>JANAVB010021198.1:5184038-5721538 GCA_029216955.1 Iris pallida
ACTTTTAAATGGCAACTTTATTTGATCAATCAAAACAACCTTATCACATCATTAATATATTTTATTTCATTTCAAAAATTTGTGATATAGCAATCCAACATTAAACTAAATTTTTAAATAATCTTATCGGTCATAAAATCATTTTTTTTTACGAAATTTGATATCCAAATTCACAATTCTTTAAAAAAACAAAATCTAAATAGATTTGTAAATCCTCAATCATAGGACACAATTTAAAACAAAGAAAAATTCTCAAAAATTGTTTTCATAACTTTTAAATATTTTAAACCAAAATTTACCATCATTACTTCCACTTAAAATTTAAAATTTACTAAACACGAAAATCACAAGTTGTACGACGCAAATTTAAATAATTTCTACAACCACATTTGAAATCTAAGATCATTTTCAAACCCAATTTATAACTGTTCGAAGGTGTATAACTATAATCCAATAAATCATAAATATCACAACTCGAAAATCAAATCAATTTTACATTTGTTCAAAGTTGTATAGCTATAACCCAATAAATCATAAATATCATAACTCGAAAATCAAATCAATTTTATATTTGTTCAAAGATGTATAGCTATAACCCCATAATTCATAAATATCAAAACTCAAAAATCTAATTAATTTCTTAAATCAATGGTATAAAGAATCTAGCTATTTTTTTCTTCTGCAGTATCAATCCTATGGTGTTTACTATTTAGAAATCTCAAGATTAAAATTTTCCTTAGTAATATCCTACTTTACAAATTACTAATCATTAAATCACACTTAAAAAAGTCTTTTTAACTCAACTAGAGTCTTAAATGTATTCTAATTTCCAATATAACCATTTTAGCCATGTGTTTGACCTATGAGCATATACTAGTATAGTCATCTTCCTAGCTGACACTAAGCACGAAAACAAGAATCAACGGTAGAAAGGAATCAAGCAAGATGCAATTAAAGGAAGTCGAACGAGAGTCCAAAATTTGAAGCGAAGGAAAGGGGTCAAGCTGTATGGATGAGATTCCTAGATTCTAATCCTATGTTGCAGGCTCACATCGGTACAGTAACATAATCGAAGTGACAAACTTGACCTACATGGGCCACAACAAAAACATGTAACGCCCAGTCCCAAAATACGTAGGACTAGGTACATAGATATGCCAGCTGTATACATACGAAGTATACTCCAATATATGAAAATCTCGTATGAATACATAAGCTGTAAAATACAGTGAACCAAGAGTAATCTAATCTCATCTACACAAAATAAAAGAATAAAAGATATCATATAATCAACTATAATAAGTCTTTGTATAATATGTTGGGCGGAGACAAATCCATTACCAACAAGTAAGGAAAATATACATAGAAATTGAAATGATTTGGCGGGAGTAGCAAGAAAGACCCAAGACACGTCATCTCTAAATGAATAGAGAAGATCGCGACCTCGGCTAGAACACCTGCAATATCACAGAAGCACACATACACTTGGAGAGATAACCAGGTCCTCAGAGGGACGTAACAAGATACATAATATCATGCCATATAAACTGAATAAATACTGCTCAATAATAATAAATAAGATCGGATCATAACATGGTCCAATACCTCACCTCTTGGATTAGCGTACCATCCCCCCAACCAAACAAGGACAGGAGATGGCACACTAATCCACGGTAAAATATCTTTCCAAGTCACGAATCCAATATCATATCCGGACCCCAACAAGGTTCAATATCTTCTCATCGGAGTAGTAAGCCACACCTACAACCAAACAAGGACAAGATGTGGCAAACTAATTCGCGACAAGTTATTATTCCAAGCCACGGTTAGATACAAGTACCCAAACCAAGAGTACTCATACCTAACGGATAAGGGCACCTAACCAATCTAAGTGAATGCAGTTTTAAGAACAGTTCATGGTCGCATGACTACCGGGTCAAGTCAGGAAAATATCAATGCAGTACAGTACCTCAGTAGCGAGTCACAACACCATATACTATTCCTCAGTATCGAGCGAGTCTATAGCATATAGTCTAGCTGTCGTTCCTCAGTAGCGAGCGAGTCAACGACAGATAGGGTGGTAGTCAACTTCCAATCATGTTATGTCCTTCCAATGCCAACTCATAACTGCTAAGTCTTCTAGCATGCAACTCTATTAGCAGTTTTTTCCTAACACACGGCTTATACGTACTGGTGGCCAGCCAATCACGCATGTCCGAGTCCTATATGTGACTCACAACAACGTGGTATAAACGTGTCAAGGCCTATGAATGCAATACACAAGGTGGTCCCTTAACTCTAAGTTTGATTTGCATAAAAATAATAAGTACGGAAAATATAACTACACAGTAAAAATTTATCTAATCATGACAGTGTAGCACAGTTTATTTTGCAGAAAATAAATAATGAATAAATGCATGAATATGAGCTAAAGTAAATAAACAGCTAATGGCAAGGTATCTTGCCTGAGATTATGCGCAAAAGGGAATAATCCAGTAGCTCGAACCGATAAATAAACGAAGCAAGAAAAGCCAAATCTCGCAGATGACTCCGGATGCTGCAACAAACATCACGAACGAGTTTGGAATAAAAGATATGCCTAGAAAATGCATGTCCAAAAGTTAAATTCTGGAACAGGGGCAAAATCGTAATTTTGGGTCAAAATGATGTCCGTCGTTGGACCCGTTTTGCACCGAAATGTACGCCAGAACCTACGGTCTCTAAAGTCATCAAACTACATGTCTATGGATTTGTTTTGATGAGACAAACCCAACGGTATGTCCAATTTTGGATTTCGGTGGACTGTGCACAAAATCGTCCGTTGAGTGGGATTGTGGGCCCGCCAAGATGGCGTCCCGATCAACGGTCTCTGAATCGGACCAAACTTGGCTCACAGGACCAAAAAAATATTTCGAGTCCAATGGTACAAGTTTTGTCGCGATTTGATGAGTGTACACGAAGTTGTGACTTAATTTGCAAAAGATCGATACGGGGGTATCTCGACGGATACGCACTGATTTCGTCGCGCACATACAACAAAATCGGGTTCCGTCAGTTCCCACACGTCGACAACA
This sequence comes from Iris pallida, assembly GCA_029216955.1. Classification (NCBI taxonomy): domain Eukaryota; kingdom Viridiplantae; phylum Streptophyta; class Magnoliopsida; order Asparagales; family Iridaceae; genus Iris; species Iris pallida. Next base: position 5,187,113 of record JANAVB010021198.1, read on the forward strand.
TCCATACGCGCCTTTCGATACGTATAGTGCGTGACCACGTCGCCCGGTTTGTCGGGATGGACGTCGTATCGGGGTATTTTTCTACTTTTTGAAAACAGAATTTTACATTTTTTGTGAACTTTAACTACGTGTAACTTTTTACATAATAGATGAAAAGTGAATCCAGAAGGTGCGATACAATCTCGGTTATGTTGTCTTTGATTGTCTTCAATTAGTCTCTACAAAATCCTATTGTACAGAAAGAAAAGTGGCCGCTAAGTTGGTATTTTAAAACAGTTTTTAATATTTCAGAAAAGTAGTTTTTCTCCAACTTCGTCTCGATTTTTCGAGCAAGTTGGATGGCCATGTCAAAACCTACCTAGGAGATCTCGAAGTGGGTCATGTGGGCTTTCTACAGGAATTTACGGATCTAAAACGAATTTAAATTGGAGGAAAAATTGCATGGTAAAGTTAGGTACCTCGATGTTAAATTCTGTTGTTGTGGGTGTTTGTTGTTGTCGCCGTGACGACCGTGAGACAGAACTACTATCCCTCCGGCGAGGCTGGGCACGCACGCCGAGGAAAGGGGGAGGAGGAAGGAAGGATGAGGAAATTAGGGTGATTAGGAGTTTAAATATATATATATATATATATATATATATATATATATATATATATATATATATATATATATATATATATATATATATATATATATGTATATATTATATATATATATGTTAAAAGAGGGAGGGGGTTTCGGAAATAATATATATATATATATATATATATATATATATATATATATATATATATATATATATATATATATATAATATATATATATATATGTTAAAAGTGGGAGGGGGTTTCGGCCCCTTACTTTGTTGTGGGTGGCTAATGCTAGCTGATGTGTCTTCAATTTGAGATGTACGGTCGGTTCCCACATGGTGGGCCGACCACACATTGTTTTTTTTCTTTTCAAATCAAATCAAATCTTATATATATATATATATATATATATATATATATATATATATATATATATATATATATATATATATATATATATATATATAGTTATATATATAGTTATATATATAGTTATATATCCATACATATACACCATAAATATATATAAAAAATCCAAATAACAATTTAATATCATCTATCCAATTATTTAATATATTTAAACACACACACACACACACACACACACACACACACACACACACACACACACACACACACACACACACACACACATATATATATATATATATATATATATATATATATATATATATATATAAATTCAATTAAATCAATCTCAATAATAATAATAGAATGAATATGTTTATTTAATCTCCACAAAATAACTTTAATAATAATATTATAATAAAAATTGCTCCAATGGGTAAACTGTACCATACACCCTTATCTAGGCCCTAAAAATGTACAATTTTGTAAAATATTATTTAATAATAAAATACCAATAATTTTACACATAATTATATAATTAGAAATTGTACATAAAATTCTAAAATAATTTAGAAAATATTTCTACATACATAAAATATGTCTACATGGCCACCTTGGTCCCATCACATGCCTACATGGGCTTAAATTCAGTCCGGACCCAGTTCGGACTGGTTTGGCCCCAACTGGGTCATCTAAAAATCAATATATAAAATAATATCATATTAAAATAATTTAAATAAGTCAATTCATAACTTGGTCTGGTTTTCCTAGTTTGAACATCACTATGGCTAGGCTTCTCCCGGCATGGCTAGTACACTAGTCAAGGCACACTGCTACATCTTCCGTGCCAAAATTTATGGTCGTCTAGTACTCCAAAACTCCACAATTGCTAAGGTCATTTCTAATAATAAAAAAATCATAAATTGCATAAATTTATTTTAAGCCTTTTTAAAATAAATAAAAAATTAAAAATTTAGGTGTTTTACACTGTGTGTGATCAGTGCGAGACTAAAAAGTCATCGACGATTGTTTTGATACATATAGTATCTCGGGTGTTGACCGTGGGTAGAAAGACTCAAGCTCGATAAGAGTAGATATTTCGTGAATTACGGAATCATCAACGGTAATACATGAATTACTCGAATGATAATTGTGCCTCAATTGCACAAGTAGAAATAATTATGGCCGAAGTTGGGTAGTCGCATAGAAATCATCTAAACGTGATTTGGCTCCAAAATAATATAACATGGTTCGTAGTAACTGTCCTTCGTTAATGATCCATAATTATCGAGCGTAACTTCGGGGCAGCTGACCATAGAAGACTTGACCGCCAAATCGAAAATGAATATTACGAACCCATAAGATGACCCATATGATATCACATATGGAATTGCGTCTAGAACAAATATGATATGGTGCATGTTGATGATAAGTCTAGGCAATCGAATAATTGTTTCAAGAATTGGTGGAACAGCTTCGACTGAGAATGACTTAGTCGAATCTTGAGAATTGGTAGGATGAATGCTTGAATGATTATGTTTGTTGACAATTGAACTAGAAAACTCACCAACAAACTTGGTGATACAGATAGATGAATGCGAGAATCGTGTTATGCACGAGAGCGAGCGATAAGAGAATGACTTTCAAGTTGTGTCATCGGATTTGGATTCATCTTGCAATTGAGCTTGCGTGAATCGAACTTATATTCAATGTTGTGAGACGGATAAGTTGAAAATTTGGCTAAGAATTTTCTACTCGATAGGAATCGAATATAAGATTTATCGTAGCAGCCTTTATGTCAAACAATTGTTGCCTTTGAGCACTGTCGCCTCGTATTAGACTTTTCAGTTGTATTTGAGCATGTCGACTCAAACTGAACCTTTGTGTCAGATAGATTGTGGACTTTTAAAAGTTGCATTGGGAGAATTTAAGCATGGTGTCTAGGTAAGTCACCTAGCGGACGTAGCCCTGAATGTTGATGCATTTGCAAGTCAACAAAGGGAAACCATATCAAGATGAGTTGGAATGTGAAACTTCAGAAATAGTTGGGCAACGATTTCGAACGCAAGGCGTTACGAAGACTCGTTGTGATCTGATACACGATGGCTTGACGCGACGCATAGAACTGATGGTCCATATGAAACTTACGAAATAAGAAATGCGATCTTTTGAATCGCATCGTGTGTTATAAATTTTGTTGGATGATCATGTGTGTATCGAATATGCATATGCGATAGAATTGTGAGAACAAACACTAGACCCCAAGTCTGATTGAGAGTACGAGATGGCAAGTAATTGAGGATAAGAAGTTACTTGTTAGCCTTGTTCCGATATCCTACAACTCTGCGTGGCTGAAATGCATATATTGGTAGGACGCCTAAAATGTGTGTATTAATCCAAACTAAGTTGTATGATCCAAACGGATGTGGAACGAGATCGTGAAACGATCTAGAGAAACAACTTGAAATTGAGTGTTGGTTTCGGTTCGAGGACGAACCTTATTTTGAGTGTTATATTATGTAATACCCCGCTCCCTACGGTGTACTATACTGAGTTGTTGACTCGAAGAGTTGCATTGACCTGATTTAAGTATCGATACGAATTGATAAAGAGTTATATTGACCCGAGAATGCATCGAGTTGGATCGATACAAAGAGTTACATTGTCCCAAGAAATGCATCGAGTAAGATCGATGCAAGTGTTAAGTTGGCCAGAGAGAAAGCATTGAGTCGGTTCGAAGATTATAAGAAATCAAATCGATGCAATGCACAAGTTCGATTCAAATGAACATTTATTTAGTTGTTTCATGTGCAGGATATGCTCTTACACTGAAATATAAGAGGTCGAAATTTTACCTTATTTGTAATGGTGTCCGCAAACCAAATCACTGCCTTGCAACAGACTGAGGCGTAGGCACGATAAGCCAAATCGGTCGGATAATTCAACGAGGCATGAAGTGCTTGAATGGATAAGTCAGAAGAGTTGGTCGTGCAACAAAATTATGAAATCGAGCCGTATCGGTTCGACAAAACGATAAGGCATATTGGCTTAAGGTGGGAGGACTTTGACTCTTCTTTTCTACTCCTTCATGCCTAAGTAAAATGTACCATTATTTGCTAAGTTAACCTATTGAGACTACGGGCGTGGCATCGATCATAAGATGAACATAGTGTGTGTCGAACACTAGATAGAACAATCGAAATGAAATGTGCATCAAATGCACGAGTGGCTATTGAACATCAAAACACCGCAACAGCGAGCGCCTCAGTGCGCAAACCATAAGAACATAGGATAACTGTATCGACGAGTGACTCACAAGTCATTCGTACCCTCGTGTGTGAGTTAGTATGTTAGAACATTGAAAGACTATATCGAGGTGAGTGCCTCAGTGCACGAGCTATAGAACATTGAATACCCTATCAATATGTGCCTTAGTTGCATGAGTCGGAGGGAAGAAACATAAGTCTAACACATTGAACACTAAGATGTAGAACATAAAAATACTGAATCGAGGCATGCATTGAATGCACGATAAAAGGAAGGAAGAATAACTATATCAAAGCGTGCTTACGTGCACGAGACTTACAAAAGATGGCTTCTTTGCGAAGAGAACAGTTGTGGCACGAATATGACAAAACTGTTGAATGTGGCATGGTGCCTCGAAATATTTATGGCCTTCGGGGCGTTCATTAATGAACATTGAGTTGGGGCATTGTGCCAATGGAAATAGAGATGGATGAATTGTTTGGTTGTATGCTAGTGATGTGCGTTGCATAGTCAAATGGACTTAAAGATAGATAGCCCGTGCACGGGTTTTTGATAGGCTCCCTCGAACATGGTACGCTTGGGCGCTGGGATCGTTCGGCCTAGGAGGGATGCATTTGGTAAAATCGGTATTGATGGTGCACTCATTAAGACGGCATGCAACCCGCTATTGATGTGATAAGCCACTTATCGAGTAATTCGGGGTCAACCGGATAAGTGATTAGCACTCTCAAATGGAGCGATTACCGTCTTACATATGTGAATTGAGAAATATAACTCCACTCTGGCTTGGAATGCCAGTGACCTTCATATAGTTTAAAGAAAGGTGGGCTGAAAGTGCAGGCACACAGAGATCATGCACAAGATTACTTATAACATTACATGAAAAGATGATAGGCTTATTCACCTTACATCGGACAAGGGTAAGTGCTTAAATGTTGATAAGAAGTCACGAAATAACATGAGATTGATATTTGTTGCTTGCTTGCTTATGCGAATCAAATAACATGCTTGCCATAATAATATGTTTTACTGCTTTCGAATATGCCATGAAACTCACCCTAAGGTAAGGATAAAAAGATCACTAACTTGTATGCTACATGATTTAATACACTACTTAATGTCGGTTTAATAAAGTGGGTCTTTGATCAGTACAACGAGGATGAAAGTACTAATCTCCTACTAGTCGCTTGCAGGTTCAGGGAATGGCCTGCTCGTAGCGGAGCTTCGCTTGAACGCGCTGAGGCATGGAATGTCTTAGCGTATTGAGGCTTGTGACCACATTGACGCTTGGACTTGCAACAAGATGATGTAGCCGAGATGTAGAAGACATGTTGTATGAAACGGTGAAATCCTTTGTGGGCAAGAGAGAACCTGAGTATTGTAAGCTAATCTAGCAAATTCAGTTGGAATATTGAAAGCCTTTGTAACCTCAATTCAATTATCTATAAAGAGAATTATTTCGTATACTCTGTTTCTTCTGCTGCTAATATCAAATCAAAATAACCATTTGAGAACTTGTCATCTTGTCTTGTACGAGTGTGACTCCAGACTCGTACGACATCATGCCCCAGCGAGGACGATGATTCGAATAAATCGATACGAGAATGAGCAATTTTTTGGGTCGGGGCGTGACAAATTGGTATCAGAGCTCTAGGTTCAATTTCCTCGGGGTATTTATTTTGTTTCAATTCCAAAAGTTGCCCACCATAATCAAATCAGTATTGGCTCTACTCGATGCTGCACTGGATGTTCCATACAATAGGTCTAATTCAAGTCATGTAATTTTGTCGCATGTGTTTTAGAAATTACATGATGTTTGCTGAGAAAGAGTAAAACGTTGTACGAGATGCAATGGAGGAGGCTGAATTAAAATATTACACGAAATACAACGGAGGAGACTAAATTAAAACGATGCACGAGATGCAATGGAGGAGACTAAATTAAAACGATGTACGAGATGCAACGGAGGAGATTAAAACGTTGCACGAGATGCAATGGATGAAATTAAATAATACGTTGCACGAGATCCAACGGAGGCAATTAAAATCGTTAGTCGATAAGAATGAATCGTTCGGTTGCGCACCGAGCTTGAGTAGGCAATTGAATACATTGGCCGAGTTGTGTCAGATTTTGATTAAATCAAAAAGTTACGATTTTGATCGACATGATTACTGTTGAAATCGTGAGTCAAAATAGACTGTTGGTTCATACCTAGTATGATGAAAGAGAAATAACTTGATTTCCATGTGGTATATGACATACCACCTATGCGATGAATGACTCAATTTTGAGTGGTATATGCAATACCACTTATGCGATGGATTCCAGCGACACATTGCATAAATTATGAAAGATTTGTCTGAAATGGAAGGGATAGTACGGAGACTCGATTGAGAATTTGTATGACGGTATCTTGATGCAAGTGTTCTTCGATAATCGGTTAAAACGATAAGGCAGGACTTGTATCATTGAATGATACGTCGGACAAAATTTATGATTCAATCGAATGATCGGGACTAGCAAAACAATTTTGGTTCTAGACGTTAATCGAATCGGCGGGATAGTAAACTTGAAACGTTATAAACGGGTCGCACGACTTGTAAGCTTGATAAAAATGTTAGTCGATGCGAATGGTAATCAAAATGCACGAATTGTGAACTCGATAAAATATTGGTCAAGCGAATTGTAGCCGGATCGTACAAACTGTGACTCGGTGAAAAAGCTGGTTAATGCGGGTAAATTGTGCCTAAGAAATAGTTGGTTACGTTACGATGAAACTCATTTGAGTACGACCGAAACACGCAAAACTTAGAGGGAGTGACCGTATAACTCGAGGATTCGATGTTAGATAATAGGTAACTCAGTTGTGCGATCAAAGTATAGCGGGATGCGGCGAATCAGGAAAATGATATGATGCGTATAGAAATGGTTCTTGTAAAACTTGGATGTATGCAATGCGAGTTAAGTTGACGTTGATACAAATTCAAAGTTGACCATCGCACGATCGAAACTCGATACGCTAGAAACGTAAGCACGATGTGAGAATAAAAATATGCCAACCTACGATATCGAGATTTTTGTAAATAGCAATACGAGATTGTCGAACTGATTGATCGTAAACTTTATGATTGATCAGCGCGAGACTATAAAGTCATCGACAATTGTTTCGATGCGTATAGCATCTCGGGTGTCAACCGTAGGTAGAAAGACTCGAACTCGATAATAGTAGATGTTTCGTGAATTACGAAATCATCAACGGTAATACAAGAATTACTCGAAGGATAGTTGTGCCTTAGTTGCGCAAGTAGAAATGATTATAGCCGAATTTGGATAGTCGCATAGAAATCGTCGGAACGTGATTTGGCTACAAAATAATATAGCATGGTTCGTAGTAACTGCCCTTCGTTAATGATCCACAATTATCGAACATAGCTTCGGGACAGCTGACCCTAGAAGACTTGACCTCCAAATCAAAAATAAATATTGCGGACCCATAAGATGACCCATATGATGTTGTATATAGAATTGCGTCGAGAACAAATATGATATGGTGCATGTTGATGATAAGTCTAGGTGATCGAATTATTGTTTCGGGAATTGGTGGAACAGCTTCGGCTAGGAATGACTTGGTCGAATTTTGAGAATTGATAGGATGAATGCTTGAATGATTATGTTTATCGACAATCGAACTAGAAAACTCACCAACGAACTTGGTGATACAGGTAGATGAATGCGAGAATCGTGCTATGCACGAGAGTGAGCGATAAGAGAATGACTTTCAAGTTGTGTCATCGGATTTGGATTCATCTTGCAATTGAGCTTGCATGAATCAAACTTATATTCAATGTGCGAGACGGACAAGTTAAAATTTTGGCTAGGGATTTCCTACTTGATAGGAATCGAATATAATATTTATTGTAGCGGCCTTTATGTCAAACAGTTAATGCCTTTGAGCACTGTCGCCTCGTATTAAACTTTTGAGTTGGATTTGAGCATGTCGACTCGAACTGAACCATTGTATTGGATAGATTGTGGCTTTTTAAAGTTACATTGGTAGAATTTAAGCACGGTGTCTAGGTAAGTCACTTAGCGGATATAGCCCTGAATGTTGATGCATTTGCAAGTCAACAAAGGAAAATCGTTTCAAGATGAGTTGCAATGTGAAACTTTAGAAATAGTTGGGCAACAATTTCGAACGTAAGGCATTGCGAAAACTCGTTGCGATCAGATGCACAACGGCTCGACGCGAAGCATAGAACTGATGGTCCATACGAAACTTACGAAATGAGAAATACGATCTTTTGAATCACATCGTGTGTCGCAACTTTTGTTGGATGATCACGTGTGCATCGAATATGCAAATGCGATAGAATTGCAAGAATAAACACTAGACACCATGTCCGATTGAGAGTACAAGATGGCAAGTAATTAAGGATAAGAAGTTACTTGTTATCCTTGTTCCGATATCCTACAAATGTGCTTGGCTAAAATGCATATATTGGTGGGACACCTAAACTATGTGTATTAATCTAAACTAAGTTGTATGATCCAAACGTATGTGAGATGATATCGTAAAACGATCTAGAGAAACACTTGAAATTGAGTGTTAGTTTCGGTTCGAGGACGAACCTTATTTTGAGTGGTATATTATGTAATTTCCTCCTCCGCATGGTGCACTATGCTGAGTCGTTGACTCGAAGTATTACGTTGACCTGATTTAAGTATCGATGCAAATTGATACAAGAGTTACGCTGACCCGAGAATGCATCGAGTCGGATCGATGTAAAATGTTACGTTGACCCGAGGAATGCATCAAGTAAGATCCATGCAAGTGTTAAGTTGGCCTGAGAGAAAGCATTGAGTCGGTTCGAAGATTCTAAGAAATTGAATCAATGCAACGCACAAGTCCGATTCGAACAAATATTTATTTAGTTGGTTTCACGTGCAGGCTATGCTTTTACGCTGAAATATAAGAGGTCGACATTTTACCTTATTTGTAATGGTGTCCACAAAACCAAATCATCGCCTCGCAACAGACTGAGGCATAGGCACAGTAAGCCAAATCGGTCGAATAATTCAATGAAGCACGAAGCTCGAATGGCTAAGTCAGAAGAGTTGGCCGTGAAACAAAGTTATAAAATCGAACCGCATCGGCTTAGCGAAATAATAAGGCATATCGGCTTAAGGTGGGAGGACTTTGACTCTTCTTTTCTACTCCTTCATGCCTAAGTAAAATATACCGTTGTATGCTAAGTTAACCTATCGAGACCACGGGCGTGGCATCGATCATAAGATGAATGTAGTGCATGTCGAACACTAGGTAGAACAATCAAAATGAAACGTTCATTAAATGCACGAGTGGCTATTGAACATCGAAACACTGCAACGACGAGCACCTCGGTACGCAAACCATAAGAATATGGGATAACTGTATCGACGAATGCCTCAGCGTATAAGTCATTCGTGCCCCCATGCACAAGTTAGTATGCTAGAATATTGAAAGACTATATCGGCGCAAGTGTCTCAGTGCAAGAGCTATAGAACATTTAATACCCTATCGAGGTGTGCCTCAGTTGCACGAGTCGAAGGGAAGAAACATAAGTCTAACGCATTGAACACTAAGACGTAGAACATAAAAATACTGAATCGAGGCATGCACCGAATGCACGACACAAGGAATAGAGAATAACTATATCAAAGCGTGCTTACGTGCACGAGACTTACAAAAGATGGCTTTTTTACGAAGAGAACAGTTGTGGCATGAATGTGACAGAACTGTTGAATGTGGCATGGTGCTTCAAAATATTTATGGCCTTCGGGGCATTCATTGATGAACATTGAATTGGGGTATTATGCCAATGGAAACAGAGATAGGCTAATTGTTTGGTTGTATGCTAATGATATGCATTACATGGTCAAATGGACTTAAAGATAGATAGCCCGTGCACGGGTTTGTGATAGGCTCCTTCGAACGTGGTACGCCATGGCGCTGTGACCGTTCAGCCTAGGAGGGATGCATTTGTAAAATTGATATTGATGGTGCACTCATTAAGATGCCTTGCGACCTGCTATTGACGTGATAAGCCACTTACCGAGTAATTTGGGGTCCTCCGGATAAGAGATTAGCACTCTCAGGCGGAGCGATCACCGTCTTACATATGTGAATTAAGAAATATGTCCATTTTGGTTTGGAATGCCAGTAAACTTCATATAGATTAAAGAACGGTAGGCTAAAAATGCAGGCACACAGAGATCCTGCACAAGATCACTTATAACATGACAGAAAAAGATGGTAGGCGTATTCACCTTGTGTCGGACAAGGGTGAGTGCGTCAATGTTGGTAAGAAGTCACAAAACAACATGAGATTGATATTGGTTGCCTGCTTGCTTATGCGAATCAAATAACATGCTTGCCATAATAACGTGTTTTACTACTTTCGAATATGCCATGAAACTCACCCTAAGATAAGGATAGAAATATCACTAACTTGTATGCTGCATGATTCAATACACTACTTAATATCGGTTTAGTAAAGTCGGTCTTTAATCAGTACAACGAGGACGAAAGTACTAATCCCCTACTATTGCACGCAGGTTCAGGGAATGGTCTACTCACGACGGAGCTTCGCTTGAACGCACTGAGGCATAGAATGTCGTAACGTGTTGAGGCATGCGACCGCATTGACGCTCTGACTTGCAACAGGATGATACGGCCGAGATATAGAAGACATGATGTATGAAACGGTGAAATCCTTTGTGGGCAAGAGAGAACCTAAGTGTTGTAAGCTAATCTAGCAAATTCAGTTGGGCTATTGAAAGCCTTTGCAACCTCAGTTCAATTATCAATAAAGATAATTGTTTCGTATACTCTGTTTCTTCTGCTGCTAATATCAAATTAAAGATAACCATTTGAGAACTTGTTATCTTGTCTTGTACGAGTGAAACTCCAGACACGTACGATATCACGCCCCAGCGAGGATGATAATTCGGATAAATTGATGCGAGGACGAGCGATTTTTCGGGTCAGGGCGTAAAAAATTGGTATCATAGCTCTAGGTACAATTTCCTCAGGACGTTTGTTTCGTTTCAATTCTAAAAGTTGCACACCATAATCAAATTACTCTTGACTCTACTCAATGCCGCACTGAATGTTCCATACAATAAGTCTAATACAAGTCATGTAATTTTGCCGCATGTGTCACTACGTCAAAACAGTAATTTTTGACCCTTTATTTTTGTAAATATCGACGGACCAAGTATGTACCTATATTGTTTACAGACTAAAATAGTCGATTATTAATAAAAACTACCAAAATAATATAGAGGAGGATTTTGATGGCTCTTTTCCCAAAAACTTTTCCTGCTGGCCTTTTGGAGGCTTGGAGCCTAAAGTTAACAAAAATTTTCATCTCTCTCTCTTTCTTCAACGAAAACTTTTCCCACAAAATTCCTCTCCGAGCTGTGAAGGAGGAAGCCCTAGGTAAGTAAACCTAGCATCTATGTTCTCTCTTTCTTCAACGAATATTTTCTCAAAAAAAAAGATGTGAAGGAGGAAGCCCTAATTCTGTCATCTCTTTCTTCAACGAAATTTTTTCATCGTGTCATCTCTTTTCTCTTACTCTTTCCATTTTGCTGTGATGAAGCCGGCCCTAATTCGCTCCGAGCTGTGATGAAGCCGACCCTAATTCTCTTCGAGCTGTGAAGGAGGAAGCCCTAGCTAGGTAAGTTCATATTTTTTTCAAAAAAATAAAATTCTTAATGTCTATTTTTTGATATGCCACCGATAGGAAACCCTAGTTCTTCTTCATCATCATCATCATCATCAAAGAAAAATGAAAAATCATACCATCGAAATTCTTAATGTCTATTTTTGATATGCCCTAAGTTTTGTTCATCAAACTCTGAATCTAGGTTTCCTATAGGAAAGAGGGTTTTGCTTGGAGGAGGCAAGGCTAGAGAAATAATTATAACGCAGGTATTGTTTATTATTGTTATGTAATTTTAGAATTTTTTTGCTTCTATTCTTTTTCCGAAACATATTTTCATGCCTCATCTAGAGAACAAAGATACTTCACATACAAAGATAAGTAGGTACTGACCGAAGATGTCTTGCATTCCCTGTTCAGATGAACCAACTCATTTATTGTTTATAAAAGATGCATGAATCTGCATCTTCGACATTAAATTCAAGATAACATCAAAACTTATTATTGCATGAAGACCAGATTTTGAGTTATAAGATGTATTTTCTGTTCGGTAGTATTTAATGAATAGAATTAGTTACCAAATAGCCTGGTGTTGCCATCTTCAAACCCAGAGATAGGTGCCCATGATGCCCGTTTAAAAAATATATGCATTATTGGTCATCAGGAGAACTAGAATTTCAGCACATATGCACACAGTTATATAACAAGTAGAATGAGTTGCTATATATAGCAGAACATAGTAAGTGTAGCTTGAAATATATCATTAAGCAATTACCTGGAACTTGATGAGGTCAGGATTCATGTGCTGTCCTGCAAACATGTCGATGAGTTCAAATTTGACATCCTTCTCATAGAGGCATGCAAGTACTCTCGACACATCTGGAAACATGGGGTTCCCATGGTACACCTTAAAATGTCCATTGTGACAATAAGAATTTAATGAATAGGAAGCATGTGTCTTTGAGTGTACGTCAAAGTGCCTATTGAAGTGACTAATAGGTAATAGAATATGGGGGCAATTAGGGGCTGTCCATATGACAGTGGACTGACAAATGTTAGTTCATTTGAGTGACAGTACCATGAGGGAGGAAGAGTGTCCCGAGTTTGTTTCATGTGTGAATGTCATGTGGCCATAGTGTACAGGTATATGCTCGTATGAGAGAGTAATGCCTATAGGATATTATACATGTGTTAGTGTTAGCCAGTGATCAGTTGGAGACTTGTGGCTTGAACAGTGAGCAGTAGGCTATAGGGCCACATTAAGTCCTGTTGTGTATCAGTCAGTGAGACTGATCTAGTTCTCAGTTGGATACACGAGTAAGGCTATTTGGCCATTCCCCATGTGCTCGAGTGAGAGGGATTGGGGCTTCTGCCATGAAGGCCAGGGAGATTAGTTAGTATCAGTTATGAATGTTTGAGAGGGTATCTTGTATTGAGAGTGTCAAGAGGCTATGGGCCTGGGTGTATCAGTTAGAAATTATGACTGTGTAAGAATGTCTACTAGAGATAGAGTTCATCGAAGGGGCTTAGCCCCTTGAGTTCCAGTTCAGTCAGTGAGCCCCTTTGCCATCAGAGCTACTTTAGCAGAGCAGCAGGGGATGCCCTCGACCTTGGTTGAGCAGTTGGGCCTTTGGCCATTCCATGTGTGTAGGGGAGGAACCCCTTAGCTGGTTAGGGAGTTCCTGCAATAAGCAGGAACAGTATGGAGAGGAGGACTGAAACATGTGAAGGGGAGTGAGAGTTCCATATCTCAGTTTCAATCATATGTCAAGGCAAATATCTTTAATAAATGTATCAGTGAACCAAGCCTTTTAGATATATGTGTGAGTGTCATATTAGTGCAGGTATTTGGAGGTTAAGCTTTAACATTCATATAAGAAGCATAGGCCTATGTATGTAGGAGAATGAGAACACTGCTACATACAGTAGGTTTAGGAGTTCGTGTAAGAGTATATGAGGGTGTTCCTGGAGTGAGCTATAGTAAAGGAATGTGAGACTGATTTTGAGAGATGAGTATGGATACATGTACATAGGTATCTTGATACCTACAGTATATGAGCACCACTTGCCATATATATTATATATATAGGTAATAGCCTTGGTATGGATATCTGTAGGTGTGCATGAGGGAAATGTTAAGATTGAGAGTGTTAGACGAAAGGGGACTGATCAGTCATGCTTGAGTATCCTAGAGGGTGTCTTAGTATTGGCATGCACTTAGGCAGGGCCATCTGCAGTAGGCCAGGCCCGTTGGCCTTGGCTTCTGGTTAGTGCAGGAATTGAGGGAGCAGGACATAGGAGTATCAGAGATCAGGTGTTTGTGTGCATTAGTTATTGTCAGTGTACTGGTATGGAGTGTCCTGCGAGCTAAGTTCATTGTGTGAGTGTGTCTTACACTACGGGAGGAGTCATTGCTGCTGCCATTGATCAAAAACAGAAACAATATTGGCAAGAAGAATAAAACTCGGGAGAGTTGGAGATAATCTCCTCATGCTTTCCTATTCTCTGGGTTGGATTGAGTGCTAAATAGGATTAATAAGACATAGCAATGAAAAGGAAAAGGAAAACGAAAACGAAAAAAGAAAAAGAAAAATACAAAGAATAACACATGTTGAGGGATGCTAAGATGTAGTTAATTAAGTAAAGTGAAAGGAAAAAGGAAAAGAGAAAGAATAAGAGTAAGCTTGAAGAATCTGTTTTACTTGTTCTGGAGTACATAAAGTTTCAGGACCCTCCTTAGGAGCCAGTGAAATGTATTGAAGGGAAAAGATAAATTCTTAAAGAAGAATGACAAAAATAAAAGGGTCGATGGAGGGTCGAATAGTATAATACTTGGAAGATAATCATGTGTTGCTCTCTTGGAAAGAAAACAATTACGGCCAATCCAATTTATTTATTATTGTTGTTTGTGTGCATGTCTTCGAATGTAAATATACAAATAAAATCGTGCCTGAATGTGTGCATAATCAATCTGTGGATTTATGCTCATTATACTGAGTGATACAAGGAAAGGCTGGCTAAACCATTCGCTCTCCTGCCAGCAAGTCAGTGTTACCTCTAGGCCAACCTTCCATTGATAATAGAAAGTGCTAGCAAAGGAGATGGTCTCCATTGATAATGGAAAGTGCTAGCAAAGGAGGTAGTCATAGATGCATCTACATTCATTTCATTTATAAAAATGAACCTAATCAATCTCCTATTCTGATAGAACATGCCTCATTTAGAGAACTAATTAGAATGCAGGAGTCCTAACTTGTTTTTTATTGTTCTTCTCCTCTTCTGAACATTGGCTGGAAAAAAATGTTATTGTATTGTAAGATTAGCAAAGTAATATCTTTTTCTAAAGCAATTTGGCACTAATGTCTGAATAGCAAGATCAAGTGGGTATTTGGTAGTTAACTGCAATCCACCATTTTCTAAATAGCAAGCTCAAGTGGGTATGTGGTAGTTAACTACAATCCACCATTTTCTTCTTGTGTTGTTACTTTTTTCATACTCCTTAACTAAGTTAATTAAATGTATGGAATTGTTTACTTGTACTGGTATTTTCTTCATTTAGGTTGTCTTGCATATATGTGCTGGTATTTTCTCTACTTAGGTTGTGTTGCATTTATCTACATCTATGCTATAATGAGATGACTGAATTACAGATTTTGGCACTTGATAAGCATTTGTTGATCCTTGTCATACTGTTGAATCTACTAAGGCTGAGAAGAAGAGGGTATTATACCACTAACATCCTCATCCATTTTTGTTAGTTTGTTTCTTAATTCATGTTTAATTGTTATTTGGTTTACTGATGATATGTTATATTTTATTAGATGTCTTCTATAAGTAAGGAATGGATGGATGTGTCTCCATTGTCAGATGTTTACCTAGAAGGTGTTGCATCATTCATTCAGTTCACAAAGGACAAATTAGGTGGAAATGGTTGGTATTGTTGTCCATGTGACAAATGTTGCAATTATAATTCATGCAAAAAAAGCTAAGTGAAATAGTGGAGCATTTGGTTCGTAATGGAGTGGACAAGTCATATCGAACTTGGGTCGAACATGGAGAACTACCTCGCAGAACGGTTGCCAATGCTTAGGCCCCTAGTTCGTCAACTATTGATTATACTGAAAATGCCTTCCCAAGAATGGAAGACATGTTCAATGATACATTTGGACGTGTTGATCCTATTGACCTTGATCAACAAAATGCTACTCATGTTCAAGACGATCCCCTGGTAGATATTGAATACAAAAAGAAGCTGGAAGATGCAATGCAGCCCCTATATCCCTGTTGTGATGATCAACATACAAAACTCTCGGCTATAGTAGAGTTGTTGAGCATGAAAGCTAGATATCAATGCTCTGAGGCTTTTTTCACAAAATTGTTGCAATTTTTAAAAAAAGTTTTGCCAGATGGGAACATTATACCAGAAAACTTTCAAAAAGCTAAGGATGTGGTCAAGTCTTTTCGCATGAAGTATCAGGTTATCCATGCTTGCCCTAATGATTGTATACTTTATTGGAGAGAAAATGCATATAAGGATAATTGTCCCAAGTGTGGTGAAAGTAGATGGAAACTGAAAGAAAATTCAAAACCAGGAGGTAAGAAGTTGCCGAAGAAGAAGCTAAGATACTTTTCAATTACTGAAAGGTTGCAACGCTTGTATAGTGTACCATGGATAGCTGAGAAAATAACATGGCATGATCATGTAGAATATAGTAGTACACATATGCGACATCCAGTAGATTCTCCTTGTTGGAAGAAGATAGATAGGATATGGCCCGAGTTTGCTGCTGAGAAACGAAATGTTCGACTAGGTCTTGCAACTGATGGTTTTAATCCTTTTGGGATGCATAATTCATACAGTTGCTGGCCTGTTATGATTGTTCCATATAATCTTCCTCCATCTTTATGCATGGCAAAGGATTTTACCATGTTAACCATGTTGATTCCTGGTCCAACTGGTCCAGGACATAACATTGATGTCTATTTGCAACCATTGGTTGAGGAGATGAAAGAATTGTGGTTTGTAGGAAGCACTACATATGATTCTCACATGAAGACCAGCTTTACCTTGAAAGCAATGCTGATGTGGTGTATACATGATTTTCCAGCTTATGTGCATCTTTCAGGTTGTAGGACTTCAGGACAATTTGGTTGTCCTGTATGTGGTGAAAAAATAGATGCAAAGTGGCTAAAGCATAGAAAAAATTTTGCTTACATAGGTCATAGAAGATTCATAAGAGATGCCGAGCATCCTTTTAGAAAGCAAAAGTCCAAATTTAATGGATATGAAGAAGATAGGAGGCCTCCAATACGTTTGACTGGTACAGAATTATTTAGTAAAATGGAAGCTATACAAACAGAATTTGGAAAGTTACCAGGTAATAAGAGGAAGCGACCCACTGATACAAATGTTCCATGGTCAAAGAAATCGATTCTATTTGATTTGCCATATTGGAAGGTAATACAATTGGGTTGTTAATTCGGTTTATCTTTGTTTTTATGCTATGTTTAAGTATTTTTATTAATTAACATATTTATTGTCACAGGAATTGCACCTTCGGCATAATTTGGATGTAATGTATGTAGAAAAAAATGTGGCTGAAAACTTGTTTACGACAATAATGGATACTAAGGGTAAGTCTAAGGACGGAGTTGATGCTCGTAAAGATCTAGAGGAATGGAAGATACGAAAGAAATTATGGATAGTGGAAGAAGATGGAAAAAGAATTATCCCGAAGGCTCCTTTTACATTATCTCGGTCTGAGAGAGAAATAATTTGCAAAACCTTGAGCAAGTTAAAAGTTCCTATTGGGTACAGCGGAAATTGGAAAAATAAGGTGGATTTGAAAGATTTTCAATTCAAAGGCTTGAAGTCACATGATTATCATATTCTCATGCAAGGGTTACTACCAATATTTCTAATGCATTCTTACAAAAAAGAAAAACCTTTGCGTGCTGCAATTCGACAACTATCAATTTTTTTCAAAGTCCTATGCTCCAAGGTGGTTGATCGGTCAGAGCTTTCTAACATACACCAACGACTTGTGGAGGCATTATGCGTGTTTGAAATGTATTTTCCGCCATCTTTTTTTGTTTCAATGACACATGTTGTGATTCACTTGGCAGAGGAGGCTCTAGTCTGCGGACCTGTTAGATATAGGTAGATGTATCCTTTTGAAAGGTAAAATCCAAAAATCTAGTAGTTTATGTTTTATTCACTTGAGTTATTTTTATAAATCTGATTTGTGCTACATGTGTAGGAAGATGAAAACATACAAACGATATGGTCGGAACAAAACTTTTATAGAGGGCTCTATTACTGAGCAATATATATTAGAAGAAGCAATAAAATATTACATGGAGTACATTCCTAATGGTAAACATAAAAGTTATAAACGAGGAGGGAAAAGATCCATCGATGATATTGATGAAGAAGGTCCATATCCCGTCAATTCACTTGGCAAGGCTTATCGTTTAACTAGTTTGCAGTACGAACAAGTACGTAAATGGGTTTTGTCGCATTCTCCTGAAAATGATAAATGGGAGGAGTAAGTAACACTTCAACGCAATTATGTGTATGAATTATGATATATTTATTACATAAATGTATAATTTAAAGATTTACTGTATATGTATTCACAGAAAATATCAAACGTACGTAAAGGATAATCGACCTAGTGGAAAACATCAAAGAGTAAGGCAGCAAACAAAGAAGATCATGGACTATATTCCTTGGTTAAGAGGACAACTTGAGAAGGAAGAAATGACTCATTTTAAGAGGCTTGCAAATGGTCCAAATTTTGAGGCCGTAACGTATAATGCGTATGCGGTAAATGGATATGTTTTTTATACAGCTGATGCAGAATTGAACTTGACCACACAAAATAGTAGGGTTTCCATGAAAGCTGAAACAAGTTGCAGATCCAAATCTAGTTCTTCCAATTTTAAGGATGATGAAGTGACTTATTATGGCATTGTCAAACAAATACTTGAACTGGATTACTATGACTTCAACCAAACAGTGTTCTATTGTGATTGGGTGCGTGTAGAAGACAAAGTAAATGAATGTATGGTGGATCCAGAAACAAATTTAGTTTTTGTCAATTTTGGGAGGTTCATGACAAATACAAGTGAAGCAGATGAGCCATTCATTCATGCCTCTCAAGCATCTCAAGTCTTCTATTACAAAGATGAAACAAGGGATAATTGGCATATTGTTTTAGAATCTCCTAAAAGATTAAGCCACGAAGTCGACGCTTACGAAGATCCATTTGTTTTTACTGAAGTAGCTGGAGAAGCTTCAATATTAGCATCTGTACTTGCTGATAATTTAGAATATGATGAAGATTATTGATCAAACACATACACGCTCAGTTTTCTTTGCTTCTGTTCTTTGCTTCTGTTCTATACATCCCATCAAACCAAGAAAAAAGTTGTCCTTACCAACTATCAATCAATCTATTTTGTGGATGTTTTAATTTCTTTAATCATGTGCCTGTGCCTGTGCAGCTATATCCAAACTTTTGAAATTATTGAATGATAAAGGAGGCCAATATTTTTTTATGGACTAACATAATCTATTTTTAGATGTTTTAACAACATATGGGTCAACATTTGAATGTATTTTGGTGTGTTCAGACTGGTTGTAGATACTGAAGCTTATTGTTATTTATCAGATCGACAATACAAGTTTATACGTGCTGATATACATACTGGAGTTGTACTGGCTTGTTTGGCAATTTGAAAGAACTAAAACCACATTGAAAATTTGACATCTTTTGTGCAATATATAGCTCTTCTAAACTATGGGACTAGATGAAATCAGTTTTTTAACAGGCTACAATATATAGCTCTTCTAATCTATTTTCAGTTTTTAATCTATTTTCAGTTTTTAACAGGCTGCAATATATGGCTTGTTTGGCAATATATAGCTCTTCTAATCTATTTTCAGTTTTTAATCAGTTTTCATTATCTTTTGTGCAAAATTGGTTCTCGAGTGGCATTATATATCATTGTCCTGCATTATATTTCATTGTCCTGTCCATGTGTGATATCAATCCTATGTTGCACTAAATTCCTGATAGCCATTGATGTTCAAATATCATATTAGTTCCCTGCCACTTAGATACCTGCAAATTAATACACTGCATCACCCCTTAACATATCCTACACTTATGGGTATATGGAGACTATTGAAGAATATTTTACCAACAGGGGTTAATATCTTCTGTGAGTTTGAGTTAGTTTCCAGTAAACAAACAAGCAGGCTTGCCAAAGACATATCCTCTGTTGCAGGGAACAAACAAGCAGGCTTGCCAAAGACATATCCTCTGTTGCAGGGAACAGAAGATATGTTTCCAGTAAACAAACAAGTGGCAGGGAACAGAAGATATTAACCCCTGTTGGCAAATTAATACACTGTCATTTTTGTGCAATATATAGCTCTTCTAAACTATGGGACTAGATGAAATTAGTTTTTAACAGGCTGCAATATATAGCTCTTCTAATCTATTTTCAGTTTTAATCTATTTTTAGTTTTTAACAGGCTGCAATATATGGCTTGTTTGGCAATATATAGCTCTTCTAATATATTTTTAGTTTTTAATCAGTTTTTATTATCTTTTGTGCAAAATTGGTTCTCGAGTGGCATTATATTTCATTGTCCTGCATTATATTTCATTGTCATATCCATGTGTGATATCAATCCTAGGTTGCACTAAATTCTTGATAGCCATTGATGTTCAAATATCAGATTAGTTCCCTGCCACTTAGATACCTGCAAATTAATACACTGCATCACCCCTTAACATATCCTATACTTATGGGTATATAGAGACTGTTGAAGAATGTTTTACCAACAGGGGTTAATATCTTCTGTGAGTTTGAGTTAGTTTCCAGTAAACAAACAAGCAGGCTTGCCAAAGACATATCCTCTGTTGCAGGGAACAAACAAGCAGGCTTGCCAAAGACATATCCTCTATTGCAGGGAACAGAAGATATGTTTCCAGTAAACAAACAAGCGGCAGGGAACAGAAGATATTAACCCCTGTTGGCAAATTAATACACTGTCATTTTTATATCTTAATTGTCATTTTTGTTTGTTGTTTAAGTTTCATTATGTTAGGAGATGGAACCCAATCTAGTAGAGATGTATTTTATAGTGAGCATGAAGCTAATGGGGATGAATCTAACAATGAGGATCCTTCTAGTGGTTATCAAGGAAGCACTTCTAATCGAATCGGTGATTATTGCATACCTTTATCTAATAATATTTCAATATCTTTATCTAATAGTTCCTCTGTAATATGTTTTATAATATGTTCTAATATTTGAATAATTTCTTAGGTGCCCCAAAAGTTATCATTTTTGACGAATATGGACGACCTGTTGATATTGAATCAGAAAAATTTGCAACTATTGTTGGAAAGATAACAAAGACACATTGTCTACCTGCAATTGATTCTTGGAAAAAGGTTCCCCAAAGCATGAAAGAAGACATATGGAGAGGTGTTAATGTGAGTAAATGTGAATTATAAAATTTTCTTAAATCTTCATGTATGTGTAACATATGAAGAAATTTGTCTTTGCAGAGTAGATATGTTGTTCCCGAAATTTATAAGGCTAAAGTTTTGCAAAAAGCTAATATTTCTTGGAAAAATTGGAAGTCTAATCTCCGAAAAAGGTGTGATATGTATCCAACTGTTGCTGAGCGAAAAAGAAATAGGCCTATTAACATAGTAAAGAAAGAAGATTGGGAAGACTTTGTTGATTTCTGCTCTACTCCTGAAGATAATATTCGTCGTGAAGTTGGTAAGGAAGCGAGGAAAAAAGTTAAGGTGCTACATACAACTGGTAGGACTGGATGCGCGAGGGTAGCACATAATCTGGTAACTTAATATACATAACTATATTTCTTTATTTTCTTTTTTGCGTTTTTTTGTTCTTACATTTTGTTACAATATAATATTTTGTCTCTCTTTTGATATAGAAAAAGGAGAGTCCTACTGGCGAGGTCAATAGAAGCATGTTATACGTGACCACACATATGCCTAAGAATACTAATTCCTCTACCAGCTCGAACGATTACATTGTAAGAATAATTCTCTTTCAATTGTAATAATAATTTGTTGATTTTGAGTTTCATTAATCATATATATATATGCACCATTTTTATATCTTATAGGAAAAAATTAGAAAGCTTGTAGAAGATGATCCGTACTTGGGACAAAATGATTTGGACAATGACCCTGTTGCAATGGTTTGTGAGATAATCCCCTTGCTATTTATTTCTTGTAGAAAAAAATTCGAAAGCTTGTAGAAGATAATCCCCTTGCTATTTATGTTGTTTAGGTACTCGAACGTGATAGAAAGGGTTATGTTTGTGGCATGGGTGGAGGTGTTTCAAAGACAGAGATTCGTGCTTCAGCGGCAAGTAGAGAGGTTGCTCGTCAATTGAAGAATAAAAATGAAGCTATGGAGACGGACCTAATTACACTTAAAGAAGAAATGGCTACAATCAAAGAAATGATAAAAAAACATCCATCCAAAAACAAGACAACAGTCATCATCATCACTTCATGGTTCTTCTGAGGTATAAATACTGATCTAAACTTTTGCTTCACACTTATTTGAGTGATACACTAATACTTGCCTCCAATTCATTTTTTAAAATCTGAGAATCAAGGATCTTCAATCCCATTCTGTTATTACATTGCATATATTTGTTTTCATAAGTTGATCAGGAAACTTTATTGTAGAATATAAATTAGGAAAATGAGCATTTTTAGTAGTACAGCTCTTAAATTCTTAATTAACCTTAGAGAAGTGCATGCATGTATCATAGATTTTGGTTTCATGTTTGTGCATCAGAGCTCATTCCCAACCCGAGCTCATTTTCCCATCTCCATATAACTCATAATCCTTCCCATACATCCTGGACTGATTCACCAAGTAGTGAACTGATATAATGTTAGGAAAATGTGGCTAAATAATCCTGTACTGCAATAACCTGGACTGAAATAACCTGGACTGAACCTATGAACAAAGGGGATTGACTCCTAAAAGCTAAGGAAGACTGAATGATAACCTGGACTGCAATAACCTGGACTGAATGTATTTACTCATCCCAAAACTGGGACTGAATGATAACATGGACTGCAATAACCAAATGGAGACTTGAACATCTGTAGGGGACTGATACCTTAGTGTTAGGGACTGATAATACAAGGGGGACTGATCTTATATTAAAAATAAGGGCTGAACTTAAATGGATGTGGACTAATATAAAGTCTGTGGCATTGGCCATTTGTTCCATATCTGTAGTCTCATGGAGAATTGGATTTACAAATCCATAGTTTTGGTGGGGTAATTCAGATGGGTATAAAAACTGCACTTCACTGCATGGTTGAGCTTCACTTCACCTAAAGACCAAGGGGGCTTGGTATTAGAAATCAAGAGTTTACAAATTTAGCAATGGTGACTAAACTGGCATTACGTTTCCTCACAAATCCTTCTTCGGAGTGGGCTATTCTATTGAATGATAAATATCTTAAGCAAGATAATTTTTGGACTGCAAGATTTTTCTCTTGTGCGACATGTATTTGGTCTAGCATTTTACGTTGCAAAAGTTATCTCTACAACAGTATGTATTGGTCAGTTGGGGATGGAACCTCTATTAATATATGGTCTGAACCATGGGTGCCAAGTTTGCCTTCTTTCAAAGTTGTCGGCTATGAGGGAGCAATGCTTCAGGTGGTCCGAGTTTGTGACCTAATTATATCAGACTGTTATATGTGGAATATTGATTTAATTTTCAATTTGTTTCCTAATCATGAAGCTAGAGCCATTGTTCAGATCCCACTTGGACCATCTGTAGTCTCATGGAGAATTGGATTTACAAATCCATAGTTTTGGTGGGGTAATTCAGAAGGGTATAAAAACTGCACTTCACTGCATGGTTGAGCTTCACTTCACCTAAAGACCAAGGGGGCTTGGTATTAGAAATCAAGAGTTTACAAATTTAGCAATGGTGACTAAATTGGCATTGTGTTTCCTCATAAATCCTTCTTCAGAGTGGGCTATTCTATTGAATGATAAATATCTTAAGCAAGATGATTTTTGGACTGCAAGATTTTCCTCTTGTGCGACATGTATTTGGTCTAGCATTTTATGTTGCAAAAGTTATCTCTACAACAGTGTGTATTGGTCAGTTGGGGATGGAACCTCTATTAATATATGGTCTGAACCATGGGTGCCAAGTTTGCCTTCTTTCAGAGTTGTCGGCTATGAGGGAGCAATGCTTCGAGTGGTCCGAGTTTGTGACCTAATTATATCAGACTGTTATATGTGAAATATTGATTTAATTTTTAATTTGTTTCCTAATCATGAAGCTAGAGCCATTGTTCAGATCCCACTTGGACCATCTAGCAGTATTGACAAGTTAGTATGGAAACATACTACTACAAGAGTTTTTTTTCGTTTTTTTTCCATTATGCTTATAGGCTAATCCATGATAACAACCTGCTTATTCATCCTCCTCCATCTCATGACTTCACAAAGTGGAAACATCTGTGGAAGTTACATCATATATGTCCTAGAGTTCTATTATTCACATGGAGACTATTGAAGAATGTTTTACCAACAGGGGTTAATATCTTCTGTTTAAACATGGTGTTTTTATCTTCTGATCTATGTTACGCTTACTATTTGAGATGAAGGAATAAAAAATTGCATCTTTCTATGTAAATTCCAGTAGTTAATATTGTATTTTTGTGTTTCAATGGTTGTAGGTACCGGAACAATCTGACTTGCCAAAGACATGTTTTCTAAAGGACTTCAAAAGAAAACACATTGCTTTTGGACACTTAAATTCTGATGCACCGCCAAAGGAAGATGTTTATAGTATCATCGTCGATGAAATATTTGACCGCAATGCATATTTGTTTGAAGGGGATGGAAAGTTTGAAGACATTATGCTTGGTGATACGATCAATTGGCCAAAAGAGTCCGTTAAATTTATTAGGATTTGAATATTAGCATTTAGTTTTTTTGTAATGAACTCCGTATGTATTATGAAATATTACTACTTTTCAGTTTGGATGTTATGTGTGAGAACAATTGCAAGTATTTGGATGCTACAAAAACAATTTCTACTTAGTGATATTCAATATCAATTGAGACTTTGAATCAATTGTCAGTTATGTTCATAAGTTATGTTCATTTTGATTGAATGTGTTCATTTTCAATTGTGATTCGTGAATGATTTGTGTTATATTAATTTTGAATCTAGTCTTTTGATTTATATTCAGATTCAATATTTGTGTATTGGTTTACAACAAAAATAGGTTTAATTAATTAAAAATAATTTTAGTGAATATTTTATAGAATTTCGACGGATATCACCTGTCAAAAATAGACAGGTATGTCGAATTGTGTTAAGCGGGATAATTGACAGATGAAGTCCGCCGTTTATTATATGACAGACGAAATCCGCTGTTTTCTCCACCTACGTATCGACGGTAGAAAACCGTCATTTATAGTAAACTACATTTTATTTTTGACGGACCATGTGACGGTCCAAAACCGTCAATAAACACAGTTATCGACAGTTTTAGTCTGTCGAAAAACACGAATTCTGATGTAGTGTGGAAATTATATGATGATTGCTGAGAAAGAGTAAAATGTTGTACGAGATGCAACGGAGGAGACTGAATTAAAATATTGCATGAAATACAACGGAGGAGACTGAATTAAAATGTTGCACGAGATGCAACGGAGGAGATTAAATTAAAATGTTGCATGAGATGCAACGGAGGAGACTAAATTAAAATGTTGCACGAGATACAACGAAGGAGACTGAATTAAAATATTGCACGAGATGCAACGGATAAAACTTAAATAATACGTTGCACGAGATGCAACGGAGGCAATTAAAATCGTATATCGATAAGAATGAATCGTTCGGTTGTGAACCGAGCTTGAGTTGGCAATACATTCGCCGAATTGTGTCATATTTTGATTAAACCAAAAAGTTACAATTGTGATCGGCATGATCACAGCAAAAATCGTGAGTCAAAATAGACTGTTGGTTCATACCGAGTATGACGAAAGAGAAATAATTTGATTTTCGAGTGGTATATGACATACCACCTATGCGATGAATGGCTCGATTTTGAGTGGTATATACAATATCACTTGTGCGATGGATTCCATTAACACATTGCGTAAATTGCGAAAGATTTATCCGCAACGGACAGGATAGTACGGAGACTCGATTGAGAATTTGTATGATGGTATGTTGATGCAAGTGTTCTTTGATAATCGGTTAAAACGATAAGGCATGACTTGTATAATTGAATGATACGTCGGACAAAAATTTATGAGTCGGTCGAATGACCGGGACTAGCTAAACGATTTCGCTTCGAGACGTTAATCGAATCGGCCGGATAGGAAACTTGAAACATTATAAAAGGATCACACGACTTGCGAGCTCGATGAAAATATTAGTCGATGTGAATGGTGACGCACGAATTGTAAATTTGCAAACTCCTCATTTTATGTCTTTTATTATTATTATTATTATTATTATTATTATTATTATTATTATTATTATTATTATCTTCTCAAGACAATCTTTCTTTTTTTTCTTTTTCTTTTCTCCTTTCCTTAATTTATTCCTATAAACACATGAACCCAAAACCCAATTCCTAACGGGTCTTAAACCCAAATACCATTAACACAAACTACTAAAATCCATTTCCTATCCTACAAAACCTACAACAAACTAAGTCTTCCCCCTCCCACTTCCACGCGGAAGGCTCGGCACATTCCGAGCACCTCTAACGTGCACTCCTCCAATCTCTACCACATGTTTCCATCCTCCTCCACATTCTTTTCTTCATCTCCATCTTATTTCCAATCTCCCATACTTCCTCCATTCACACTCTCCTCTAAAGCACACCACCGCTACCCACAAACCGAGTCGACCGCGCCGTGACTCAACGTCGTACAAAAACCACTCTCGGAAGCCCTAGAGCTTCGTCAAGCTACCCCATCCCAAGCGACACCATCACCGCCACCCTCGACTCACGAACCCGCTGGAGAAGGCCATGGGTTGTCGGGTGTATCGCTCGCGGAAATCACACAGTACAGAGCCAACTTCGAGTGCTTCGTCCTTTCTCCTCGGTGGATTATTTTCCAATTCGATTTCATAGGTTAGTAGCCAACCTAACCCACATTAATTCCCTACATTTAGTTACAATTATTCTGTAGAATTAATAGGTTTAAATCTAGATCCAAAACCATAATTTTCATTAGAACTATACCCAGAATTCATGTTCAACTTATACCTTTTGGGAGACCCGTAACTCTCCATTTAATTCATAATTTCTAGACTAATTACACTAGTTTGTAGACAACCTAACCATAATTAAAACCCAGCAATTAGTTTGATTTATTGTTCATTAAAAATCGGATTATTTATGTTCAAGTTTCCCCAAAAAATTATAACTTTCCATTAGAATTTCATTCAAAATTCTGTGATTTTTCTGGAAGTTTGAGCGAGCATAACTTTCTGCTCGTTTAACTAAATCCAGTGCCACTTGCGCTCATCCAAACCTGGTTAACTTGTCTATGACCTCACCAAATTCCAGAACCTAATTCGACTTAGAAACAGATCAAAACTAGAGCCAAAGTAGGCTCCGTGAAACAGTTCAATACATAGAATTCCTTCGAATTGGGGTCCGTCCCGACAAACCGGACCCCCTCCGGCTCGAACCGATTGCAGCGAAAGACGCGTATGGTCTCCTCCGACGTGTGAGATTTGATGGAATTCAAAATCGTCGTGCGTACGCGACGAATTTGACCCGTATCCGTCAAAAACTACCGTATCGAGGTTTTTTAAGAAATTACAATTTGTTTCTGTGCGCTCATGATATCGCAACGAAACATGCGCCACTAGACTCGTAATATTTGGCTTATCATGTGACCTAAGTTTTGTCCAATTATGAGACCGTTGATCGAATCGCCTTTTTGCGGGCCCCGCGGTCCTACTTAACAGACGATTCAGATTTCGGCTCATCGGAATCCAATTTTGGACATACCATTGAGTTTGTATCGTCGTTCTCGTCTTGTGGTCATATAATCTATTGAATTTAGAGAACTTTGGTTCTGGCACATTTTTCGGTGCGAAGTGGGTCCAATGGCGGACCCCATTTTGACCCGAAACTGCTATTTTTTCCCTTGTGTCCAAATTAGATTTATGGGTATAGGCTATTCTAGCTTTCTCACTTATTCTGAGAACGTTCGTAATGTTTATTTCAGCATCCGGAGACGTTCATTCGGATTCCATCTTTTCTGCGACGGTCGACTTGCCGAGTTCACTACCTGGACATTTTCTTGCCACTACTCAGTCACCAGACAAGTATACCTTGCTATGATTACTATTTAAATACTTTTATTTTAGCATGTATTAAATTTACTTCATGTTTACTTTAGCACTTGTGATATAAACTGTACGTCTAAGCTAAACTTGGGTGCGATCGACGGAGTTCGTTGATTCATTTGCTTTTATTTCTTTATGCATGTTGACTTATTTGCTAGACGACTGTCCTGTATCAGTGGGATATTATTATATCTCTCTTGGCCGTGACACACACATGACACGGATATGAGATTCATGTTAGGGGCACGGACTATCGTACTCGATTGGCTATCGGTACGTACGGAACGTGTAACAGTTAGAAATGTAACTGCTTTGATTTAGTGCATTAGAGACTCAAGCAGTTACAAGCTGGACATGTTGTGTATACGACTTGGTCAGTGTGGGGATTGAGGGGGAGGACAGTCACTAGGCGTATGGGCTACCCAAATCGGTAACCATAGTATCCGGAGGAAACTATAGGTTGATGACCCCTATTTACAGATACCCTCTGACGATCGTTGATCATTACGGAAGTTTACAGATGACTGTGAGACAGTATATATATACCACTAGCCTCGAGCTACGTGGAGACCCTATTTCAGCCTACACTTGCCCATGCGTTGAACGTTGTCCTCTAAATTTGCACTTAGGAGGTTAGAAAACCCTTATGCATATATTTATATTTCAGTATCTATAGCATGTTGTTTGTATCTTGTTATGTCCCACAGAGGACCTGGTTTCCTTCCAGACTTGGACGAACAGGAGTACCCTCAGGTGTACGGATCAGGACCTGACTCTGCACTTTTAGACGAGGAGATCTTGCCTTCGGAGTTTCCGTGATCTTCTTCTAGATGGATCACTTATTTTCTTGCATTTCTTTCTATTTCAGATGTACTGGACTATTTCCTGTTTTTGGTTAATAATAGTCATTTGGTAGTGGATTTGTTTCCACCCGACTATTGGCACTTTCATACTATCATTTCCTTCAGTTTATTTATATTTTCAGTGTTCCTGCTTAGTAATATTTTTACTATTGTGGATGAGATCATTAATATTATATATTCGACCCATTGTTATACTAGATGAGCTGGAGCTCACATACAGCGTAAGTATGCATCGTAGGTTCCATATATTGGAGCAGCCTACGTCTGCATACCAGCTGGCATAGTCACGTGCTAGTCCCACTTATTTTGGGACTGGGGCGTGACATGTTTTGTGGTGGCCCATGCAGGTCTTCGAAAATATTGTTTCGGTTACGTTACTGTACCGAGCAAGCCTGCTTTTAGGATTAAGAAATAGGATCTCAACCACTTGTTTGATTATCTCCTTTGATTTCATTCCGATTCTTATTTGATAGCTTGGAATTGCATCTACCATGATTATATTCTAATAGAATTCTTATTATTCACATCCAGGAATATGGATCCCCAAAATCAATACACTCCTCCTCCTTCCATCACCTCGGGTGAGGTCACAACTCAGGAGGAGTAAACACCTCCGCAGGCTCGGATGATGACCCCCTTTTACTCCAATTCAGCAGGGGCAGTCATCGCAGCCTGATCTGTCACCACCTGACACCCAGCAGTACCAGCAGATTCGAGCATCCCAGATTTCTCCTTCCTGTCCTCAGCAGCAAACTGGACCACAACCTGGGCAGCCCGAGCAGCAGGCAGCAACGCCTCAAGGAGAATGCATACCACCTTTACCCCCACAGATGCCACTTGTCTTTCCCCAGCAACCAATTCCCCCGATGGATGGAATGCAAATGTTCCAATATTTCTAAGGGATAATGCAAGCTCAGTTCCAGCAGAGTGAGCTCATGCGTCAAAGGCGAGTAGGTACTATAGAGAAGTTCTGCAAGATGAACCCTCTACCTTTTAAGGGTACCGAGAGCCCTAGTGAAGTCATTGCATGGCTAGTGAAGACGGAGAACATGCTTGAAGCTGCCGAGTTACCCAAGGAGAAATGGATGACTGCTATCAGACTCCAGTTGGATGATCTGGCTCACCATTGGTGGGCAGATAAGGAAAGCAGCCTGGGTACCAACCAAACATGGGAGGAGTTTCGCAAGCTCTTCAACGACGATTCTTTCCTACTTCTGTTAAGTTTGAGCTGCAGAACAAGTTCACCAATCTGAAGCAAAGTTCCATGACAGTAGACCAGTATGATGCAGAATTCAACCGGTTGAGCAGGTTTGCACCTTCTCTTGTCCGAGACGAAGAAGAGAGGGCAAGGAGGTTCCACCAAGGGCTCAATTTTGAGTTGAGGCAGCTGACCGGGACAGTAGCTCATGTTTCTCATGCTGCAATTTTGACTGCTGCGAAGATTCAGGAGACGATCCGCCGTGAGGGATCCACAGAGCAAAGTCGCTCCACCCCTATAGTTTTAGCATCCAGAGGAGCACAAGGCAGGCCTATGCGACATCCTCTAGCACATCAGCAGCAACAGAGGGATTCTTCTTATCAGAGTAGAGAGCTACCTACTTGCCACTATTGCGGTAAGAAAGGTCACATTCAGAAAGACTGTCGCTGGATGCTAGGACTCTGCATGTTATGTGGTTCAAACCAACATCAGGCTAGAGATTGCACATCCTGGCAGCAGCAGGTGCAAAGGCCAGCTCAGCAGAACCAGAGGCCGACTGTACCAGGACCAGGAGCGCCGCGTCCTCAAGCAACAGGTGGTTATCCGAGAGGACCTTTGCCTACTCAAGCTGCACAGTTCGAGAAGGCCAAGGCGCAGATGAACAACCAGAAGCATGGTCAGGTGTTTTCTATGACGGTGGATGATTCTATACCCGAAGGAGAGGTGATAGCAGGTACTATTTTAGTTGCATCATTTTCTACAAAGGCATTATTTGATTCTGGAGCCACACACTCTTTCATAGCTACTAGCTTTGTTGCCATGCATAGAGTAGCTACATCATCTCTGCCAAAGAATATAAGAATTCTTACTGGAGGTAGAATAGTTCCTGTTAGTGACACATACAGAGAATGTTCAGTAGTTATCTGTAGTATGATGATGAGAACTCGACTTTTGGTTTTTCCTATGCCAAATTTTGATGTAGTTCTCGGAATGGACTGGTTAAGCCAGTATTATGCCACTCTTGATTGTCGTCGAGGTAGTGTTATATTCCGACTGCCCGGCCGACAAGAGTTTGAATTTCTCAGAGGAGCTATAGAGAAGAATGAGCAATCTGTAGATGGAGGTCAAATGGCAATGGAAGGCGTCACGTATCCTCATATCATATCAGAGTTTCAAGACGTCTTTCCAGATGACTTGCCAGGGCTTCCACCGGATAGGGAGGTGGAATTTTCTATTGAGCTGATTCCAGGAGCGGCACCTATAGCTTCTAATGTCTATAGACTGGCGAAAAAGGAGTTGGACGAGCTAAAGGTCCAGTTGGAAGAGCTGGAGAACAAAGGTTATATTCGGCCTAGCGTATCACCCTGGGGAGCACCAGTTCTGTTCGTGCCAAAGAAAGATGGGTCAGTACGCATGTGCATCGATTATAGAGCCTTGAATGCATAACTGTGAAGAACAAATATCCGTTGCCGCGTATTGACGATCTATTTGATCAGCTGAATGGAGCTAAAGTTTTTTCGAAGATTGATCTAAGGTCAGGTTATCATCAAGTGAAGGTTCGGAAGGAGGATATTCCGAAGACAGCCTTCAGGACGAGGTATGGGCATTATGAATTCTTGGTTATGCCAGTTGGTTTAACTAATGCACCTGCAGTTTTCATGGACTTGATGAAC
Organism: Iris pallida; assembly: GCA_029216955.1. Taxonomy (NCBI): domain Eukaryota; kingdom Viridiplantae; phylum Streptophyta; class Magnoliopsida; order Asparagales; family Iridaceae; genus Iris; species Iris pallida. The sequence continues at coordinate 5,219,221 of JANAVB010021198.1, forward strand.
AGGGTATTTCACCCATACTTAGATAAATTCGTGGTTGTCTTTATTGATGACATCCTAGTCTATTCAAAGCGCCACGAAGAGCATGAAGAATACTTGAAAATAGTTTTGGAGACTTTGAGAAATGAGCAGTTATATGCTAAACTCAGCAAGTGTGAGTTATATTTGGACAAAACCTCATTTCTTGGACACGTCATTAGTGGAGATGGTATCTTGGTGGACCCAGAGAAGATTACAGCAGTGGAGACGTGGCCTACTCCTACCTCAGCAACAGAAGTGCGAAGTTTTCTTGGACTCGCCGGATATTACCGGAGGTTCGTAGAAAACTTTGCGAGGATAGCAGAGCCTATGACACGGTTGACAAGCAAGGACCGTGAGCTCATATGGACAGATGAATGTCAAGTTGCTTTTGAAGAGTTGAAGAAACGTTTGACTACAGCCCCAATCCTGACAATTCCTTCCGGATCAGGAGGATTTGTAATCTATAGTGATGCATCTGGAAAAGGATTGGGTTGTGTACTAATACAGCACGGTAAGGTAATTGCTTATGCTTCTAGGCAATTACGAGTGCATGAAAAGAACTATCCAATGCACGATTTGGAGCTTGCAGCAGTCATATTTGCATTGAAGCTGTGGAGACATTACTTATATGGGGAAATGGTGGAAGTATATACAGATCATAAAAGCTTAAAGTATGTCTTCACGCAAAAGGAGTTGAATATGAGACAGAGGCGTTGGCTAGAGTTGATGAAGGACTTTGAGCTTGAGCTGCATTATCATCCAGGCAAGGCTAACGTAGTAGCTGATGCGTTAAGCCGTAAGCCTATGGCGTATTTCTTGACGACTCAGAGGGAAATATTGAAGGACTTGCAAGATCTTGGCATAGAGGTTATATTACCTGGAGAAGATGGTCAGTTAGCTAATCTTCAGGTACAGTCGTCACTAGTTGAGAGAATTAAGGCAGCTTTGCCTACCGATGCCAGATTTCGAAGGCTTAGTGAAAAGACGGAAGCTGGAGAGAAGACGGGACTGAGGATCCATGAAGACGGAATATTAAGATGTGGTGATCGTTTGTATGTACCAAATGGTGAGCTTCAACAAGAGCTGATGGCAGAGGCTCATAGTTCTATGTATTCTATTCACCGTGGAGGCACGAAGATGTACCGAGACCTGAGACAACACTTCTGGTGGCATGGAATGAAGAGGGAGATAGCCCGTTTTGTGGCTAAGTGCTTGGTGTGTCAGCAAGTCAAGGCTGAACATCAGAGGTCAACAGGATTGTTGTAACCACTTCCGATTCCTGAATGGAAGTGGGAGCACATCACAATAGATTTTGTGACGGGACTTCCGAGGAGTCCTAGTGGACGTGATGCAATTTGGGTAATAGTGGACCGACTCACCAAGTCAGCTCACTTTTTACCGTTCAGAGTTGGACAATCTACAGAGGTGCTGGCAGATATGTACATGAAGCAAATTGTGAAGCTGCACGGTGTACCAGTTAGCATTATATCAGATCGAGATTCGAGGTTCACGTCCCACTTCTGGAGAAGCCTGCAGGAAAGTCTAGGGACACGTCTGAAGTTCAATACGGCTTATCATCCTCAAACTGATGGCCAGTCGGAACGAACTATTCAGACGTTGGAAGATATGCTGAGAGCTTGCATATTAGATTTTGGAGGCTCATGGGAAGATCACCTGCACTTTGTGGAGTTTTTCTACAACAATAGCTATCAAGCGAGTGTACAAATGGCTCCGTTTGCAGCATTGTACGGTAGGAAGTGTAGGTCGCCAGTTTGTTGGAGCGACATAGGAGAGCGTCAGATATTGGGACCAGAGCTGGTGGTCAGAACAGTTGAGAAGGTAAAGCTGATTCAAGGGCATCTTCGGGCAGCTCAAGACAGACAGAAGCAGTGGGCTAATCTTCATCGTCGACCTTTGGAGTTTAAGGAAGGCGATCATGTATTCTTGAGGATATCACCCACCCGAGGCACCATTCGCTTTGGCAGACGAGGGAAGTTGAGTCCAAGGTATATTGGACCGTTTGGCATATTGGAGCGTGTTGGAGAGGTTGCCTATAGATTGGCGTTGCCACCTTCACTTGAGGGAGTCCATGATGTGTTTTACGTATCGCAGCTGAGACGGTACGTAGCTGATAGCAGCCATGTGTTGGATCACTCTGAGATCACAGTGGGACCAAGCTTATCATATCAGGAGCAACCTGTAGAGATTCTAGACCGGAGCATGAAGGTCTTGAGGAATCAGTCTATCCCTTTGGTTCGTGTGTCGTGGAAGCATCACTCGCCAGGAGAGTCCACCTGGGGGCGTGAAGACGACATACGCAACAGATTCCCCCGTCTTTTTGAGAATCTAGGTACGTCTTTACGTAGTTACAATTTTCCTTCTGCATTTAATTTCTTTTTCATTCATATCGTACATTAGTCTAATTTTGAGGATGAAATTTCTATTTAGTTGGGTAGAATGTAAAGTCCTCATTTTATGTCTTTTATTATTATTATTATTATTATTATTATTATCTTCTCAAGACAAATCTTTCTTTTTTTTCTTTTTCTTTTCTTCTTTCCTTAATTTATTCCTATAAACACATGAACCCAAAACCCAATTCCTAACGGGTCTTAAACCCAAATACCATTAACACAAACTACTAAAATCCATTTGCTATCCTACAAAACCTACAGCAAACTAAGTCTTCCCCCTCCCCACTTCCGCGCGGAAGGCTCGGCACATTCCGAGCACCTCTAACGTGCACTCCTCCAATCTCTACCACACGTTTCCATCCTCCTCCACATTATTTTCTTCATCTCCATCTCATTTCCAATCTTCCATACTTCCTCCATTCACACTCTCCTCCAAAGCACACTACCGCTACCCACAAACCGAGTCGACCGCGCCGCGACTCAACATCGTGCAAAAACCACTCTCGGAAGCCCTAGAGCTTCATCAAGCTACCGCATCCCAAGCGACACCATCACCGCCACCCTCGACTCACGAACCCGCTGGAGAAGGTCGTGGGTTGTCGGGTGTATCGCTCGCGAAAATCACACATTACAGAACCAACTTCGAGAGCTTCGTCCTTTCTCCTCGGTGGATTATTTTCCAATTCGATTTCACAGGTTAGTAGCCAACCTAACCCACATTAATTCCCTACATTTAGTTACAATTATTCTGTAGAATTAATAGGTTTAAATCTAGATCCAAAGTCATAATTTTCATTAGAACTATACCCAGAATTCATGTTCAACTTATACCTTTTGGGAGACCCGTAACTCTCCATTTAATTCATAATTTCTAGACTAATTACACTACTTTGTAGACAACCTAACCATAATTAAAACCCAACAATTAGTTTGATTTATTGTTCATTAAAAATTGGATTATTTATGTTCAAGTTCCCCCAAAAAATCATAACTTTCCATTAGAATTTCATTCAGAATTCTGTGATTTTTTTGGAAGTTTGAGCGAGCATAACTTTCTGCTCGTTTAACTAAATCCAGTGCCATTGCGGTCATCCAAACCTGGTTAACTTGTCTATGACCTCACCAAATTCCAGAACCTAATTCGACTTAGAAACAGATCAAAACTAGAGCCAAAGTAGGCTCCGTGAAACAGTTCAAAACATAGAATTTCTTCGAATTGGGGTCCGTCCCGACAAACCGGACCACCCCGGCACGAACCGATTGCACCGAAAGGCGCGTATGGTCTCCCCCGATGTGTAGAATTTGATGGAATTCAAAATCGTCGTGTGTACGCGACGAATTTGACCCGTATCCGTCAAAAACCACCATATCGAGGTTTTTCGAGAAATTGTAATTTGTTTCTGTGCGCTCATGATATCGCAACGAAATGTGCGCCACTAGACTCGTAATATTTAGCTTATCATGTGACCCAAGTTTTGTCTAATTATGAGACCGTTGATCGAATCGTCTTTTTGCGGGCCCCGCGATCCTACTTAACAGACGATTCTGATTTCGGCTCATCGGAATCCAATTTTGGACATACCATTGAGTTTGTATCGTCATTCTCATCTTGTGGTCATATAATCTATTAAATTTAGAGAACTTTGGTTCTGGCACATTTTTCGGTACGAAGTGGGTCCAACGGCGGACCCCATTTTGACTCGAAACTGCTATTTTTTCCCTTGTGTCCAAATTGGATTTATGGGTATAGGCTATTCTAGCTTTCTCACTTATTCTGAGAATGTTCGTGATGTTTATTTCAGCATCCGCAGACGTTCATTCGGATTCCATCTTTTCTGCGACGGTTGACATGCCGAGTTCACTACCTGGACATTTTCTTGCCACTACTCAGTCACCAGGCAAGTATACCTTGCTATGATTACTGTTTAAATACTTTTATTTTAGCATGTATTAAATTTACTTCATGTTTACTTTAGCACTTGTCATATAAACTGTACGTCTAAGCTAAACTTGGGTGCGATCGACGGAGTTCGTTGATTCATTTGCTTTTATTTCTTTATGCATATTGACTTAGTTGCTAGACGACTGTCCTATATCAGTGGGATATTATTATCTCTCTCTTGGCCGTGACACACACATGACACGGATATGAGATTCATGTTAGGGGCACGGACTATCATACTCGACTGGCTATCGGTACGTACGGAACGTGTAACGGTTAGAAATGTAACTGCTTTGATTTAGTGCATTAGAGACTCAAGCAGTTACAAGCTGGATATGTTGTGTATACGACTTAGTCAGTGTGGGGATTGAGGGGGAGGACAGTCACTAGGCGTATGGGCTACCCAAATCGGTAACCATAGTATCCGGAGGAAACTATGGGTTGATGACCCCTATTTACAGATACCCTCTGACGATCGCTGATCGTTACGGAAGTTTACAGATGACTATGAGACAGTATATGTATACCACTAGCCTCGAGCTACGTGGAGACCCTATTTCAGCCTACACTTGCCCATGCGTTGAACGTTGTCCTCTAAATTTGCACTTAGGAGGCTAGAAAACCCTTTTGCATATATTTATATTTCAGTATCTATAGCATGTTGTTTGTATCTTGTTATGTCCCACTGAGGACCTGGTTTCCTTCCAGACTTGGACGAACAGGAGTACCCTCAGGTGTACGGATCAGGACCTGACTCTGCACTTTTAGACGAGGAGATCTTGCCTTCGGAGTTTCCGTGATCTTCTTCTAGATGGATCACTTATTTTCTTGCATTTCTTTCTATTTCAGATGTACTGGACTATTTCCTGTTTTTGGTTAATAATAGTCATTTGGTAGTGGATTTGTTTCCACCCGACTATTGGCACTTTCATACTATCATTTCCTTCAGTTCATTTGTATTTTCAGTGTTCCTGCTTAGTAATATTTTTACTATTGTGGATGAGATCATTAATATTATATATGCAACCCATCGTTATACTAGATGAGCTAGAGCTCAAATACAGTGTAAGTATGCATCGTAGGTTCCATATATTGGAGCAGCCTACGTCTGCATACCAGCTGGCATAGTCACGTGCTAGTCCCACATATTTTGGGACTGGGGCGTGACAAAATTTGATAAAATGTTGGTCAATACGAATTGTAACCAGATCGCACAAACTGTGACTCGGTGGAAAAAGATGGTTAATGCGGGTAAATCATGCCTAAGAGATAGTTGGTTACGTTGCGACGAAACTCATTTGAGTACGACTGAAATACGCGAAACTTCGAGGACGTAATCGTGTAACTCGAGGATTCGATGTTGGATAATCGGTAACTCAGTTGTGCGATCAAAGTATAACTCTATAATACATGAATCTTTTCTTGGAAAAGTTTTTGAGGATACATTCTTCATTTGTTGGTTCACTTTTTTTGGAGTATCTGCTCAATGATACATCCTATGTTGGAAATATTTTTCAAGAAGCTTTTTTTGGTAATTCTCTTAGCCCAAACAAATATGAGTTTGCTACCAGGAATGCTAGATATGATACTCTGAGCCCAAACTAATATGTACTTCTTGCTGCAGTTCTTTAGTTTCAGTTTTGAGTGCAACCTTTCAGTTTTTTACTTCTTTAGTTTCAAGAAGGTGCAAACTTTTTGTTTTTTTTTGTTTCAGCTTTATTAGTGCTGCAATTTTTTTTGTTTCAACCTTTTTGTTTTTTGGCAGTTATCTGCAGCTTTATTAATGCTTCTGTTTTTGGAATGGACTATAATGTTCTATCCTATTGAAGGTGATACACAGGGCTATGTTCTATCCTATTTTTGGATGTTGAAGCATGCTTCAATGCTATTTGGGTGATACACAGGGATATGTTGGTTCCGTTTTGTGGCTATGTTCTATCCAATTTTGGGATGTTCAAACAAAAGAAAATTATGATACTCTGAGCCCATTTTTGAGTTTCAATTTTTTGAATACAACAATTTTTTAGTGGAAATGTTTGCTTGCTGCCAGTGGAAATGTTGAAGCATGCTAGTGGAAATGTTGAAGATTCAACTAATCTCAGCCGAAAACGAAATAGAATACAACACAGCTGTGTGTGTGTGTGTGTGTGTGTGGGGGGGGGGGGGGGGGGTTGTCATCCGTATTTCAAGCATATCCCCTTGCTTTAGACTGGTGTATTCGTTTAGTTTGTTTTTTTTTCCGGAAAACGGAGTACCAACTTCTTGCTTCTTTGTCTATTGTAAGTTTTTTTTTACTCACACACATAATTGAGAGGCTCGAATCTTGTCGGTTCCTTCGGGTGTCCGTTCTAATACCACTAGGTTGTCTATTGTAAGTTGTTGTCATGTATTGCCAGTTAACCTCCTGAAAGCAGGCTCATGTATATTATACTTCAACTTCTCATATAGTTTGGTGGTTTTGAGAAGCTCAACTATTCTCAAAGGTTATATAAAGGTTTTCTGATTTGCCAGGAACATCGCCAGGTATATAGGCTTCAAATCCTACTTTGAGCCGCAACTCGCTTCTTCCGGACCGACATGATTTCGACGTTCCGGCGATCATTCGAGAAGACTGCACCTTGTCGACAAGTTGTCCAATGACCATGCAAACTCAACTCGACCTACCAAGTCCTTCATTATTCATGACCATGCTTTCCATCTTTCTATCGAGACTCCCAAGTAACGGTAGGGGTGAGCATTCGGTTTATTCGGTTTAAACCGAACCGAATAACCCAAAACCGAATTGGATCGAAACCGAATAAGCAAAACCGAAACCGAACCGAATTGGCCCAAAACCGAATCAAACCGAATCGAATTAAATCGGTTCGATTTTCGGTTTATTCGGTTTACTCATATATTTTTAATTTTTTTGAGCTTTTTTTGTTAATATATATAGTAACTAAATATACATAGACATATTTAATATATACCTATATATATTTAGTATATACCTATATATATTAATACTTATATATATAGTACACACACACACACACATACACACACACACACATATATATATATATATATAAATTAATTAATTAAATTTTCTTATTCGGTTTTCGGTTTTGGACTGAAACCGAAATCGAATAAGAAAATTTAGTATTTTCAAAACCGAAACCGAACCGAATTTTTTAAAACCGAACCGAACCTCTTATTCGGTTCGGTTCGGTTCGATTTTCGGTCCAAAACTGAATAATGCTCACCCCTAAGTAACGGGACCGATCTCGCGTGCTTGCTTATCCAGACTTATCGAGACTCCGAAGTAGCGGGACCGATCTCGTGTGCTTGCTTATCCAGACTTATCGAGACTCCCAAGTAGCGGGACCGATCTCGTGTGCGAGACTTATCGAGACTTAGCGAGACTCCCAAGTAGCGGAACCGATCTCAGCGACAACCAGTCGCGTGGACTTCCTTTGTCCATGGCATACCCTTTACTAAATCCACCGTGGCTCGTGCCTTAGATAGACCTGGTTCTCTAGGCGACGCTATCGCTCAAGTCATATACTTTATACGATGAGCCTTGTTCTCGAGGGACTACGTGACTTGACAACCGCAGATAGAATGGGACAGTACTAGAAATGGCTTAGACCGACCGGCATAACTTTGCCTAACTTATTTGCGCAATGACTTGACGAGCAAAGACTACGCCAAGCTTCGCATCGAAGGAACGTTGTCGTGCACGCGTTCGACTTGAACAACCAAGTTTTCGGATGCCTAGACTTAGGCCACAAGCCGTGCAACACGACTTACATACAGATAATTGAATCTTTTTCAGGATACTAGATACGATGCAATACTTTTCTCTGAGATATATTTCATTGTTCAGTTGGCATGACTGTTCGGTTTACTTTAAATTTCATTACATTCAAGCTCTTTGTATGCTAATTCTCTGAGATATATTTTGTTATATTTTGATACATTCAGTTGTGAGAAAATTTTATGTAATACTTTTCTTACTAATTTTATTTCCGGTAAGAATTGGAACATGTCGCTGAATTATGTAATATTTGTGTTCATGTTGGTGAAGTGGTAAGCATACCAATTTTTGATTTGGTGATTATATCACTTGCAGGTGATAAACTAAACATTGAAAGTGAACGTTTTAGTTACCACCTATACTTTCAAGTTGTATCCAAACACAATATCTTGAAACTCTTCACTTACGGGAGACAAAATCCTATCTATCCAAACATATTTTGGAAAGTGAAATGCATTACAAGTCATCATGTGGAAAGTGCCAGTTTTATACTTTCGGGGACCTACTGCGATCCAAACAGGCCCTAATACTGGACTTAGTTCAAAATAACTTTTAGGGCCCGTTTAGTAAACGGTATTTGGAGTTGGATTTTAGAATTTTATGGATTTGAAGCCAAATCCATGGAATCCTATGTTTGATTGGAGATGAATTTGGATATCGAAAGTATGACCAAATCCAAAATTTGGATTTGGAAGAAGAAAAAAAGTTAGATTTTGGAGAAAAAAGTTAATTCTAATTAACTAAAAATTAGTTTTTTTTTTATATATTCATTTTTTTAATTATTATTTTTAAAAATATTTAATTTATAGTTAATTCTAAATTAAGTAATAGTTAATTAAAAATTGGTCATTATTATTATTATTTTTAAAATAAGTTTTTTTATAACTTATAGTTAGTTATTATTTTTGTAAAAAATTAACTAATAGTTAGTTATCGTAATTATAATCTAAATTAATATTAATTAACAATTTTATTATTTAATATTTTATAATAATCTTATTTTATAATTTATGACCTTATTAATTGTAATTATAATAATTTATTAATCATATATAATCTTAATTAATAATTTATTAATTAATATCCAATTATAATCATAAATAATAATTTATAGTCTTATTATATTCTTGATTAATAATTTGGTAATTACTATTTTGTTATAATCTTAATTAATAATATTTTAGTCACAATTATAATCATAGTTAATCATTTATAATTTAATAATTAATATATTATAATAATTTAAATTAATAGTTATTAATCATCATTATAGTCTTAATTATTAATTTATTAGTCATAAATATTATCATAATTATAATATTTTTAATTATTAATTCAAACCATAATTATAATCATAATATTTAATTAATAATAATTTATTATTTTATCAAATAATTTTCTTATTTATAATCATAACTATTAATTTATTAATCATGATTCTTAATTTATTTAGTAATATTTTATTATAGTTTTAATTAATTAATATATTAATATACTATAATAATTTTAATTAATAGTTTATTAATCATCATTATAGCCTTACTTATTAATCATAATTATTATCATAATTATAATAATAATTTAATTACTAATTCTAACAATAATTATAATAATAATATATAATTAATAGTAATTTACTATTTTATTAACTAATATAATCATAACTATTAATTTATTAATCATAATTATTAATTTATTTAGTAATTAATTAATATATTAATTATAATATAATCTTAATTAATTAATATTTTATTATAATCCAATAACAAAAAAAAAATTTCAAAAAAAAGGATTTGGATTCACTACTAAAATCTGTCAAATCAGCGACGCCACAAGACGTCGCTAAATCAGAAAAATACGTCGCTAATATTTATTAGCGACGTATTTAGCGACGTTTGCACGTAGTCGCGATTAACCTAGTCGCTAAACATGAAAATGTCGCAATACGTCGCTATTGCGACGATACTTAGCGACGCGGTCACGTCGCTAATTCAGCGACCACCAGCGACGGAAAACGTCATCATTTACCGACGTAACCTAGCGACGTTGAGCGACTTGACATGCATCGATGCTGACCTGGCTTGAGAGCCAAATGGCGACGTTCTGCGACTTTTTGACGTCACTATAGTACCAACATATAGCGACGTTTCGCGACGTCCTACTTAGCGACGTTTAGTGACGATCAGCGACGGTATTCATCACAGTTAGCGACGTGCCTTATATTTACTTAGCGACGTTTCCTTCGTCGCTGGACGTCACTGAACGTCGCTGAACGTCGCTAATATTAAAAAAAAAAAAAAAAAATTACAGCATTTGCAGCATCCCCTGCAGCATTTGCAGCATTTGCAGCATCCCCTACACCATTTGTTACAACAACGACGGTGTATCACGAACACAGTATCAAGCAACACATATACACACAATCACGAACACGTTTGAAACACAATCTCATCAATCAACACAGATATATGAAAATTTGTAACAACAATGTCAAACATAATGGTCCACATAAAAATAATGTATGTATAACCACATAAAAGACCCAACAATGGGCCATCACACAACAATATATATGTCGACTACGGCTGATCAGGAGGAGCATCACCGCTCCTGGAAAGAAGGTAAGCATACTGCTCCGGTGTAAGAACCACCGACGACGATGAAGGAGGAGGCAATGCAACCGCTGGAGAAGGAGGCAGTATAACCGCTGGAGATGGGTGCGTCCGCGTCTCCTCTAGGGCTCGCAGTCTGGCGCTGTATTGCTCCATGCAAGCCGCTATCCTAGTAACGGTATCGTGAATGGACTCCTGTGTCCCCTGTACTTGCTGTACGGTGCGCTCGAGCTCGTCAAAGCGTACGGTGCGTCCTCCTGCGCCTGAGGCCCTTGCTGCTCAGCAATCCTCCTCAGCATATCGTCGCACAGCTCAGCAATCTGGCGGACAATGGTCTCCTCGACTCGGGACGACTCGGCCTGTGACGGCTGTGAATGCGCACTGGAAGAGGGGGCCCTGGATGCCTGCGTCGCAACAAATGCGCCGTAGGACCCCGTACCGTAGTACGTACCCCTCTGAAGACCACCAACAGCGGTCTTCCAGAGCTCGTCCTCCGACTGTGTAAAACTCCTAAATTTCTACTATTTTTTATTTTTATTTAAATTTGGTACCGATTTGAAAATTTGTATTGTACGTCACGTAGTCATATTGTACGTCGTGCACGAAATTTATTTTCTTGCTCGTCGAGTGCGAATATGTGCGAGCGTACATATTTTAGAAAAATATATTTTTATTTTATTATACGCTTTCAAAATATTATATATAATTATTATTTTTTTAGCAGTTATTAATCATAAATAATATTTTATTGTATACTAAGAAAAGTATAATTATGAAAACATTATTTGTGCATACATATAAATTTATAATTAATTATTAGTTATTTTTAATGTAATTTTTGAAATTAATATTATTAGTATTTTAGAAAAATATTTTAAAATTATTGTGAAGATTTAAACCTTGATTTGAATTTATTTAAATAGTTAAATAATTGAAATTTGATTTATTTTATTTGATTTTTTAAACTAAAAATTTAATTAGATTTAAATTGGATTGTATATGGATTTGGATCGATTGATTTTTTAATTAAATTACGAATTATCTATTTGGGTTTTAAATTACTCCTAATCCCTATCCAATTGGGAATTCCGACATCCTATAAATAGGCAGGTACTCCTCCAATTCATTATTCATCCACAACAAATTTCTCCACAAATCTACGTGCATCGTGTCTGTGTCCATCCAAATTCTTATTCCAATCTTGTTTACATTTACAATTATTCCTTCGTGTCGACAACACCGACACAAATCAAACCTTAACCCTAACTCTAGCCTACAGCTGTCGCCTCCTCCTGCCACCATCCATCGTCACCCACACCCAACTGCCGTAACCATAGACTGCCCCATCGACGTCGTCTCACCTCTTCTCCCCGTCTCCATCGCCGTCAACACCAACACCAACCTAACGACCAACCCCCTGGCGGTCAACGCCACCCCACCATTGCCGCAGCCACCAAAACAATCGCCCCCGGACCCTGGCCAACTCCGGCCAACTCCCAGCCGCACCACCACCGACCCACCGTCGGCACCTCCGTCCACCCCGCCACCATCACCAAACGCCACCACGACCAAAGAAAACCCAAAAAGAAAAAAAAAAAAGGCAAAACCAATAAAATCCGACCACTTACCTCCGGCGACCGAGACCCCGTCTGCCATCGCAACTACGCCTGGGCGCGGCAGCCCTGGCCTCCTCCGGCGCAGCGCCTCACCATCAGCCGTGAGCCCAGCACGCCGCCGTCCGCCCCATCCTCGCCGCCGACGAGCCGAAGAGCCGGAGCCTCCGTGAAATCCCCGCTCCACCGCTCTCTCCGCTCTCCCTCCGCCGCTCTCCACGCCCGGCGAGATCCCTCCGCCGGCCAACTACTTCCCGGCCGCAGCCCTCTCCTCACGCAGCAACTCGCCCCCGTCGCTTGCGCGTGTCCTAGCCGTCGTGAATGCCCATAGCCGCCCGTCGACCTTCCTCTCCTCTCCACCCGTCCGCCGCCGTCACCCCCTAACGCCGCCGACCCCGAGCCCCCTCTCCGATTCCCTCGATCACTCTCTCGCCACTCTCCAAATTTCCTCTTCTCTCTCCTCTCTTAAAACCTTGGTTCTTCTTTTTTTTATTTGTTCTTTCTCAGCTGCTCTCTCGAATGGAGAGCAGCACAATGCAAAAATTTTTATTATTATTATTTTATTTCTTTCTTTCTTTCTTTTTTGTTTGTTTGTATTGTTTTCAATTCTTTCTACTGTTGGCTTAGAGGAGAACCACCTCACAGTTGTGGTTATTAATTTATTTTTTTAATTGTACATTACAGGTCATTAATATATTTATTTTATAATTATCACTATTTCTCTAACTGCTTAATTTTGATCTAATCTCATTTTCTTTCTGCACTAACTCACTATGTTCTTTATTAAGGATTTTTGTATTCACTATTTTCAATTATTTTATGCTTTATATTGTTATTTTTACTGTTATTTGTTAATAAAAGGGTTTAGCTGTATAAGTTTTATCATTATTATTATTAGTATTATATGTTTACTGTTATTATTATTATTATTATTATTATTATTATTATTATTATTATTATTATTATTATTATCCTTTATAATTAAGTTGTATTGCTACTGTAATATTTAGTCTAATACTGTTTTCATATTACCAATACCAATATTTAATATTTGCAAATCTATTTTAGTTTTAACTTAAAATTATATACTTACTATTCCTAGATATCAGGAATGAGTTTTCGACCTAAATCATTATTTTATTTATAAAAGTATATTGATTAGTAAAAATATAAAAATAAATTATTCTCGATTTTCGAATAGTATATCTTTGTATTAGAAATTTTATTTACAAATGTGCGTGTTAGCCTTAAACAAATTTTTAGATAATTTTGAATTAGAAAATATAGTTTCTACCAATTCTATTTTTGATGAACTTAGAAGTTTTTGCCGAAAATAATTTTTCTCGACTTTAGTTTCTTTGTATTTTCCTTATAAATATTTTGACTCATGAAAACTAGTTTTAGGAATATTCTCTAAAATTCGTATATATTATAATTATTAATTATTCTTTGATAATTCTCCTGTCCGTAACCAATTCTCTTATTCCTATCCTGTCACCAAATCCGTAGTACCTTATGTCATCCCTAATTAATTTGACCCTTCTGAACCCAATAGAACTGTCCGTGCCATCAACAGAGGTCCCCTTGTGTAGTTGTTACACCAAAGACGCAGTTCATGCCACCATGATTATCATAGCGCACCAGGCGCCCTACCAGGCAAGACACCTTGCCATTTGCTGTTTATTTATTTTAGCTCATATTTCATGCATTATTTATTTTCTTTATGCAAAATAAACTGTGATACATGGCATAACCTGTTAGAACTTACTGTTCATTTATATTTCCTGCTATGTATTATTTTTCTTACACATTAAACCTAGATTTAAGGGACCACCTTGTGTGTTGCATTCATGGCCTTGACACGTTGTATCACGAAGTTGTGTGTCGCATGTAGAACACGGACATGCGTGACTGGCTGGCCACCGGTACGTATAAGCTGTGCGATAGGAATAACCGCTAATAGAAATTGCATGCTAGTTTGACTTAGCGGTTATAGAGGTTTACTGTTATGGATACAACATGGTAGGCATTGGGTGGGAAGAACATCTCCTTAATGTATGGGTCATATATGCACTGTCCTGATTGCCGGTTATCTCAAGTGGGAGGTACGGTCCTGATAGCCGGTTATCTCCAGTAGGAGGTACGGTCCTGATTGCCGGTTATCTCCAGTGGGAGGTACGGTCCTGATTCCTGATTTTCCTGATCCGGCCCATGCGTCAAAGGTTTGTTCTTTATTGCATATTCACTATAGTACGGTTAGGTACCCTATTACATATCTATTTGAGCAATATTTATTCAGTTTATATGGCATGATATTATGTGTCTTGTTACGTCCCTCTGAGGACCTGGTTATCTCTCCAGGTGTGTCACGACCCGATCCCAAATAATTGGGTCGAACCGGATCATGCCCAGCCTGCTCCGTTGTTGAGACGGCGGCAGTAAGCTGTTCCATTAGCAGGTAACCACAACAACAACATCTATATTTGTCACAACTCAACATTCGGGAATTTAAAACTTTATTAAACCTTTAAACAGATACAACTGGAAAGTGAAAGAACTGAATTAAAAGCTGAAATCAAATTACAAAATTCTAAAACAATAAATCTAAAAACAGAAAATCTAGCTAGGCGTTCGGCTCGTCGGCCTCTGGTCCTGCGTCCTCCAAAGGGGACTCTGGCAGCACCACGGGGTACAGAACCGGGTCGTAATAGCTGTTGTATAACAGCTCAGCTTCCTCATAGTCCCCTAAAAATGTATCTCCAGTCAGGAGGGAGCAAAGTACAATTCATGCTAATTTGACAGTTGAAATAATAATAGAATCATGCACTTTTAAACAATTTAGAAATGAACAGTTTTCTAACAGTAAAACAGTGTGATTTGAATAGGCAATGAATATGACCGGCTTGGGTTTGTTACAGTTCAGATTTGTATGAGGGGTAAGCTAGTACAGTTCTAAGTTATTTTGGATGTGGTCATACTCATTACACTACTCCCCCAGTCCCCAAACAGTTACAGTAGTTACAGTAGTTACAGTCAGTGCTCTCAGAGAGAGTTCCGTGTTGCATCGTGGTTTAAACTTGCATTAAAACGATTACTAAATAACTGTAAACTAACACAAAATGTACTTGCCTCAAAATGGACTGGAATGGAAAGGTTGAAGACTTCGAGATGGGATTTAGACTCGTCCTCGAAATCCTACATTTCGAGAAGTTGATTCAGAATCCAGGGTTACCAAGCTAACTATGCTAGTTGAAATCTCTAATTGTGTCCTAATCAATTTTAATCTTTATTTATTAAACACGAACAAAACGCGATTATCGGTGCGTTATAATTTAATAACGAAGGAAAGATCGTTTAAACTTGTATTTTGGAAAATCTCGTAGTTACCAAATTAATTTGATTAAAACTTTGTATTTTCGTAATTATACATATAAAACTAAATTTCTTATTTTAATGAGAAAAACATGATCGTTGTTAAATATTAAAACTTGTAAATTTTAATGTGAGAAAACTTTATTAATTTTCTATATCAAAATAATTATCTATTTGATTTACACGTACACTAAAATAACTCGCAAAACCAGAAAACAACAAAAAACATACGCTACTAAATTACAGGTCACAGAGCCAAAAGACCAGCTGGGCTTATGCCCATTACAAATTTATTTACAAAAAATGAAATAAGACGAAATGGTTGTTAGTTCTAAAAACTTCCTATAATAAATTAAATGATAAAATAAAGTAAATATTTAATGAGTCTCAGATATGGTCCAATCGTCATATAGGCTAATGCCTGAACGTCCGGGCGAAGCCGGTTTCGTTTGCACTTAGCCAGGGCCCATTGACCGATATGGTCGTCGCCTAAAAATCCCAAAATACTAGTATTTTTCGAAAACCATTTAAAATCATTTTAAAAATATAATTAAATTTTACGAAAAATCCGGCAGCATTTCCTCTATTTTTGGTCAACCCAAAAACTGGGAAAGTGTGCCAATATTTTCCTGGAAATCCCAAACCAAGGAATCCCGAAAAATATATATATAAATAACCACAATCATTCTCAATATTAATTCGGAACGACCCGAAACAAATTCGGGAGTCCGAAACCAACCAAAAACATCACAGCACAATTTGGAAGAGTAAAAATCCAGAAATCCGTTTCGGAAAACACAAAGCCAACAACCAGAGGCTTTCCCGAAGATTTCTCGGGAAATCCCGGAAACGACGTTAACCCAAAAATCAAATTTCCCAAAGAAAATTCGTGGACTACCTCATCATAGACACCTACGGGGACGAACTACTATGATTAACCAGGGATTACCAAAACGACGAAATTCGAAGGGTTGCCTCGGACTCGGGATGCGCAAATCCACAGAACGGACTCAAAATCCCGCGAAGAGCGCTGGACAGGGGCTGTCCAGAACAGCGGACACGATCTCGGGGTGCGCCGGGGATGCGGGCCGGGCACGGGACGCCGGGGAGGACAGTGCGCGGGGCACGGAAGCTAGGGCGCGGCCGGGGACCGGGGAGGCACGCGGTTCAGCGCCGCTGGGAGCGGCCGGGGGTCGCTGGCGGCCGGATCGGGGTGGCGTCGGGCGCGGGTGGCGCCGCTGGGGGCTCGGGACGGGTGCTGGCCGGAGGAGACCGGCGAGAGGCCGGAGGGTCGGGCGAGTGGCCGAGAGAGTTGGTGGAGGGGGAGGGTTTGCTCTGGAGTGAGAGGGAGAGAGAAAAGTGAAGAGGTGGTGGGTTTAGGGAGAGGAGTGATTGTTATAGTGGTGATGGTGGGATGGTGTGGTTCTCTTCTGGAGGAGAAGTGAGAGTTGGGTTATGGCTGTGAGTAATCATGGGGGAGGAAAGTAAGGGGAGTGGAAGAAGAACGTGGGGTGGGGAAGAGATCTGGTCCAACTTGGACCAGATCCAAAAGAATTAGAAATTATATATATTTTTTTAAATAAATCAGATTTCAAAGAATAGGGTTAGGACCGGGTCTGGGTTTCAGGAATCGGGTCCGGGCTCGGGTCAGGTCTGCAATCAAAAGCCGTTTACAAATTTTGAAATTAATTTTTAAAACCAATAAATAATATTAATAATAATAGTAATAATATTATAATACTAATAATAATAACATTTACAAAACTGGGTTTCACAATCTTCCCTCCTTAGAAAATTTTGTCCTCGAAATTAAAGGCAGGGTTAGGGGTTACCTTAAGTCTCAAAAAAGTACGGGTACTGCACCCGTAACTCAGGTCCAACAATAAGAATTTCCAAGGAAGTCGTGGATGAGACGGTTTAGGGACAAGTTTCATTTATGATATCATCCATGCAGAAAAATACAAAGGCGAACCAAAGTACACGAGGTTGATCAGACCATCATGCACCGGTCCTGATTAGACAATATATTAGTGGGTGCACCCAATAAAATACTGTCATGATCAAGCTTGATAAAGAGATAGCTTACAAAACTAGGCTAACTTAGCAGCATCAGTCAAGTTTAGAACGAAAAGATAAGAAATAGGAGTTATGTGATGGCTCAAATTCTGATCTTCTTCTCACCTCTGACTACGCTTGCAACTGGTTTCTCTGGCACTGAAAGGTTGAGTCCAATCTTCAGCTCCGAATTATCCAATATGTGACTCGGATCCGGAATGTAGCGTCTGAGCTGTGATACATAGAAGACGTTGCACACTCTCAAGATTAGCTGGTAGAGCTAACCAGTACGCTACTTCCAACTCGTCTTAAAACTTCAAATGGCCTGATGTACCTGGCCTCAATTTTCCCCAGCTCCATCAAAACTGATCGTTCCTCTGGTAGGAGAAAACTTCACAGAAATGCTATCTCCTTCTTCAAACTTTACTGGTCGACGACTACTATCAACCCAATGCTTCTGTCTGTCTTGGGCAATCCTGAGCTTGTCTCTGATCATTCTTACCTTCTCTGCTGCATCGGTCACCTTCTCAGGTCCAAGCAACGCTCGTTCTCCGACGTCGTCCCAAGCAAGTGGAGTGCGGCAACGATGTCCATAGAGTGCCTCGAACGGTGTCATACCGATACTAGCTTGGTAGCTGTTGTTGTAGGAGAATTCTACCAAGTGCAAATGGTCTTCCCAAGACCCTCCAAATTCCAAGACGCAGGATCTCAGCATGTCTTCTAGCGTCTGTATTGTTCTCTCCGATTACCCGTCAGTCTGGGGATGGTAGGCGGTGCTGAACTTTAGTTGTGTTCCCAAACTGTCATGCAAACTCTTCCAAAAGTGAGAGGTAAATCTAGTATCTCTGTCAGACACAATACTCACCGGAACTCCATGAATCCGGTAGATATACCGCATGTACAGTGCTGCCAACTTCTCGGTGGATAGACCAACCTTGAAGGGGATAAAGTGAGTTGACTTTGTCAGTCAGTCCACGATTACCCAAATGGCATCCTTCCCTCCTTAGGAACGGGGCAGTCCTGACACGAAGTCCATTGTGATGTGCTCCCACTTCTACTCTGGAATGTCCAGTGGCTGTAGAAGTCTTACGGGTCTCTGTCTGCTAGCCTTCACTTGTTGACAAATTAAACATCTAGCAACATACTTGGCCACGTCTTTCTTCATACCAAACCACCAAACAATGGTACGCATGTCCCGATATATTTTGTTGGCTCCAGGATGTATGGAATACTGCGACTGGTGCACTTCTTGCATCAGCTCGTTCCTCAGTTCGCCAGTTGGTACACAAAGCCTCGTACCATTCTTCAGCGCTCCGTCACTGGCGATTGAGAATCCTTCAAGTGTTCCTGCCAGCACTTGATCTCTAAGTTTGCAAAGTGTCTCATCTTGAAACTGCGTCTCCTTGATTTTGCCCATCAGACTCGAGCTCACTTGCAACTTCATCAACAATGGATCAGTATCTAGCTTCTTCCTTCCAGGCAGTATAATCTCCAGTCCAAGCTTCTCGATGTCCTCTAGCAGGTGCCGCTCCTTGGTCAAAAATATCGCCATAGGGTATCGACTAAGTGCATCTGCGACCACATTAGCCTTACCCGGGTGGTACTGTAGATCGATGTCAAAATCCTTCATCAGCTCCAGCCTTCTTCTTTGCCTCATGTTCAGCTCCTTCTAAGTGAAATCATACTTGTGGTCTGTAAATATTTCTACTCTCTCTCCATAAAGGTAATGCTTCCATAACTTCAATACAAATATCACCGCTGCAAGCTCCAAATCATGTGCGGGATAGTTCTTCTCATGAGTCCGTAATTGCCTAGATGCATAAGTAATCACTTTTCCATGTTGTTGAAGAATGTAACCCAGTCCTTTACCTGAGGCATCACTATAGATTGAAAAACCACCAGTTCCTGCGGGTAGCGCAAGGATTGGTGCAGTGGTAAGTCTCTTCTTCAGCTCCTCGAATGATGCCTGGCAATCTTCCGTCCAGATGAACTCTTCATTCTACCGAGTGAGCTTCGTCATCGGCTCAGCAATTCTGGCAAAACCCTTCACGAACTTCCGGTAGTAGCCAGCCAAGCCTAAGAAACTCCTGATTTCAGCAACTGAGCTTGGGGTAGACCACTTCTCAACAGCGGCTATCTTCTTCGGATCCACCAAAATTCCTTCTCCTGTGACAACATGGCCAAGAAAATCTACCTTGTCTAGAAAGAATTCACACTTGGAAAGCTTACCATACAGCTTCTCCTTCCTCAAAGTTTCCAGAACTTTCCTGAGGTGATCTTCGTGCTCCTCTTCCGTCTTTGAATAGATCAGAATGTCATCGATGAAGACAACGACAATTTGATCTAGGTATTCATGGAAAACCTTGTTCATAAGGTTCATGAATACCGCAGGAGCATTCGTCAGTCCAAACGGCATGACCAAGAATTCAAACTGCCCATACTTGGTGTTGAATGCCGTCTTGGGAATATCTTCCTTCCTGACCCTGATCTGATGGTAGCCAGATCTAAGATTAATCTTCAAAAATACCTTGGCTCCGCTCAATTGATCAAATAGGTCATCGATCCGGGGTAGAGGGTACTTGTTCTTGATGGTGATATTGTTCAGTGCCCAGTAGTCGATGCACATCCGTACTGTTCCGTCCTTCTTGGGCACAAACAAGACAGGTGCTCCCCAGGGTGGAGCTCCATCTCTAATGAATCCCAGAGCCTTCAGTTCATTGATCTGGTCCTTCATCTCCTTGGCCTTCTTCAGGTTGACTCTGTAGCATCCCTTAGAAATAGGAGAGAGCCGGGGACTAGGTCAATAGTGAACTCTATGTCTAGATCTGGGGATAATCTGGAAAGACTATCAGGGAAAACATCTACCATGAAGGTGTAACTAAAAAGTTTATTCATGTGGAGAATTACAGCAAAAACTCTTATGATTGATCTAAGGACATCCTGTTACAACTTCTTATAACAATAGATAATGCTATTCAGCAGTCCTAGGTACTAATCTTCATGGTTCTGGCTCTTGCATGAGCAGTCTCCAACTGCTTCCTCTTCTATGAACCTCGAGTCTGCTTCATGCCTTATAGTAGGAGGCAAGGTCTGCTGGATAGGAAGAGTCCCTAGGTTGTGGCCTAACAGGTGTTGCTGGGATATGTGCTTTGGTTTGATGGAAAGATAAGGGGCAGTCCTTTACCCGATGTTCAGCAGATCCATATGCCAAACATTTCTCCAATCTCTTGCGACGAATATTGGCTTGATGACCAAGCCTTTTATTGTAGTCATAAACCAATAGCTTCTTACGATATGACTGCCGGATAGGGCTCAAATTTCTCCTAGATTCAGGGGTATCCCTCCTAGGACGAGGTTCCGCTCCAACTTGGTTTAAGATAGCTAAGGCTACATTATTGACGTTCTTCATGTCTTCTCTCGTGATATTCATCTGTTCCTGCTGGGCTTCATCTTGAGCTTTCTGGAACTCCAGGATTTCTTGAAATAGGGCAACCATTTGGGAGGTGTTTGCTGGTACTGGTGGAGCAACAGGAATGGATACTCTACCAAGGAAATGCAACTCAGTTTGAGAAGAGGTAGGAATCGCCACTGTAGTGAAAACTTTACTGGAAGTATCATGGGGACAGTCAATCAGCCGCGAAGGAATAAACCCTGGACTTGGTTGAGGAGATGGGGTATGATCCGTAGATGACACCTCATCGCCAGCAGGATTGGTCTTTTCCTTGGTTATATTCTGGAAGGTTTAGGGTGCAAACATAAGCAAGGTATCCAAGTAGTCTATAATCAAACAAAAATATTTATTTATATATAATTCGGACCTATATTGTGATAAATCAATGTTCTAGTGTTCTAATTGTTTCTAGGTATGTTTTCCTAAGTTGTTGTTCTGACCTGCATGGGCCACCACTAAAAACATTTCACGACCCGATCCCAAATAATTGGGTCGAACCGGATCATGCCCAGCCTGCACCGTTGTTGAGACGGCGGCAGTAAGCTGTTCCATTAGCAGGTAACCACAACAACAACATCTATATTTGTCACAACTCAACATTCGGGAATTTAAAACTTTATTAAACCTTTAAACAGATACAACTGGAAAGTGAAAGAACTGAATTAAAAGCTGAAATCAAATTACAAAATTCTAAAACAACAAATCTAGAAACAGAAAATCTAGCTAGGCGTTCGGCTCGTCGGCCTCAGGTCCTGCGTCCTCCAAAGGGGACTCTGGCAGCACCACGGGGTACAGAACCGGGTCGTAATAGCGGTTGTATAACAGCTCAGCTTCCTCATAGTCCCCTAAAAATGTATCTCCAGTCAGGAGGGAGCAAATTACAATTCAAGCTAATTTGACAGTTGAAATAATAATAGAATCATGCACTTTTAAACAATTTAGAAATGAACAGTTTTCTAACAGTAAAACAGTGTGATTTGAATAGGCAATGAATATGACTGGCTTGGGTTTGTTTCAGTTCAGATACGGCTTATCCCCGTGTGTATGAGGGGTAAGCTAGTACAGTTCTAAGTTATTTTGGATGTGGTCATACTCATTACACTACTCCCCCAGTCCCCAAACAGTTACAGTAGTTACAGTAGTTACAGTCAGTGCTCTCAGAGAGAGTTCCGTGTTGCATCGTGGTTTAAACTTGCATTAAAACGATTACTAAATAACTGTAAACTAACACAAAATGTACTTGCCTTAAAATGGACTGGACTGGAAAGGTTGAAGACTTTGAGATGGGATTTAGACTCGTCCTCGAAATCCTACATTTCGAGAAGTTGATTCAGAATCCAGGGTTACCAAGCTAACTATGCTAGTTGAAATCTCTAATTGTGTCCTAATCAATTTTAATCTTTATTTATTAAACACGAACAAAATGCGATTATCGGTGCGTTATAATTTAATAACGAGGAAAAGATCGTTTAAACTTGTATTTTGGAAAATCTCGTAGTTACCAAATTAATTTGATTAAAACTTTGTATTTTCGTAATTATACATATAAAACTAAATTTCTTATTTTAATGAGAAAAACATGATCGTTGTTAAATATTAAAACTTGTAAATTTTAATGTGAGAAAACTTTATTAATTTTCTATATCAAAATAATTATCTATTTGATTTACACGTACGCTAAAATAACTCGTAAAACCAGAAAACAACAGAAAACCTACGCTACTAAATTACAGGTCACAGAGCCAAAAGACCAGCTGGGCTTATGCCCATTACAAATTTATTTACAAAAAATGAAATAAGACGAAACGGTTGTTAGTTCTACAAACTTCCTATAATAAATTAAATGATAAAATAAAGTAAATATTTAATGAGTCTCAGATATGGTCCAATCGTCATATAGGCTAATGCCTCAACGTCCGGACGAAGCCGGTTTCGTTTGCACTTAGCCAGGGCCCATTGACCGATACGGTCGTCGCCCAAAAATCCCAAAATACTAGTATTTTCCGAAAACCATTTAAAATCATTTTAAAAATACAATTAAATTTTACGAAAAATCCGACAGCATTTCCTCTATTTTTGGTCAACCCAAAAACTGGAAAAGTGTGCCAATATTTTCCTGTAAATCCCAAACCAGGGAATCCCAAAATATATATATATAAATAACCACAATCATTCTCAATATTAATTCGGAACGACCCGAAACGAATTCGGGAGTCCAAAACCAACCAAAAACATCACAGCACAATTTGGAAGAGTAAAAATCCAGAAATCCGTTTCGGAAAACACAAAGCCAACAACCAGAGGCTTTCCCGAAGATTTTTTGGGAAATCCCGGAAACGACGTTAACCCAAAAATCAAATTTCCCAAAGAAAATTCGTGGACCAACTCATCATAGACACCTACGGGGACGAACTACTATGATTAACCAGGGATTACCCAAAACGACGGAATCCAAAGGGTTGTCTCGGACTCGGGACGCGCAAATCCACAGAACGGACTCGAAATCCCGCGAAGAGCGCTGGACAGGGGCTGTCCAGAACAACGGACACGGTCTCGGGGTGCGCCGGGGATGCTGGCCGGGCACGGGACGCCGGGGAGGACAGTGCGCAGGGCACGGGAGCTAGGGCGCGGCCGGGGATCGGGGAGGCACGTAGTTCAGCGTCGCTGGGAGCGACCGGGGGGCGCTGGCGGCCGGATCGGGGTAGCGTCGGGCGCGGGTGGCGCCGCGGGGGGCTCGGGACGGGTGCTGGCCGGAGGAGACCGGCGGAAGGCCGGAGGGTCGGGCGAGTGGCCGAAAGAGTTGGCGGAGGGGCAGGGTTTGCTCTGGAGTGAGAGGAAGAGAGAAGAGTGAAGAGGTTGTGGGTTTAGGAAGAGGAATGATTGTTATAGTGGTGATGGTGGGATGGAGTGGGTTCTCTTCTGGAGGAGAAGTGAGAGTTGGGTTATGGCTGTGAGTAATCATGGGGGAGGAAAGTAAGGGGAGTGGAAGAAGAACGTGGGGTGGGGAAGAGATCTGGTCCAACTTGGACCAGATCCAAAAGAATATATATATTTTTTAAACAAATCAGATTTCAAAGAATAGGGTTAGGACCGGGTCTGGGTTTCGGGAATCGGGTCCGGGCTCGGGTCAGGTCAGCAATCAAAAGCCGTTTATAAATTTTGAAATTAATTTTTAAAACCAATAAATAATATTAATAATAATAGTAATAATATTATAATACTAATAATAATAATATTTACAAAACTGGGTTTCATAAGGTGTGTGCTATTGTCTTTTGCAGGTACTCTAGCTCTAGCCGTGTTCATCGCCATTTCTTCGAGGATGATTACATTTGGATCGTCTTCGCTTCGCTCGCCAAATTTATTTCTTTCTCATGTATTTTTCCTTTACTTGTTGGTAGTGGATTTGTCTCCGCCCAACATATTGTATCAAGATAATTCATTATCTTTATATGATGTCTTTTATTCATTTATTTTGTGTGGATGAGATTAGTTATGGTTCTACTGCATTTTACAGCTTATATATTTATACGAGGCTTCCATATATTGGAGTGTACTTCGTATAAATACAGCTGGCATGTCTACGTTCTTAGTCCTACGTATTTTGGGACTGGGGCGTTACATGTTTTTGTGGTGGCCCATGCAGGTCAAGATAAATTGTTTGGTTACTTTACCGTACCAAGCAAGCCTGCATATAGGATTAGAAGTCTAGGATCTCATCCACATACTTGACCTCTTTCCTTGATTTTATCTACCGTTTGACTCATCAATTGCATCTTGCTTGCTTCCTTCCATCCCTATTCTTATCTTCCCTTCGTGCTTGCTAGAGATTGACCCTACTAGTTAATTGTCCCAAAACACCTTTAGTTTAATTCTTTAAGTTGGGTAGAATACCTTATGAACTAGCAACCCCTTTGACCTAGTGACCTATATTAGCAAGCTTATTTAGATCCTAGAATCTAGAGGACCTAACCCGTCTAGCCAACCAAGGACTTGGACAAGAAGACTATAGGACGACTGTATGACTTAGAATCATTCTACCTTCTTTAAATCTTAATCTCTCGTGCCTATGTATTTACTATTTTGACTAATGATGCTAATGTAGCCTAGTTTTTGCAAGCTTATTCATTATCGAGTTTGTTCATGACATATGCTATTGAGCGCTCACTAGCCTATTGTCTAATCAGAATCGGTGCATAATGGTCTGATCAACCAAGTGCACTTTGGTTCACTTTTGTCTATTTTCTACGTGGATGGAACATAATTAAACTTGGCCCTTACAATCCCATCCACGACTGCCTTGACAATTCTTTTGAAATTATTCGATCTTCTTTGAATCACGTATTCGTATTCGATAACGCCTCCTTCATTAGCTTTCGTCTTCACCTGTTTTAGGAGGACGAAAGCGTTATACTAGAACTTCCTCTATCCATCCTATCAATTACGACCATATCGTATTATTTTCCTATCATCTAGATCGCAAATTCTTACGGCATGATTTGTTATAGATTGTTTCCCATCGATACCCCCTTGTGTCCTCTCACCCCCCTACCAATTCTTAATTTCGAGGACAAAATTCTTTTAAGTTGGATAGGACGTAAAACCCCTAAATTTCTACTATTTTTTTTATTATTTTTATTTAAATTTGGTACCGATTTGAAATTTTGTATTGTACGTCACGTAGTCATATTGTACGTCGCGCACGAAATTTATTTTCTTGCTCGTCGAGTGCGAATATGTGCGAGCGTACATATTTTAAAAAAATATATTTTTATTTTATTATACGCTTTCAAAATATTATATGTAATTATTATTATTTTTTAGCAGTTATTAATCATATAATAATATTTTATTGTATACTAAGAAAAGCATAATTATGAAAATATTATTTGTGCATACATATAAATTTATAATTAATTATTAGTTATTTTTAATGTAATTTTTGAAATTAATATTATTAGTATTTTAGAAAAATATTTTAAAATTATTGTGAAGATTTAAACCTTGATTTGAATTTATGTATTTATTTAAATAGTTAAATAATTAAAATTTGATTTATTCTATTTGATTTTTTAAACTAAAAATTTAATTAGATTTAAATTGGATTGTATATGGATTTGGATCGATTGATTTTTTTAATTAAATTACGAATTATCTATTTGGGTTTTAAATTACTCCTAATCCCTATCCAATTGGGAATTTTCACATCCTATAAATAGGCAGGTACTCCTCCAATTCATTATTCATCCACAACAAATTTCTCTATAAATCTACGTGCATCGTGTCTGTGCCTATCCAAATTCTTATTCCAATCTTGTTTACATTTACAATTATTCCTTCGTGTCGACAACACCGACACAAATCAAACCCTAACCCTAACTCTAGCCTATAGCTGCCGCCTCCTCCTGCCACCGTCCATCGTCACCCACACCCAACTGTCGTAACCACAGACTGCCCCATCGACGTCGTCTCACCTCTTCTCCCCATCTCCATCGTCGTCAACACCAACACCAACCTAACGACCAACCCCCTGGCGGTCAGCGCCACCCCACCATTGCCGCAGCCACCAAAACAATCACCCCCGGGCCCTGGCCAACTCCGGCCAACTCCCAGCCGCACCACCACCGACCCACCGTCGGCACTACCGTCCACCTCGCCACCATCACCAAACGCCACCACGACCAAAGAAAACCCAAAAAGAAAAAAAAGGCAAAACCAAAAAAATTCGACCACTTACCTCCGGCGACCGAGACCCCGTCCACCATCGCGTCACCCCGAACTCCGCCTGGGCGCGGCAGCCCTGGCCTCCTCCGGCGCAGCGCCCCACCATCAGCCGTGAGCCCAGCACGCCGCCGTCTGCCCCATCCTCGCCGCCGACGAGCCGACGAGCCGGAGCCTCCATGAAACCCCCGCTCCACCGCTCTCTCCGCTCTCCCTCCGCCGTACTCCTCGCCCGCGCGAGATCCCTCCGCCGGCCAACTACTTCCCGGCCGCAGCCCTCTCCTCACGCAGTGACTCGCCCCCACCGCTTGCGCGTGTCCTAGCCGCCGTGAACGTCCATAGCCGCCCGTCGACCTTCCTCTCCTCTCCACCTGTCCGCCGCCGTCACCCCCTAACGCCGCCGACCCCGAGCCCCCTCTCCGATTCCCTCGATCACTCTCTCGCCACTCTCCAAATTTCCTCTTCTCTCTCCTCTCTTAAAACCTTGGTTCTTTTTTTTATTTGTTCTTTCTCAGCTGCTCTCTCGAATGGAGAGCAGCATAATGCAAATTTTTTATTATTATTATTTTATTTCTTTCTTTCTTTTTGTTTATTTGTATTGTTTTCAATTCTTTCTACTGTTGGCTTAGAGGAGAACCACCTCACAGTTGTGGTTATTAATTTATTTTTTAATTGTACATTACAGGTCATTAATATATTTATTTTATAATTATCACTATTTTTTTAACTGCTTAATTTTGATCTAATCTCATTTTCTTTCTGCACTAACTCACTATGTTCTTTATTAAGGATTTTTGTATTCACTATTTTCAATTATTTTATGCTTTATATTGTTATTTTTACTGTTATTTGTTAATAAAAGGGTTTAGCAGTATAAGTTTTATCATTATTATTATTAGTATTATATGTTTACTGTTATTATTATTATTATTATTATTATTATTATTATTATCCTTTATAATTAAGTTGTATTACTACTGTAATATTTAGTCTAATACTGTTTTCATATTACCAATACCAATATTTAATATTTGCAAATCTATTTTAGTTTTAACTTAAAATTATATACTTACTATTCCTAGATATCAGGAATGAGTTTTCGACCTAAATCATTATTTTATTTATAAAAGTATATTGATTAGTAAAAATATAAAAATAAATTATTCTCGATTTTCGAATAGTATAGCTTTATATTAGAAATTTTATTTACAAATGTGCGTGTTAGCCTTAAACAAATTTTTAGATAATTTTGAATTATAAAATATAGTTTCTACCAATTCCTTTTTTTTACGAACTTAGAAGTTTTTGCCGAAAATAATTTTTCTCGACTTTAGTTTCTTTGTATTTTCCTTATAAATATTTTGACTCATGAAAACTAGTTTTAGGAATATTCTCTAAAATTCGTATATATTATAATTATTAATTATTCTTTGATAATTCTTCTGTCCGTAACCAATTCTCTTATTCCTATCCTGTCACCAAATCCGTACTACCTTATGTCACCCCTAATTAATTTGACCCTTCTGAACCCAATGGAACTGTCCGTGCCATCAACAGAGGTCCCCTTGTGTAATTGTTACACCAAAGACGCAGTTCATGCCACCATGATTATTGCAGCGGACCAGGCGTCCTACCAGGCAAGACACCTTGCCATTTGCTGTTTATTTATTTTAGCTCATATTTCATGCATTATTTATTTTCTTTATGCAAAATAAACTGTGATACATGGCATAACCTGTTAGAACTTACTGTTCATTTATATTTCCTGCTATGTATTATTTTTCTTACACATTAAACCTAGATTTAAGGGACCATCTTGTGTGTTGCATTCATGGCCTTGACACGTTGTATCACGAAGTTGTGTGTCGCATGTAGAATACGGACATGCGTGACTGGCTGGCCACCGGTACATATAAGCCGTGCGATAGGAATAACCGCTAATAGAAATTGCATGCTAGTTTGACTTAGCAGTTATAGAGGTTTACTGTTGTGGATACAACATGGTAGGCATTGGGTAGGAAAAACAGCTCCTTAATGTATGGGTCATATATGCACTGTCCTGATTGTCGGTTATCTCCAGTGGGAGGTATGGTCCTGATAGCCGGTTATCTCCAGTGGGAGGTACGGTCCTGATTGCCGGTTATCTCCAGTGGGAGGTTCGGTCCTAATTCCTGATTTTCTTGATCCGGCCCATGCGTCAAAGGTTTGTTCTTTATTGCATATTCACTATAGTACGGTTAGGTACCCTATTACATATCTATTTGAGCAATATTTATTCAGTTTATATGGCATGATATTATGTGTCTTGTTACGTCCCTCTGAGGACCTGGTTATCTCTCCAGGTGTGTGCTATTGTCTTTCGCAGGTGCTCTAGCTCTAGCCGTGTTCATCGCCATTTCTTCAAGGATGATTACATTTGGATCGTCTTCGTTTCGCTCGCAAAATTTATTTTTTTCTCATGTATTTTTCCTTTACTTGTTGGTAGTGGATTTGTCTCCGCCCAACATATTATATCAAGACAATTCATTATCTTTATATGATGTCTTTTATTCATTTATTTTGCGTGGATGAGATTAGTTATGGTTCTACTGTATTTTACAGCTTATGTATTTATACGAGGCTTCCATATATTGGAGTGTACTTCGTATGAATACAGCTGGCATGTCTACGTTCTTAGTCCTACGTATTTTGGGACTGGGGCATTACAGACTGAGGCGGAGAGGGTTGCGATGTACCAACCCCTCCCTCTGCCAGTGCACTAGCACTCGCACGCTCATCACGTAGCCTAACATACTCTTCCTAGAAATCATTGTGCATCTCTATACATCAGTACTTACCTAAATTAGCCTAATAAACGTCTAAAATATTTAATTATTATTAAGTATATGGTTATCTGTATATTCTTCAAGTTGTGTTAAAAATTAACGAAATCTAAATTAGTACTTACATAGCTCTGAGTAGCCCGGTCATCGATGAGCTTCCCGTCCTTCCGATGGGTGGCCAGGAAAACGGTCACCACGTTTGCGTCCTCACCCCTCTTCACCTGCGTGTTTGTTATATTTTATTCTTTAGTAAAATAGAAAATTATATACTCCTACTATCAATAAAATCTTATATTTTACAATAAATTACATACCAGACGACGAAAATGCTCCGTCATAGGAATCGATCCACCATACCACTTTCCGGCCATCGTCCTAGCCGCCTTCGCCTTCTCCGACCTCTCTCTGTACCCGGGCTCCTCAAATTGAGCCCTCATCGTGGTCCACTAGTCAGGTGTGATCCAACCAGCAATCGGCTTTCTGGAGCGGTGACGAGCTTTCTGATCGTCAATTGCATCACGGATCAACTTGGCGGCGATGGCAGGAAACTGCCTCTCAATCTGCTCGGCCCGGAGTGGTGGATAAAAATAAGTCCTCTACAAGAATTACAAATTAAAATAATAAGTTGTAAAAAATGCTTAAAATTATATTAATCATACTAAATTAACTATCTTTAGTTACCTTGAAGTGGGCAAACCAGAATGCCTTCCTCTCTTCCGAGGCATCCGAGTAGTTGATCCGCGGACCCCCATAGTTGGACCTTAGAAAGGAGCCCAACGCTTTCTGTACCGACGAGGGACGATATCTGTATACAACGATAACCGACGTATTAATGAATATATATAGATATACAGACATGCATAAAATATTGATTTAACTTACTTCGTAGGACCGTCGGCACAAATCTTCATCCTCGTTTCGTCCTGAGGTGCGCATGGAGGGTCGTTCTGGTATGGATCCGCCCGGGCGGGAGTAGGGACTACCTCCTCCACCTGCTTCCCACCCGCCATGCTGCTGTCAGTGGTAGGAAGGCTAGGGGAAGTAGTATGATCAGCAAGCATGGAACTGCTCGTCGCAGGTGCACTGCCACCCGGACCTGAGACCGTATGGTATAATGGAGTACTCGGGTCAGACGATGGTCCAGAGCCATCCTCTGGTAACGGAACTCTCTGCCCACCTAAGGACACGGATCATCCTGGCCTATCTCCGCGTCGTCCTGAGGTGCCTCCGCGTCGTTCTGCCATGCTGATAATAACATTGGAGTTCATAATTTAAAACTACAGAAATATGAATACATCAAAATCACAGTTTCTGATTGAAAATATAAATAAATACAATGACAGTTTAGAAATATCTGCATACATTGAAATTCATAATTTAAGTTTTCAAAAATGATCATAGTTCATAATTTAAGATTACAGAAATATGAATACATCAAAATCACAGTTTCTCAATCATCCTCTGAAAATTCATCTTCTTCGTTTGCCTCCTCCTCCTCCTCATCCTCTTCCTCTTTCTCCTCATCGTCACTAGCATCTCCTTCGTCTTCCCCTTCGGATACTTGTACCTCTTCTACACAAGTAGATATTGAATGGAGAACTTCTGCTGAGTCGACATCAACTGTATTAGGTACAAGAGGCAGCTCGTCCTCCTGATAAGCCACTTCGTCGACGTCGTAGGTATTTCTGGCTTTAGTCTTGCATACTGCCCACCAGTCGTACCTCGTTGTTCCCCGTCTAGGATATGTTGTAAAATATACGAGTTGAGCTTGACTTGCTAGGATAAATGGTTCGTATCCTTGGTATCGACAACGGTAGTTAATATCCACAAGACCATGCTTGTCAATTTTCCATCCTTGATCTTGTATAGGATCGAACCAATCAACTTTGAACAACACAATCTTGGCAGGCTCTATGCCATAGTTGTACGTCAATTCTACGATCTCCCATAAGACGCCATAGAAATCATTGCCTGGAGTGACATCTTTGTAGTTTGTAGATTTGATACACAAGCAACTATTTTTTGTGGAATCAAGATCCAGGAAGCTATCTCTTATGAGAGCATTTGTTGACTTGAACTTAAACCCATTCACGCAATAACTTGGCCATACTTTGACGGCATAAATTGGTCCCTTGGCAAGAGTTCTAATAGATTTATTCTCAAGGATGACGTCCGGACGATCGACCTAAACACGAAAAGATACAAAATTAAGTTTAATGTTAAGTTATTTCTTGTGCAGTTGTGATTGGAGGAAGATTCTAACTAGCTTCTTACGTACATATACAGTCAACCAAGACGGGAAATGAAGTCTCATTTCTTCTTCTACTTCTTCATCTGCAATGTATGGTCTACTTGACCTCACCTCATCATTAAATTTGCTGAAAACCAATAAATATCGGGATATACTCGTTAAATTATAATAACGTAATCAACAAATAGATGACTTGAACGTTGAAGATTTTCACTTACCACTCTAGCTTTTCCACTTCATCCTCCTCGCAGTTGAGTAATATATATAACTGGGCAGCCTTTAGTTCCTCATCATTCAAATATCTCTTTTTCAGTTTTCCAGAAGTCTTTCCAAGTGCATTGAAGACTTTCAATAATGCATCATTATATTCTATATCTCCATCGTCGTTCCTCGGAGCTCTTGTTCTATTTGTAGCAATATGAGGCTTGAAATATATTGAACAAAAGTTTGTAATCTCCTCAAGGACATAGGCTTCACAAATAGAACCCTCGACCCGTGCCTTATTTTTTACCTTCCTCTTCAGGTGGTTTAGATGGCGCTCGAACGGGTACATCCACCGATAACCGACGGGCCCACCAACACGTGCCTCATATGAAAGATGAATTGACAAATGCTCTATAGAGTCGAAGAATCCAGGAGGAAACACCCTCTCAAGCTTACACAATGTTACTGCAATATCCTTCTCCTGCTTTTCAAGCCGATCGACGAGCAACTTAGTAGAACAAAGATCTCTGAAGAATATGCTAAGCTCTGTCAGTGGATCCCAAACGACATGAGGTAAGAATTCCCAAAATGCAATCGGGATTAACCTCTCCATAAAAACGTGACAGTCGTGGCTCTTTATACCCTGTAGTTTGTTCTCCTTCGGGTCAACACATCTTCTCAAATTCGATACGTACCCGTCTGAAAATTTTAGGCCCTGGATCCACCTACAAAGTTTACCTTTGTCCTCCTTGTCCAGTGAGAAAATGGCCCTGGGCTGCTAATACTTTCCACTGCCTTCCTTTATCAAATACAACTCTGGACGTCTGCATATTTCTTCTAAGTCCAACCTGGCCTTGGAATTGTCTTTCGTCTTCCCCTTTACGTCTTTCACATTATTTATTATATTGTCAAATACATTCTTCTCGATATGCATGACATCCAGGTTATGTCTGAGCAGATGGTCACTCCAATATGGTAGGTCCCAGAATATACTCCTCTCCGTCCAGTTGTGAGTGCGGCCAAATCCATCACACTTGTACCCCGCTGTAGGCTCTTCAATAGCACTTGACAATTCTTTAACTTCTTCCCATATTGTGTCCCCGGACCACCGTGGCAGTGGACTGGACTTCTCTACCACGCCAGCACGAAAAGCATTCATGTTCCTCCGGTACGGATGATCCTTTGGCAGGAACTGTCGATGACAATCAAAGAAGTACGGTTTTTCTTCGTGTTTCAAACGGAAAGCCTTAGTGCGATCCATGCAATACGGACATGCAAGACGACCATGGGTGCTCCAACCCGATAACATTCCATAGGCCGGGAAATCATTGATGGTCCACATTAGTGCGGCCCTCATCTGAAAGTTCTGCTTTTTGGAAACATCATATGTGGTTGCACCTACTTCCCACAACTGATTCAGCTCATCTACCAAGGGCTGTAAGTACACATCGATGTTCCTCTTCGGGTTCTTCGGACCTGGAATAATAACAGTTAGGAACATGTAAGGAGTCTTCATACACATCCAAGGCGGCAAGTTGTACGGAGTAACAATCACTGGCCAACAAGAATATTGTGAGCCCGAAAGTCCAAATGGGGTAAAACCGTCGGAGGAAAGCCCCAATCTGACATTACGCGGCTCCGAAGCAAAATCGGGATACACTCGATCAAAGTGCTTCCATGCTTTCCCGTCGGATGGATGATCCAGTACTCCATCTATTTGTTCCCGCTTGTGCCAACTCATATTATCAGCTGTCTCCTTTGCCATAAACAACCTCTGCAACCGCGGCGTCAAAGGCAAATAGTGCATCGAATCTGTTGGCTTGCGTGCACCAGAAGTCCTTGTTGTACTAGTTGCCTTGAAGCGATCGGCACCACAAAATCTGCAGGCGTCTTCATTCTTGTCGTCCTTATAGTACAACATGCATCCGTTGTGACATGCATCAATTTTTTCATACCCCATCCAGAGCGATCTCACCATTCTCTTGGATCGGTAGAAGTCTTTAGGTAACTTGCCACCCTCCGGCAATATATCTTTAATTAACTCCAGGATTCGGTTGTAGCATTCTTGAGACATGTTAAAATCTGATTTTATGCTCAACAATCTTGTAACCACCTCCAACAGTGAATGGTCATCACAACCAGGATATAAAGGAGTCCTTGCATTCTCCAGCAACTCTATGAACTTTGCAGCATTGGCATTCGGTGCCTCCTCAGCTGCATATTGATTGTTCGGATCGAAACTAGGCCCCGCAGCATCGAAAACCATGTTCGTCCACCCTTTGTCGTAATCAGCATGCTCGTGGACATCTACATAAGGCTCCACATAAGGCTCCGGCTCGGAGGCTAAAGGCACAAGTTCTCCGTATGTGGTCCACTGATAATAATTTGGCATGAAACCCCTCGAATACAAAAGATATGTCACATCCACTTCCGAATGATATTTTAAGTTGCGACATCTCATACATGGACACTTAATTTTTGTACGGTCCATGTACTGAGGGAACGCCTTGGCAAACTGCAGGAATTGTTGCACACCCTGTATAAATTCATCCCGCACACCGTATATGTCATCAGGATGACGATTGTACATCCATAAACGGTTCTGCAGATAGTAATTCATATCCATTTTAAGATAATTCTGCAAAGATTAACACAGATAATAATTCATCAGGATGACGATTGTATATCCACAAACGGTTCTGCTTAATTGCCAAGTGTGGGGACGAATGGCTCAGAACACAACCCAAAATTCATTCTAGCATACATTAGTTTGAATCATCTATGTTTTGTACATATGGTGTAGCATATGTTCTTATCGAATCTAGTATCTGAAGGATGTAACAGAATCAAGATGAACCCACATAATGTAATACTAAGACATTATCTACTACTAAAAGATGTAGTGATAGGTTGTCGTATCATCATTGCCGAGGGATAGGGGTCGGAGGATAGTCAATTTTATCTACAGCTACATAGTTTCTGCCTCACCAGTCGAATGGCTGCAGGGACTATGTCCTGATCACGATGTCGTACCGTAGATTAATGCAAGTTCCTTATAGCAAATGTCATACATAGATTTCTGTCTCGCCAGTCGAATGGCAGATAATTATACAAATCAAACTAGTCAAAGGGTACTGAACAGAAAGTCTAATTAAGACTTTCAACTAAGCAGTCAAAGGGTACTGAACAGAAAGTCGAATTAAGACTTTCAACTAAGCAGCGCTGTAGGATTTAAAATATGGTATTCAGGTCAACTTAATTCAGTCAAAGGGTACTGAACAGAAAGTCTAATTAAGACTTTCAACTAAGCAGGCAGCCTGGACTGCTGTTCAGAACTTGGCAGGCAAAATCCCATACCATCTGATGACAAACCTATACACACCCTTGCCCAAACCATTTGTTTCAGTAGGTAAAACATTCCAGGTTACTCAAGTAACCTGTCGTGCAACATTTTGTGTCAACAGCATTCCTTGTTAATTGTAACATGCATACTATCATATCCCAACTCTGCCAAAAGCTGACCAACATATCCTACACTAATCATTCCATATTTCAGTAATGTCAGTGAGCTAAATCATACTCAACTGTCGAGAATACTTAGGAGAAAACTCATTCACAGGATTAGTATCCATCCTTCGTGACATAGCTGAAATTTTATAGAGCTCGATAAAAATTATTAGTCAATTTATTCATTATTTCAAAACCCTGAAAATGCCCAAAAAACTCCCAGTGTCAGTAAATAGGGCTCGAACCCTAAATTAAAATTCGAATCCAAGCAAAACATCAAATTGACAGTTGATATGCCCAAAAAACTCCCAGTATCAGTATATAGGTGTCACACTGTGAGTCTTGTGTCCACACAGTGGGA
Source organism: Iris pallida (assembly GCA_029216955.1). Classification (NCBI taxonomy): domain Eukaryota; kingdom Viridiplantae; phylum Streptophyta; class Magnoliopsida; order Asparagales; family Iridaceae; genus Iris; species Iris pallida. Next base: position 5,255,363 of record JANAVB010021198.1, read on the forward strand.
CACAACGTGTCCAAACCAACAAAATAGGTGTCACACGAACTAGAAGCGAGTCCACGCTCTCGTGTCCCCTGCAGCGAGTCCACTGTGAGTCTCGTGTCCCCGACAGCGAGTCTACGCTCTCGTGGACACGAACTAGAAGCGAGAGAGAGAGCTAGAAGACAATGAGAAACTGGGAAGCGGGGGGGGGGAGTTACCTGAGGAGGAGCTACCTGAGGAAGGAGGAGAAGGAGGAGGGAGATCGCCGGAGGAGCGCCGCAGAGGAGGAGGCCGGAGGAGGGAAATCGCCGAAGGAGCGTCGCGGAGGAGGAGCGCACGAAAAATTGGGGGGGGAAATTTGTGAAAGATCGAAAAGGAAACCCTCGTCGGCTATATGAAACGATTAGCGACGTCCTTTTAGGACGTCGCTACGTCCTTTTAGGACGTCGCTAAACGTCGCTGATATTTAACAAACGACGACGCTGCTTAAAATGCGTCGCTATACGTCGCTATATCAGCGACGTGTACCGACGAACTTGCGACGTAGATTCTGTCACTCCTCGATCCTGGAATACGTATTTTAATACGTAAACCAATAAATTGTATTTACCTTGTATTTATACGATATTTATTATGCTGTATTTCTTCATGTATTTCCCAAAATATTCGACAAAATATTATTTTGTAATTTATTTTCTGCATTTGGGCCTACAATTTTGGCTCATTTTGGTAACCTATTTTTGGTTCACCAATGGTTCATCATGAACCCTTGGGTTTAAGATTCTATATATAACTCATCTCATTCTCTCTCCTCTCATTTATTTCCTCCACCAACCAAGGCAAGTGCCAACTTGCTCAAGAGATGGATCCATAAGTTTTGTTAATGTTTTCTTACAAAATTATTTGTCAAAATATGTTCTTCTTCTCAATCTATACTAGTTTAGAACTTGAAATTTTCCATTTTGAAGCTTTAATTTTTGTAGATCTAAGTTTTAACCATTTTCGGATTTCCTTGGTTTTGATCTAGCAAACTTCATTATTTTCAAGTATTGATTATTCTATGTTGTAGGGAATTTTGTTCTACCCCATTTTGACCTATAGAAGTCCCAATTTGGGCTTAGGATGAGGATTTTATGGTCCTTAGAAGTTCTAGGGCTCTTGGTGTTCTTGCTCTCAGCCAAGAGGAAGGAGATAACCCTGTAGCAATTGGCGCACGCAGCCCCTTGACCCCAGCACTTTTTAGCGATGGGCGCAGCTCTCTCGTGGCCCAACGTCTTTTGGCGCTAGGAGCCTGACCCACCCCAGCGCGCTCTGACCCAGCGCACTCTGACCATGCGCACTCTGACCCTGCGCACTCTGATCCTGCGCCCTCTGACCCAGCGCACTCTGACCCTGCGCACTCTAACCCTGAGCACTCTGACCCTGCGCACTCTGACCCAGCGCACTCTGACCCTGCGTACCCTGACCCAGCGCACTCTGACCCAGCGCACTCTGACCCAGCGCACCCTGACCCAGCGCACTTTGACCCAGCGCGCTCTGACCCAACACGCCCTGACCTGGACTCCCCTATATTTTTTATTTTATTTTATTTTATATTGCTTATATATATATATATATATGTAAATGTTTGTGTAAGCTATATATCCTTACGCCTTTTGTCCTGAGCATGATATGAGCACTAATGTAACCCCGGTGAACAAAGTATTCCTACCTGATACATATACCTGAATGTCCCAGTTCTTGTTCATGCTCGACAAATGACTCGTAACTCCACGTGGCGTATTTGTAATTATGCATTACACTAAGGAGGGTAGAACATGTTGACATACTGATTGACATGGATCCTCTCTTGGGGTACTCGTACTAGAGTACGACTTTAGGAGGATAATCATGCAGGCCACAACATGTGAGTCCAAGATTTTACCTAGGGTTAAACTAGGCAACTAAATATACTAGATGCATGGGGAGGGCAGAATCCCAAGATCGTGTTACACCAGCCGCCTTGAGATATTGTCTTGACGTGCCGGCTGGTCTCCACGGATACTATGTCATCTGCAACGAGTGGATGACTGTATCCGATTAATTCCTGCTATATATTATATGTTTTGGCAAGGTGGCCTTACGAGGGACCTGTGCTCAATAATATCTATCTACGCGAACCCCCGGGTTGGCTAGCCTTGCTGGAAAGATACGATCTGAGGATTTCTAAATAACATGACGCGAGGATAACCTCGTCCCACTAGAAACTCGTAGACTTGATTGGCCGTGGAAACGACTTACTTGTATCCTATTACCTTCCGCGAATAACTGAGGGAAGCGGACTGTTATGATACGTGATCCAACCCATGTTCTTGTTTGATTGTTGGATTGGTTATCGTACTATGACAGGCTGTGGACCAAAGTTATGAACGGAAGACTTATTCTGGTTGTGAAGTGTTACTTCTGTGAATGACTGAGGAACATGGTCTATCATGGTACATGATCCAACCCATGTTCTTGTTTGATTGTTGGGTTGGTTATTGTGCTACGATAGGCTATCGACCGAAGTCACGATCAGGAGATTTTATTGTTTCTACCTTTTAACTTATGTGAAAGTTATAGAGTACGACACGTCCCGACTCCATGCGGCACCTTTTGTCCTTGTTTGGTTGTAAGGGTGCCATATGGGTTCGAGGATGTTGCGCCACCCTATAATAGTAGCATAAGTATTACTATTATCAATCATTCTATTAACTGGGTTTTTAATCTTAACTCTTGTGCCCCTTTGGCGGTACTTGCTATTCGGGGCTGACCCCGCTGGTTTTGTTTGGCCAGATCTCGTAGCAGAGCCGGAGGACACGATCTTCCTTCCTGACATCCATGGTGCATACTAGGAGCATGGCGGTTCGGGGACTCGAGTGGGTTTCTTCTCCACCACTCCTGTTTATACTTTGTGCGGCGTTTAGCCACCGACGCCTGTTAGCCGGATTACTTGATATTTTGTGTCAGTACATAATTATAATTAAACAGACTGTAGCTGTATATAATTTTGTACTCCTGACTCTCTGAGATAGCTAGATTATAAAGCTAGTCTCTCATGACCATTTTGATGAAGCGTCGGGGACGCCTTACTGCTTTATCTTTAATGTTCATTTAATTGCTGATGTGACTTGATTGATTGAGACATAGAACCCTGTGGGACCATAGGAGACTTGTTTGTAGCATGTACCCCCTAGTCTCTCGACAGCCACGATCGCCGTATGACGTTACGTACCTCATATGGAGTAGCTGGCCTAGTCCGTCTCCGTATTTCGGTACTGGGGCGTGACAAGGTTTTAGTGGTGGCCCATGCAGGTCTGTTTTTCAGACTTGTGGGGTATTGCAAATTATTAGGAGTCTCAATCAAAACTTGTTTCCCTTGAAATTCTGTTTCGAATTCTCTGTCCTTGCCCTGATCTCTAACCTGACTTGCATCCTCGAAATCTTCCTCGTTCGGACTTGATAATCTTATATCTTTCTCTATAGGGGTGCTTCATTCTCAGTAGCGGGTGAGGCCCATGAGGAAGAGCAGCAAGAGCATGGCTCGACTGGGCACCAACAGGGAAGAGAACCTTCCCCAGGGCAGACACGAGCAGAAGTGGAACCAGGGACAGTGGAGCCGCAGGTTATTGAAACTCCTGCAGCACCAGCAGTGACGGCAGTACCAGATGCCGTAGCACTCCTGGAGATCATCCGGGGGTTTCTTGTCACTCACCAACAGCAACAGACTCAGCAGCAGGAGCAGAACGTGTTGCTGAACCAAGGGATTCAGTTAGCTCTTGAGAGGAGTGTCGGGGCTGACTCGGGAGCATCAGGACGGTTCCGTCGCTTGAACCCGAGGTATTTTGATGGCACGGAGGATGCCATCACTGCGGATGCATGGATTCAAGACATCGAAGCCATTCTTGTGGCAGCCAAGGTTATAGATGATGAGAAGGTTGATCAGGTCAAATTAGTACTTCAGGATCTTGCCCGCGACTGGTGGGCATCAGAAAAAGTTGGTATAAGATGCCCTGTTCGTTGGACCACCTTCAGTGAAAGATTCAAGGCCAAGTATTTTGGCGTAGTAGCTCGATATGAGCTCCAGCAGAAGTTTATTAGTCTCAAGCAAGCAGGCAGGACCGTAGATGGGTATGCAGCAGAGTTCTGCAGATTGTGCCATTTCGCACCAGCAATGGTGGCAACGGAACCAGAGAAAGCTATGAGGCTCCAGCAGGGACTTCATTTGGAACTACTGCAGCTTGTGGAGGGACACGACTACCAGACGTTTGACGCTATTTTGACGGCCGCTCGGAGGCATGAGCTTACCCAGCAGAGGTTGGCATCGAGGACGGGGGGTCAGAAGAGATCTCATTCCCAGGTTGGAGGAGGAGTAATGCAGTGAACATCGGCACCAGCCCCCGGTGTACGTATTCATGAGGCAGGAGCGCCGCGGAGGACGGCCGTGTCAACTAATACAGCGCCAGTTCGGCATCAGCAGCCGAGGAACCAACAGCAGCGTCCGGAAGCACCCCAGGGCTGTACATTCTGTGGGAAGGTAGGGCACACGAGGGAGGTGTGCCGGTCAGCGAATGGCTTATGCTTGAGGTGTGGTAGTTCAGATCACCGTATTTCCACTTGTCCTATGATGCAGAGGCCAGGAGGGCCAGCTCAACAGTTTCCAGCATTGCCAGCTCCGGTGGCAACCCCGAGTGGAGGGCCAGTATTAGCAGTAAGGCCCCTAGCCCAGCGTCTACCAACGCAGGCTCAGATGTTTCGCCAAGCACAGGAAGCCGGAGGCCCTCGGAGGCAGCAACAACATGGTCGAAGAAGGCCGCAACAAGGGGCTCCGCGGGGCCAGGGCCAGGCTCTCACATTATCCTTGGGAGAGGCTCTAGCATCTAGTGACGTGGTGGCAGGTAAAATTCTCGTTACCTCATTTCCCGCTGTAGCATTATTTGATTCAGGCGCTACTCATTCATTCATCTCTGCACAATATGCTACACGGATTGGATTAGAGTTTGAGGCATTGCCGGAGAGGATGGATATACTCACCGGCAATGGGCTCGTAGAAGTTAGCAGAGTGCACTTTTCATGTCCGGTAGAGGTGTGTGGGCATTTACTGCCCGCATCATTGATTGAATTCCCTATGGAGAATTTTGACGTTGTTCTTGGCATGGACTGGTTGAGAGACAGTCATGCGACAATTGATTGTAGAGGAGATAGGATCATATTCAGCGTTTCTGGGATGGAACAGTTCATCTTTACTCGAACCTTGAAGAATCAGGCCGGAGGCGTCATCTCAACAGCAGTGTCAGAGCCAGGACAGATTCCGAGAGTGGTCGAAGATTTTTTCGACGTCTTCCCTGATGAGCTCCCAGGGATACCCCCAGTCAGAGAGGTAGAATTTAGCATTGAGTTAAACCCTGGAACGAGGCCTATTGCAGACAGAGTTTACAGAATGTCGCCGTCAGAACAGGATAAGTTGTATCAACATGAAGAAGAGTTGAAGTCTAAGGGATTCATCCGAGACAGTAAATCGCCCTGGGCCGCGCCAGTGATTCTAGTTCCCAAGAAGGATGGGTCGACGAGGATGTGCATCGACTACCGCAAGCTGAATGCAGTAACGGTGAAGAATAAGTACCCACTACCAAGGATTGATGACCTGTTTGGCCAGTTGAGCAAGGCCAGCGTCTTTTCTAAGATCGATCTTCGGTCGGGATACTATCAAGTAAGAGTCCGGGAGCAAGACATACCGAAGACAGCATTCAGATCTAGATATGGGCATTATGAGTTTTTAGTAATGCCCTTTGGACTAACCAACGCCCCCGCAGTATTCATGGATTTAATGAACCACATCTTTCTGCCGTATTTGGATAAATTTATGGTGGTATTCATAGATGACATCCTTGTCTATTCCAGCAGTGAAGAGGAGCATGAGAAACATCTTAGGACCGTCTTGCAGACATTGAGGAAGCATCAACTTTATGCGAAGCTCGACAAGTATGAATTCTGGTTAGACCACATTTCGTTCCTGGGACATGTAATTTCTGAGGCAGGAGTGTCAGTGGATCCGAAGAAGATTGAGGCCGTAGAGCATTGGCCGGTCCCGAGAACAGTTACAGAAGTGCGAAGTTTCTTAGGATTAGCTGGTTACTACAGAAGGTTCGTGGCGGACTTTGCCAGGATCTCTGCGCCCTTAAAGCATTTGACGCACAAGGACGTAGAGTTTGTTTGGTCAGCTAGCTGTCAGGCATCATTTGAAGAATTGAAGAAGAGATTGATCTCAGCCCCGATCTTGACGCTTCCAGTAGGAGCGGGAGGCTTTACAGTATATTGTGACGCATCAGGGAAGGGTCTTGGATGTGTATTGATACAGCACGGAAAAGTGATAGCATATGCATCTCGACAGCTTCGAGACCATGAGAAGAATTACCCGACTCACGATTTGGAGTTAGCAGCTGTGGTGTTTTCACTCAAGTTGTGGAGATATTATTTATACGAGGATCGGGTAGAGATCTATACTGATTATAAGAGTTTGAAATACGTATTCACGCAGCGAGATTTGAACATGAGACAAAGAAGATGGTTAGAACTGCTGAAGGATTTTGATTTAGATCTTCAGTATCATCCAGGCAAGGCGAATATAGTTGCAGATGCGCTGAGTAGGAGAGACAGTGCCTTTATCTTGACCTCGCAGAAGCATATTTTAGAAGACCTTCAGAGTATGGGAATCGAAGTAGTTTTGCCAAGGGATATAGGAAGAATGACCAGTATACAGATTCAGTCAACCTTAGTAGAGAGGATAAGGGCAGCACAAGCAGGAGATCCACAGATTCAGAAGTTGCGGTCAGAGTGTGAATCATGCCGTAGGAAGGAGTTAGTGATTCATGAAGATGGTACGCTCAGGTTTGAAAACAGACTCTGTGTACCGAGTGGAGACCTTCGACAAGAAATTTTGTCCGAAGCTCATAGTTCTATTTACTCCATTCATCCAGGAGGAACGAAGATGTATTGAGATATCAGGCAGTACTTTTGGTGGAATGGCATGAAAAGAGAGATAGCGAGATTTGTATCCAAGTGTCTGGTATGTCAGCAGGTGAAAGCCAAGCAGCAGAGACTAGCAGGATTGCTACAGCCGCTTCCTATCCCAGAATGGAAATGGGAGCACATCACGATGGATTTTGTGACCGGTTTACCTAGATCCCCGACTGGTAAGAATGCAGTCTGGGTAATAGTAGATCGACTCACGAAGGTCGCTCATTTCCTTCCCTTCCGAGTTAGACAGACTACTGAACAGTTAAAAAAATGTATATGAAGCAGATAGTAAGGCAGCACGGTGTTCCAGTTAGTATAGTATCAGATCGGGATACGAGGTTTACTTTCCATTTTTTGTGGAGCTTACACCAAAGTTTGGGAACCAAGTTAAGATTCAGTACTGCTTATCATCCACAAAATAACGGGCAATCAGAAAGAACCATTCAGACGTTAGAAGATATGCTACGGGCGTGTACCTTAGATTTTGGCAGATCTTGGAAGGATCACCTTCATCTAGTGGAGTTCTCCTATAACAACAGCTATCAGGCTAGCATTCAGATGGCCCCGTTCAAAGCATTGTACGGAAGGAAGTGCAGGTCCCCTTTGGCATGGGACGACGTCGGAGAACGGAAGTTGTTGGGGCCAGAGATGATCACGCAGACTGTGGAGATAGTTAAGTTGGTCAGAGAGCGCCTTCGAGTTGCACAGGACCGACATCGTCATTGGGCAAATCAGCATCGTAGGCCTCTAGAGTCCAGAGTTGGCAACCAAGTATTTCTGCGGATTTCGCCTACTCGGGGTATCATCAGATTTGGAACCCGAGGAAAGCTTAGTCCAAGATACGTTGGTCCTTTTAAGATTCTCGCTCGGGTAGGCGATGTGGCTTATCGACTTGTCCTTCTGCCTTCGTTAACTGGCATACATGATGTGTTTCATGTGTCCCAATTACGTGGATATGTCCCAGATCCGAGTCATGTTCTCGATCATTCTGAGTTAGTCGTTGGTACCGACCTAACTTACGAGGAACAACCCGTGTCTATTTTGGACCGACGAGAGAAGGTACTCAAGAATCGGACGATAAGCCTTGTCCGTGTTTCTTGGAACCATCACTCTTCGGGAGAGTCAACCTGGGAGCGCGAGGACGAGATCAGATCTCGGTATCCGCATTTGTTTGACTAATGAGGTATATTTTTATGCCTTATTGACACGATTCCATGCTTATCTGCACCTGCTTGTTTTGCACTTTGTGATGTATGATAATAACTGCTATGATAGTTAACTTATATATGATTGTGCCTTGCTTGCCCTGATTTCACTATCCTGTCTTGGCTGGAATTTCGAGGACGGAATTTTTCTAAGAAGGGTAGAGATGTCACTCCCCGATCCGGGAATACATATTTTAAAATGTAAACCGATAAATTGTATTTACCTTGTATTTATACGATATTTATTATGCTGTATTTCTTCATACATTTCCCAAAATATTCGACAAAATATTATTTCGTAATTTATTTTCTGTATTTGGACTTACAGTTTTGGCTCATTTGGGTAACCTATTTTTGGTTCACCAATGGTTCATCATGAACCCTTGGGTTTAAGATTCTATATATAACTCATCTCATTCTCTCTCCTCTTATTTATTTCCTCCACCAACCAAGGCAAGTGCCAACTTTCTCAAGAGATGGATCCATAAATTTTGTTAATATTTTCTTACAAAATTATTTGTCAAAATATGTTCTTCTTCTCAATCTATACTAGTTTAGAACTTGAAATTTTCCATTTTGAAGCTTTAATTTTTGTAGATCTAAGTTTTAACCATTTTCGGATTTCCTTGATTTTGATCTAGCAAACTTCATTATTTTCAAGTTTTGATTGTTCCATGTTGTAGGAAATTTTGTTCTACCCCATTTTGACCTATAGAAGTCCCAATTTGGGCTTAGGATGAGGATTTTATGGTCCTTAGAAGTTATAGGGCTCATGGTGTTCTTGCTCTCAGCCAAGAGGAAGGAGATGACCCTGTAGCAGTTGGCGCGCGCAGCCCCTTGACCCCAGCGCTTTTTAGCGATGGACGCAGCTCTCTCGTGGCCCAGCGCCTTTTGGCGCTAGGAGCCTGACCCACCCCAGCGCGCTCTGACCCTGCGCACTCTGACCCTGCGCACTCTGACCCAGCGCGCTCTGACCCAGCGCGCTCTGACCCAGTGCACTCTGACCCTGCGCACTCTGACCCTGCGCACCCTGACCCTGCGCACCCTGACCCAGCGCACTCTGACCCAGCGCGCCCTGACCCAGCGCACTCTGACCCAGCGCGCTCTGACCCAGCACGTCCTGACCTGGACTCCCCTATATTTTTTTATTTTATTTTATTTTATATTACTTATATATATATATATATATATAAATGTTTGTGTAAGCTATATATCCTTACGCCTTTTGTCCTGAGCATGATATGAGCACTAATGTGACCCCGGTGAACAAAGTGTTCCTACCTGATACATATACCTGAATGTCCCAGTTCTTGTTCATGCTCGACAAATGACTCGTAACTCCACGTGGCGTATTTGCAATGATGCATTACACTAAGGAGGGTTGAACATGTTGACATACTGATTGACATGGATCCTCTCTTGGGGTACTCGTACTAGAGTACGACTTTAGGAGGATAATCATGCAGGCCACAGCATGTGAGTCCAAGATTTCACCTAGGGTTAAACTAGGCAACTAAATATACTAGATGCATGGGGAGGGCAGAATCCCGAGATCGTGTTACACCAGCCGCCTTGAGATATTGTCTTGACGTGCCGGCTGGTCTCCACGGATACTATGTCATCTGCAACGAGTGGATGACTGTATCCGATTAATTCCTGCTATATATTATATGTTTTGGCAAGGTGGCCTTACGAGGGACCTGTGCTCAATAATATCTATCTACGCGAACCCCCGGGTTGGCTAGCCTTGCTGGAAAGATACGATCTGAGGATTTCTAAATAACATGACGCGAGGATAACCTCGTCCCACTAGAAACTCGTAGACTTGATTGGCCGTGGAAACGACTTGCTTGTATCCTATTACCTTCCGCGAATAACTGAGGGAAGCGGACTGTTATGATACGTGATCCAACCCATGTTTTTGTTTGATTGTTGGGTTGGTTATCGTACTATGACAGGCTGTGGACCGAAGTTATGAACGGAAGACTTATTCTGGTTGTGAAGTGTTACTTCTGTGAATGACTGAGGAACATGGTCTATCATGGTACATAATCCAACCCATGTTCTTGTTTGATTGTTGGGTTGGTTATTGTGCTACGATAGGCTATCGACCGAAGTCACGATCAGGAGATTTTATTATTTCTACCTTTTAACTTATGTGAAAGTTATAGAGTACGACACGTCCCGACTCCATGCGGCACCTTTTGTCCTTGTTTGGTTGTAAGGGTGCCATATGGGTTCGAGGATGTTGTGCCACCCTATAATAGTAGCATAAGTATTACTATTATCAATCATTCTATTAACTGAGTTTTTAATCTTAACTCTTGTGCCCCTTTGGCGGTACTTGTTATTCGGGGCTGACCCCTCTGGTTTTGTTTGGCCAGATCTCGTAGCAGAGCCGGAGGACATGATCTTCCTTCCTGACATCCATGGTGCATACTAGGAGCATGGCGGTTCGGGGACTCGAGTGGGTTTCTTCTCCACCACTCCTGCTTATACTTTGTGCGGCGTTTAGCCACCGGCGCCTGTTAGCCGGATTACTTGATATTTTGTGTCAGTACATAATTGTAATTAAACAGACTGCAGCTGTGTATAATTTTGTACTCCTGACTCTCTGAGATAGCTAAATTATAAAGCTAGTCTCTCATGACCATTTTGATGAAGCGTCGGGGACGCCTTACTGCTTTATCTTTAATGTTCATTTAATTGCTGATGTGACTTGATTGATTGAGACATAGAACCCTGTGGGACCATAGGAGACTTGTTTGTAGCATGTACCCCCTAGTCTCTCGACAGCCACGATCGCCGTATGACGTTACGTACCTCATATGGAGTAGCTGGCCTAGTCCGTCTCCGTATTTCGGTACTGGGGCGTGACAGATTCCCATTTAACAAATTGCAGCTGCTAGACGTCGCTATTAGTCGCTGTTAGCGACAAACATCGACGTCTTGGGTAAACGTCGCTAAACCCCCAAAAAATAGCGACGTTCTATCTTGGAGTCGCTAAATATGTCGCTGATATGACTTATTTTGGTAGTGATTTCAATCAAATCCAATGGATAGCCAAACAATGGATTTGGTAATTCAAGATTTAGATTTGGATTTGAATTTTAAATTTTCAAATCTAAATCCAAATCCAAATCCCATTTGCCAAACAAGTCCTTATAGTATCCTTATTAAAAAAAAGAGAAATTTTGAGTGGCACCCCGCTTTATTTACCCATATTTAAGGTGCACCCCACCCAATTACACTAATGTAAGGTACCCCCCCCCCCACTTTTAACGGATTCCGTCCAAGACCAACGGTCAACGCGTTTGACCGATATTTTTGTACGAAAATATCCTCCCCAAATCCAAACCCAAACCCAAATCCTAATCCTAGTCCAAATCATAATCCCTAATCCTCCTCCTCCATCCGCTCTACCCCCTCCCCTCTCCCGCCCCGCCGCTGTCGCTGCCACACTCATCACCACCACCACCACCACCTCCTTCACCTTCACCATCACCATCACCACCACCGCTCCTTGCCGCCCTCGATTCGCCGCCCCCGTGCCCCGCCTAGCCGCCCCCGCTCCGCCCCCCTCCCCCCCGGCTCTGCCCAACCTTCCCCGCTCCGTCCCCCTCCTCTGCCGCGTCCGAGCTACTGTTGCTGCCGCCGGTGCTGCCCTGGGCGGCCGGAGTAGCCGCGCGTCCTCATGGCACCCCCTACCGCAGCAACCACGACCAGCAGCAAGAGGAGGGGGAGAGGTACTGCAGGCGAGTAGGGGGGAGGGGGACTGCCAGCAGCAGTGGGGGGTGCTGCGGCGGCGGGGGATGGGGTAACTTGGGGGACGGCGACCGCCGGCGAGGAGTGGGGGCGGGGGGTGGCGTAGAGTGGATGGCGGCCTGTCGGAGGGTGCAGAGGCGAGAAAAGGGAAGAAGACAGGGGTATTTCAGTCCAAAAATATTGGTCAAATGGGTTGACCATCCCTCACAAACGGTTTTCGTTAAAAGTGGAGGGTACCTTACATTAGTGTAATTGGGTGTGGTGCACCTTAAATATGGATAAATAAAGTGGGGTGCCACTCAAAATTTCTCAGAAAAAAACTAGTTAGGAACAGTCTATTACTTATAAGTGGAATGAAGGAAAATCAGAAAGATTTATTTTCCATCCATATGGAAAGGAAAGACTATTTCCTTCTTTTGTGTTTGGTAGGATGGAAGGAAAATGGAAGTGATATATTTTTCTTTGTTTGGTATGGAAAGAAAAGTGGAAGGAAGAAAAATAAAAAAATATAGACTTTACCAATTATATCCTCAACTAACAACATTTATTTACCATTTGACTTTATTGAACTACTTTAAAATAATATAATTTCTATAAGGTATAATTGTAAATTAAGATATGTATGCACTTTTCCTTCCACTTTTTCTCCCACTTTTGGGATGATTGATTTTCTTAGGTTATGAAGGAAAACCAATTCCTCAACTTTTCCTTCCATCCACTTTCTTCCTCGTACCAAACAAGAGAAAATGTTTCTTTCCTCCCACTTTTCCCTCATATATTTTTCTTCCTCCAATTTTTTCCTCCTACCAAACACACCCTAAGGCCTCGTTTGGTTCACGGAAAAGAAATGAATTCCCTTGTATTTTCCATGAAAATGGGAAAGTAGGATTCATGTCACATTTATTTTTCGTTGTTTGGTAAAATATGGAAACTACCTAGGAAAGGAAAGCAAAATATAACAATGTTCCAATAATACCCTTACCTTTTAAAATAGAAATAATATTAAAAAAACATTAATGGTAAAATAAGCAATGACATATGGTTACTTTTGTCATAACTTTTGTAATAAATATTGGAAAATAAGGAGGAAAAATCAATCACATGGATCTTGAGTGAAACCATATTCTCACAAAAGTTGTTGCCATATAGGAATGACAAAATTTTATTCAAAAGTTCTTCTCCAATGCAATTGTCAAGTCAATTGTGAAGCTTATGTGGCAAAAATTAAAGAAACATTGTGAAGTTGATTGTCTTGTTCTAGACAATGTACTTGACAATGTCTTCTCTTCCATGTCATCAATTATGAATAAAAATATTAGAAAAAAGAAAGAAGATGAGTAGTTGTCTTAAAAGTTGTCTTGAAAGTTGGAAAAAATAATTTTTATTGTCTCCTCAATACTTTTGCATTGGAGAGTTTTTCTATCTCATTGTCTTTTGAGATATAATTTTGTCACATAAATAAAACATTGTCTTATGGCTCATGCCACATAGAAGTCACCTAAGACTCGCAACACTTAACAACATAATAAGGTTGGAGATGCTCTAATAGCCTACAAACCAGGGCCCATGTTGTCCCATCTCTAATGCATCAATTGGAGGAGGGCGGCTGCTGCACATGGTCCTAGTGTCAGTGGTCTCACCAGTAATGGAGGAATGCTGTACTCTTTTCTTTTTTTTTAACCATCTAGTAGAAAAAGTGTTTGTTCTGCTGTTCAAAACAGCCCCTAACTGAATTGAACTACTGCAGCTGGATCAGTGGCTGAACGCCTAACACATGACCCAACAGGAGCCCCCCATTTTACGTTTACGCCCCTGACTCGATGCTTACATCTAATCTTTCTCACATAAGTCTTCAAGTTTTATTATTTGCTTTTAATAAATGTTCAGTGATATTTTTGCAAGAGTAAGAAGAAAGTTTGTTCAGTTCTATTTTTGCAAGAGTAAGAAGAAAGTTTGTTCACTAATGTTTTTGCAAGAGTATGAAGAAAGTTATGTAAGCGTTGGACTTGGATCCGACTAGGCTTATATATCATATAATTTCTTTTGTCCAATTTTTATCTGGGCTGTGATATTTTTGCAAGAGTAAGAAGAAAGTTTGTTCGTTCATCAATTTTTTTGCTACCTAGTTGAATATTTGATTATATTTAATCACTGAAATGAGAACTTTAATGCTTTTTAAATTTAACTTTTTTGATGTAACTTCTTTTACATTCACTATAATAATGCTATTTGGAGATTTGTTCATAAACTTTGAGAAATACTTGTATGTATTATGAACTTTTATGTTCACTACAATATTTGCTATTTAAGATTAATTTGTTCATAAACTTTGGAAAGTACGTATTTGTCCGACAGTGTATACATCATTCGCTGCTTTTTTCTTTTGCTTAACAATTAAAAGAAAATACTTATTCTAAGAGACATCATTTGAGAATTCGTATAGTGCCTTCAGAAATTATGGACCAGCCTACAAGTCTCTCCGTCTCTTTGTATGCAGTTCACACGGGAGAGTTTTACTTGTATGAGAACATGTAAAGAGGAAAAGGAAGAAGTTCATGTAAAGAGGAAAGGAAAAAGAGAAAGAAGTTGAATGGGAAGGGTCAAGGTTGTTGCTCGTAGCATTTACAGTGGAGATACTATAAACATCTATTTTAAGTTATTAAAATTATATACATTGTTATTTTTTTAGTGTCTCATTGATATTGGCACACAATGATACACTTCAAACAAATACTCCAAATTAATCTCAATTGTTTCTTCTTCTTTTTTTCTTCCTTTTTTTTATTCTTGTTTGGTAATATTTTTCCTTCCTCTTTTTTTTTTCTTTATTTTCTTCTCCCTGTTTGGTAAAACGGTTAATTTTGGTGGACACATGAATTAATGTAGAGGAGCTATGACACGTTCCAAATCTGGAATGTCTCTTAGCTTTCTACCAATTTTCAAGTATGGACAAGTGTCCGTTGCAACATTCAAGTGATACATAATTTGACTAAAGTCAAAATGTAGCACTTGAAACCTCTCACACTGTGGATGTTCTCATATCATCCACAATGTGAGAGGTTTCAAGTGCTACATTTTGACTTTAGTCAAATTATGTAGCACTTGAAGGCTGCAGTGGACACTTGTCCATACTTACTAGAAAGTTAATAGATACTTCAGATTTATAGCATGTCCTAGCTCCTCTACATTAATATCAACCAAAATTAACGGTTCTTACCAAATATGCAAGAAAAATAAAGAAAGAAGAGGAAGACAATTTTTAACCAAACAATAAACGAAAATAAAAACAACCGCGCTACTTTGCTAGCGCAGTGCGTGCACGTGACGGTCCGGTCGGACGCGGAGCAGGAGGTTAGAGGGAGGGACGGGGTCGCCACGTAGGCAGGCGCAATGGCGGGACAACCAGACGCGGATCAGGAGGGAGGGAGAGGGGCGGGGCCGTCGCGTACCGTCACTTACGTGCACAGGCGCTGTCACTCCCCGTTCCCAGAATGTGTATTTTTATACATGTACAACTCATGTGTATTTATTTAATATTTATCATGTATTATCCTGTATTTAAATTCCTTTAATTTCATGTTAATCAATTAATCTGCTCTTTAAATTTTCATGTTAATTTATTTCCTGCAATTATATTTCTGCAATTTTATTTCTGCACTTTATTTCCTGCTTCTATTCCCTGCCTTAGTCTTGCTTATTTGGGTTCGGGTTGGCTTTGGTTGGATCCCCTACAACCCGACCCATTGGACCCGGCCCAACTCCCACCTACCACCCCCTTCATTTAAAGCTTCCATCTCTTTCTCTCTCTTCATAAACTCCTTCACCATTACTCCTCTTCTTCTTCCTTTCATTACTCTCTCCACCTACCAACCATAGGCAAGTACAACTTGCTTTCCATGAGAACCCATGTTTTATAGTTCATTTGCCTTCCTCTCGTGATCCTAAGAGAGTTTAGAACTTGTCATTTTCCATTTTGAGGCTTTAATTTTTGTAGATCTAGAAATGAGTTATTTTCGGATTTTGGTGGGTTTGATCTATCAAACTTCTTTGTTTGCAAGTTTTGATGGTTCCATGCTGTAGGAAATTTTATTCTACCCAATTTTGACCATTTGGAAAGTTGGATTTGGACTTGTTTTGACCAAGTTATGGACTTTTGAAGCTTTGGGGTGCAACCATGGAGTTCTTGCTGTTTGGAGAAGACAGTGAGCAGTGTACGCTAGCTTTTTAGCTTGCGTCACTGAGCTGTGCGCGCACTTTAGCGCAGCGCAGTATGGAGTCCATACGCTGCCTTTTTAGGAAGCGTGTGTCTTGCGTACGCTGCCTTTTGGAAGCGTATGTCGTATGGAGTCCATACGCTGCCTTTTGGGAGCGTATGACTTGCATACGCTGACTTGGATGGTCAGGAGTCGTATGGAGTTCATAAGCTACCTTTTGGGAGCGTATGACTTGCATACGCTGACTTGGATGGTCAGGCGTCGTATGGAGTTCATACGCTACCTTTTGGGAGCGTATGACTTGCGTACGCTCACGTGGATAGTAAGGAGTCGTATGGAGTCCATACGCTGCCTTGAAGAGGAGTCGTATGGAGTTCATACGCTACCTTTTGGGAGCGTATGACTTGCGTACGCTCACGTAGATAGTAAGGAGTCGTATGGAGTCCATACGCTGCCTTGAAAAGGAGTCGTATGGAGTCCATACGCTAGCATGACCTGAGCGTACTCTGGCTTGAACGTAGCTTGACCTGAGCGTAGCCTGACTTGAGCGTACGCTGACCCTACTTACCCTGGATCTTCTATAGCCCTGTATATTGATATTTTATTAGATATTTAACGTCCATTTTATATCCTTACGCCTTTTGGCATAAACTTGATATAATCATGATATGTTAATATTTCTGTTAAATATGGATTGTTACGTGGGATGTACCATGTGTCGTGAATGGAGTATAGATACCCCGATTGACTGGAATTAAACCCTGAGAGTTGTAGACTCGACCCCACTGAATATTAGTTGACTTTCATGCCTTGTCACCATTGATAATGATGGTTATCTTGACTAAATTGATCATGCGTTCCTAGTTGGAACTAAGAGGCTGGCTAGTCGTCTTATTGAAATGAATGAATGAGACACGTTCATATTAACTATGAACTATTGCAATCGACTCGCTGATCCCCAAATATTGACATACAGGCACATGCAGGCTTCAATCTAATTATTTATTTATGTATTTATTTATTTTCTACAAAAGCAGCATGTGTACTTTATGGTCAAGGCATGATTATCCCGTGGTTAGATTTGATTGTTGCATTACGCTATGTAAGACCTACAACCTAGCCGCACGGGTATCGTTGTAGAGTTGCGCATATCGTACCCCGTACGAAAGTACTCATTTGAATGACCATGATCCACGGCATGGAATTTCACTCAACGTAGAGACTATTAAGTTAAATAAAATAATAATTGCATAGAGAGAATGGATTCCCGAGTTCTTACATGGCAGCCCCCTTGGGACAAGTAGTACCCGACGGGCCGGCTGGTTCCCACAGATACTGTAAACCTGCCACACGGGCAGGGAACAGTATCTGCTTATATTATTATTGTATATTGTATATTGATGACGGACGTCCTGCTAGGACTCGTCTAATTCATGCATGGCGCATATGATTAACTGGATAGACTAGCCTTGCTCGTGCATAGTAAGAACTGAGGAATCCTTATTGCATAAATTCCAGGATAACTTGGGACTCAAAATAGCAAGCCGTAGGATTTGATTGGCCGTTCAAGATGATTTGTTTGTGCACTGTACCTACTCTGTTACCTAACTGAGATGATCAGAATGTCAGGACATAACGGGCCAACTTCTGTCCTTGTTTGGTTGGGAGGTTGGTTCGAAGTGTCGTGATGTTATGAGAATCCTAGTGGCGAGCAGAGATCTATTTGTCATATTTCTCATTACTGGTTTTAGTTCTCATGTCGTGCTTCCTTGTGGTACTTGCTATTAGAGGTCTAACCTCTCTGGTTTTGCATGGCCAGATTTAGAACCAGTCCCCGAGGATCCAGCTTACTTCTACCTCCAAGATGGTCAACACTAGAGGGATGATCGCAGGAGGACTCGAGTGGGTTCCTTACTTCACCGCTCGTTTTGTCACTTACTTTATACTTGGCCGTTTGGCACCGACATGTTAGTCGGATTGTCTTGTACTTACTTTTACATAATTGTAATTAAAGTCAGACTGCAGCTGATAACAATTGTGTATACTTTTGCTACATCAATCTGGCTATGTTTTGTAAAGCCAGATATCAAGAACATTTTGACAGAGCGTTTGGGATGCCTTACTGCTTTATCTTACATGTTCTCTATTCCTGTTTCTTGTTTGAATGATTGAGACAATAGATGTGAAGTGACCATAGTAAGACTTTCGTGTAGTATGCACCCCCTCGTCTTTTAGACAACATTGATCGTATTATACGGTATTCATCTACCCGTAATACGTAGCTGGCTGAGTCATTCCCCCGCTCTCCAGTATTCTGGTTCTGGGGCGTGACAGGCGCGCGCAAAAGCGCGGACCAAATAGCCTTTTAAAAATAAAAATGAAAAAGAGGGAGAGAAAATAGTAGATTAATTTAAAATATTTATTTGGAGTGTATTATTGTGTGTAATCTAATAATTTATATAATTCTTAATAGTTTAGTGTATGTATTTGGAGTGTTGTTGCTGTCACTTGCTTAGTGATTCGACTAATTTTTAAGGGCTATTTATAAGGGCACAGCCTTTTTTACTCGGGGCTAGCCAGGATTAGGGCTAGCCAGGCTTTGAGGAACTTTTACTCGGGCTGTCCAAATTTTCTATTCAGGGGCTGTCCATTTTCTTCTTCTCCACTCTCTCTCTTCACAAACCCTAACTTTCTTCTTCTTCTTGTTCTTCTATCCATCTTCTTCTTCTCCACCATTTCCATTCTCACATCTTCATCAAAACCCTAGTTTTTTTCTCATCATCATCATCTTCTTCTTCTCCACCGTTTCCATCATGACCATCTCCATCAAAACCCTAGTTTCCTTCTCTTTCCCAATTTCGATGGCACCCAAAAAATTAAATAAACCCTAAAATGTATGAAAATAAAGGTTAAATACTTCTTTCCTCACAAAGAATGCATGGAAATAAATCCTAAATTGCATATTTCACTCTATTATCAAGATTGAAATAAACCCTAATATATTTTTTCATTCGGGAATGTCGACTTTATGACTGCCAGAAATTGTGGCAGTCCTGAAAGGAACTTGCTGTACAGCAAGTATCTTTCAGGACTGTCTCAATTTCTGGCAGTCCACAATATGTCTAGGACTGCCAGAAATTGTGGCAGTCCTGTTGTAGAGCATGTCCCTTTCAGGACTGCCACAATTCCTGGCAGTCCTCATTACTTCTAGGACTGCCAGGAATTGTGACAGTCCTCATTACTTTCAGGCCTGTCACAATTTCTGGCAGTCCTCATTATCTTTTATACCTACCACTTGGATAGCCCTGAGTAATTTTTTCAGTGACAAACTTGTAAATAATAAAAAACTAACACTTGGACAGTCCTGAGTAAAATGTGCTGTGCCATTATAATTTACCTTTTTAAGCAATGGGAAAAGATCTGAAAACTTACGTGAAATAAACTTAGATTTATATGCAAAAGACCGAACTAAGTCCAAGAAGTAGCAAATATACTTTTAAAAAAAGGACCAACATCCCACCACAGTGTCATTCCCGTAATTCCACACAACTCGAGGCCTATACACCCTCCAATAATCCTCACCCCCGCACCAAAATAGAGCATCGGATGCCATTTAAAAAAGGCTCCAAACTCTTTCTCTCCCGATGGCCAACTCCCCTTTCTGTCTCCATCTCCCTCTCTACTCCATTCCTCCAAAACCCTAACCCTAATTTCTGCTCTCTCTCCCTCTCTCGCCATGGCCACGAGGGAAGCGGCGACTCCTCCACCGGTCATCGGAAAAGCCGGCCGGTACACCGTCTTCATCACCCCTTCGGTGACCCCTACGCCATCCGAGTCCCCCAGATCTAGCACTCCCAGTCCTATCCCTAGCCCCAGCCCTAGTCCTAGCCCTAGTCCTAGGAATGCTCCATCCGAGCTCTACAGAACCTACAGCTCCAGCCCTAGGACCAGGCTGAACCCGGTCCAGTCCCCGCCGCTGCCGGTTCAGACTCCTCCTCCTCCTCCGCCGGTCCAAGCTCCTCCGCCGCCAGTGCAGGTTCCTCCGCCGCAGTTCGTTAAGAGCGGCGGGAAATCGACGGGGGTGTTCGGATTCTTCTGGGACGCCGTTACTAAAGTTCAAGATGGTAGGTTTTCTCTCTCTCTTTTCTATTGCTCGTCAGCTCGTGTCTTACTTTGTTCCTTTTGTTTTAGAAAGATTCGTGATCCATATACATTGCTTTCTTTCGTAAATGTTACTATGGATATTATGGATTTCATGGTTTTTATGATTCTCTGTAATTCCAAAAGTGGGCACTGCTCGCCGAAGTTCAAGATGGTGTCTTTCTAGTGACTAGATGCTTCTAACGAGCTGAAATTCTAAGTTATATTCGTCTGTGTTTTCATTCATAAGCTATTTGAAATATTTATGGACTTTTCTAAGCTTTTGTGAAATATTTTCTGTATTACCATGTAGTTTTTTGTGAAATGTTTTCTGTATATAGACTTTTCGAAGATTTTGTATATTCCATCACCAATCTTGTAACTATGTTTCTTTGCAGCGCATGCAACCTTGGATGGGTACTTGGCTGATTGGCTTGGATTAGATCAGTCAAGATATCAGTGGGCGTTGAATGATTATTACGAAAACAACGAAGCGGTAAGTAATGCCCTTTTCTAACAATTCTCGCCTGTCGCATGTGTATACATCATTAAAATTCCTACTTTATTTCTTTGTCTTTAGTTACGTTTTTTTTTTTGATGGCACTAGCTAATTACAATACGAAGGTTTATCCTTTTTTAATTCAACACCAGATCTGTTATTTCCCTCAACTTCAAGGATCTCGTTTAATCTCTTGATTGCATTTGATACCTCGATCCCTTGTTTCTACTGGGTGTGAACACATGGGTAGTGTAGTGTGGGAATGTTTAACCTATATGGTTGGAACCATTCAAATATTATGTAAAGGGAGTATTCATTATACAAATTTGGATGAGTAGTCATCTTATGAAATTATCGGCATTGTCGAACAATATAAGCTCGATAATTTTTGAAAAGAGAATTATTTTATTGTAATGTATAATGTAATTTCCTTAGTTTAGGGCTATAAAAAGAAATGCAGTGATATGTTTAGTGAAAGAATAATTTCTTCATACAGTTTGTAATTTGAGAACATTACACTAACCAGAGTAAGTATGTCCATGGATGAGTCCTCATAACTTGTCTGCCAATTCAGCTTTGTTTGTAATGTTGCATCTTCTTTAGTCTAAAAGACTCTAAACCCTCCTTAATTACTCTACCATGATGTCTATTTTCTATGGTCCATATGAATTTGAATTTTGAACTGTGGTGTTGTATTCTACCACTTGTGAAGACAATGATTATTGAACTACTGAATCTATGCCTAGCTGTTGAATATGTTATATGGTTTTTTCTTAGAAGAAAATGTCGAAGAATTATAGTAGTTCTTGAAACTAGGTTTTTGTTATCTCAATTGTGGTGTGTCTTGAAAAAAAAAGAAAAAAAAAAAAAAAAATTGTGGTGTGTCTTGGTTTAGAACATTAACTTCTGCCTCTTGGAGGAGCACTACTTTTCTAAAGTTTGTCTATTATCTTCAGGAGGGATGTGCTTCTTTAGTCTGTCCTGCTAACTGATAAGTTGGAGTCTCTTTAGTTGCTGATTTCACAGGGCTTAGAATTAATTGAGCAGCCCACACGGATTTATATAGACTTGAATTTTTCCCTTAAGATGTAGTGGTCTGCCCCCTCTGATTGCAAGTACCTGTTGTAGAAACATTTGATAACTTCCATGGTGTTAATAATTGAACAATTGGAAGTATATGCTTAAACCTCCCAATGGGCCTTTAGAAGTTGGTTATTTTTCTCTCTCTAACCTTATCATTTGAGAAATGACATCTTTTACTTGTACCTAATTGATAATTTGTGTTTGAAGTGTTCAGGAGCTATGTAGTTTCCTTTCGAGACGATATTCAATTCACTGAAACATAGTGTGCTTGCACAACATCTATACTGTTTCTTCTTTTTAGACTCCCGAAATTGATACAGATGGTTATGCTGGATCGATTATGCAAGAATCACAAGTTGCAGAAATTTAGGTGACTGATAGGAGTATGTGAGGTTGTCCTTGGCAGGCCCCAATATGGTTATGGTAGTTCTCCGGGTCATCTAGTAGACCTATGCCAGAATATTATGAAATATTAAATGCATACTAGCTATTCTAATATCATACCTAGTAGGGAGAGTTATTTTCTCTCTCTAACCTTATCATTTGAGAAATGACATATTTTACTTGTACCTAATTGATAATTTGTGTTTGAAGTGTTCAGGAGCTATGTAGTTTCCTTTCCAGACACTATTCAATTCACTGAAACATTGTGTGCTTGCACAACATCTATACTGTCTTCTCTGTAGACTCCCCGAAATTGATACATATGGTTGTGCTGGATCAATTATGCGAGAATTTTGCTCTTTGATGACAAGTTGCAGAATTTTAGGTGACTGATAGGAGTATGTGAGGTTGTACTTGGCAGGCCCCAATATGGTTATGGTATTTCTCCGGGTCATCTAGTAGACCTATGCCAGAATATTATGAAATGTTAAATGGATACTAGCTATTCTAATATCATACCTAGTAGGGAGGGATTTGGGTAAAGTTTTGCATTAGAAAGAAACTGAGGGAGTTAGTTGCATAAAACTAGAATAAAATTGCTATAGCCAACAGGAAATATTTTCCTGCTATGCCATAGGCCGATAGCAGATTCCATTTCCTTATAGCTTTAGGGGGCGTTTGGTTCACTGTAATGTAATCGTAATCGTAATGGAATTGGGTTTGTAATATAATTGGGTTTGTAATGTAATGGAATTACAATTACATTACCATGTTTGGTTGGAACATGTAATTAAACCATGGAATGTAATACCAATTACATTCAAGTGTTTGGTTTAACATGTAATGTAATCGAATAATATTAATTATTTGTGTTATTTTGACAAATATACCCTTAATATTTATATGTATATTTTTTGGCCAAATTTACTACTTTATAATTAATAAAAAATATCCGGTAACCAAATAAAATAAAATATTACATCGTATCATTTAAAAAGTAAAAAAATAATAATAATAACATTCATATGGTATCATACAAACTAGAACATTCAATGAACTCTATTCCATCTCAGAAAAAAATATTCGATAACCAAATAAAATAAAACATTACATCGTATCACGTAAGAAAGTAGAAAAAATAACAATGAAATAAAATAAATTTCATTCCATCTCAGACAAAAGTTCAAATAGTTATAAACCAGAACATTCATATGGTATCATATAACAAATGATCAAAATAATATCTCATCGTATCGTGTAACTGAAATATCCAGTAATCAAATATAAATCCACCAAATCCTACAAACTCTAAAAGACTTTTCACCCAAATTTCTCTCCTCATCGGGAACACTAAAATATAAGCTGACTTTGCTAGAATCACAACCAATAAGGAAGTGTCCTCTGTGCCTCTCTGCCATGGTAAGTCCAGACAACTTTTTCAGCTCATAATATATTATTTTTTTATTCTCATTAGCCTCTTCTCCCAAAGTCCGACTCAAACGACATGAGGACTCCCGAATCTCACTAGCAATGATACGGGCTGCACTCTGAACCCCTTCAACAAAGATGTTCGCATCATCACGCTTCCTCTTTTGCCTTCTTGAGGTCACGTCAGAGTCAAAAACTAAAGTAGGAGGGAGTTGGGAATCATTTGAGGATGCGTTGACAGGAATATGGGAAGTCTCCATCGTATCATTGATCTCTTGATTCTCCAACTCTTCAACCACATCCGCAGGAGTCTCTGCAAGATTTCCAGTGGCTCGATCTTTTCCAAAGATCATGCTCAACTCATCATAGTATTTGACCGGTGCGTCTCTGATTTTTTTTGCCTCGGGATGACTCTGAAAATAAAATATTAAAATAATCAACAATAAAAAAAATTATAATAAAGGTGAAGCAATGTTAAGGCTAGGTTAGCCCATAACAATACAAGCCACTCACTGCTGATAAAGGATAACAAGTCAGTGGTAATGAGATGATTGCAGTAAATATAGTTCAGTTCTAAATATAGTTTACCCTATTCTTCAAAATCATTTGGGAGGAACTGAAGTTGTAAACATGTAAACATCTCTCATCATTGCAGGAGGAATAGCAAGTAACAGGATAGGCTAAAATTATAATGGGAGGAACTGAAGTTGTAAACATGTAAACATCTCTCAACATATATGACTCAGTTGAAACTCAGGCATGTCAAAACTTATCAACATCAAAACTTATCAACATCAACTTCAAAACTCAGATATTGTATCTCCAGGTAACAAAAACTGGGATACAATATCAACTTCAAAACTTATCAACATCTCACTTGAAACTCAGGTATGTCACACATACTACAGTTACTAATAGATTCAGAAAAACATAAAAAATAGAAAAACAGAATGCATGAAATTATGATAACAATAAATTATGATAACAATAAATCAAATAATAGATAACATTTACCGTCAAATATGCCTCCCAAACAGCATCCTCTGCGGTCACCATTTTTGTCTCGAGGTCCCTTCCAAAACCACTACAATTTGGTCCCGTCAATAGTGCATGGACAATGTTAAAATTCTCTCTTAAAACCCTCATCCGGGATTCGATATGTGGTTTTTTTTTTTAATACCGGAACCGGGGAGCTTTTGTTCAAGCTTCTCATGGATTTTGGTCAAGTTGCATGCTTTGAGATAAGTATTGGGCCTGATTTCTCCTTCATTGCGCAACTCAACTCTTGAGTCTCAATGATTTTTAGATCTTGTTCCTTAGTCCACTTGAACTTGTTTCTTCCCGGACCCCGATTAGCCATTTTCCTGAAAAGAAAGTATGGAAAAAATAGGTTATGTTCCAGGTAACATTTGCATTGATATACCCTTGCATTGTATTTAAAGCTGTGTCAGTTTTTGCTACGTTTCCTGGCAATATGATTCACAACACAAAACATTTTCCTGGCAATATGATTCACAACACAAAAAAAATATGATTCTCAGAACATTTGCATTGATATGATTCTCAGAACTAAAGCAGATGGTCTTCTTTAGCACAGACCTCATCAGATTTATTGCCTTCTCTTGGCCCTGTGACCATTGACCAATCCCTGTCTCACTTGCATCCCATCCCATTCAATCCTTTCTAAACCACCCAATATTTGCACTTCTGCACCTCTTACATGCTCTGTTGCAAGTGGCAATTTGCTACATATGGAATGGTAGTAGCAAATCCCTGTCTCCAGTATGCAAAGCCTTATCATGTCCTGGAGCACAAGGAAACATAAGGAAATGTCTCCAGTATGCAAAGCCTTATCATGTCCTGGAGCATAAGGAAACATAAGGAAATGTCTCCAGTATGCAAAGCCTTATCATGTCCTGGAACAAAATATAAGTCATATTGTAGTCATATTTGTTCAATGAAATGTAGTCATTGTAATATGACTACAATATAAGTCATATTGTAGTAATATTTGTTATTCATATAAGCTAATTTTGGAACTGAATCAAATATAAGTTAGCCCTTCACCCCAAGTAAACAGATTCCAAGTTCCTTTAGTTTATAGTTTTCCCTAAACATACATATAAGCTAATTTTCCAAATTCTACATGATCTTTGTATTCAAGAAGTTCATGATTTACCAATACCTGCATCTGACTTGTTAGCTTTACCTGGGCTTTCAAAACATAAGGGGATAGAATGTTCACAACATAAGGGGATAGAATGTTCACAACACAAAAAATTTCTACAAGAGTGTCTGAAACTTGAAAGAGGTGGATGGACACAGAGGAAATTAAACATTCACATCAGTCACCATTTCCAGAAAACATTCACATCAGTCACCATTTCCAGAAAATTTTTATGATCACACATCTAATAATGTAACAGAATCTTCAAATTTTACCTACTCAAAAAAGAGAAATTGCTCTTGATGAATATTATGACAACAACAAAGTATCAAATTTTACTGTCAAGTATTAAAATGTAGTATCTGTAGTATCAAAATTATCTGTCAAGTATCAAAATTATCTGTCAAGTATCAAAACTACTGACAGTATCAAAATGTAGTATCTGTAGAGAACCCAAATAAGGAACACGACATCAGCAAAGTATAAAAATGTAGTATATGCAGAAAATCCAAGTAAGGAACAGGTGTAATCAACAAATGATATTCAAAGTTTCCATTCATACTTCATAGAGAGAATAACAAAAGTTTCCATTCATACTTCATAGAGAGAATAACAAATGATATTCAAAGTTTCCATTCATGCGGGTTGTCTATTTGCCATACAATTATTGTACATTTCTTGTGCTAAATTTGTTCTCCATGTAATCCATTCATTTGAAGTTTCGATGGTAGTTATAGAATCACCGGCAAAAGAGATATTGTGTTCCACATCTTCAAAGATACCCGTTTCTAGTGGATCTATTTGCATATCATTTTGCAACTCTCTCCTAACAAAGTTGTGTAACAAGCAACATGCCATTATGATTCGAATTTGCGTCTTGACGGGGTAGAACGAAGGACCCCTAAGAATTGTCCATCGACTCTTAAGTACACCAAAACATCTCTCGATCACATTCCTAGCTCTTGAATGCTTCATGTTGAAAAACTCTCTAGGAGTATTGGCTTGGTGGCCTTCTCTCCATTCATTAAGGTGATAACGTGTTCCTCGGTACGGAGCTAAAAATTCCTCACAATTTGCATATCCAGCATCCACAAGGTAATAGTGACCTACATAAGATAATAATTTTTAAAAATCTTTTTTAGAAAAAGGGGAAAAAAGTACTTCACAATTTAAAAGTAAATTACCATGTGGAACTTTTAAACCATTTCTCCTACTTATAGCATAACGGAGCACCCTACCATCCGCAGCAGAACCTTCCCAACCGGCCAAGACATAAATAAACTGCAAATCTTGAGAACAAACTCCCAAAACATTTGTTGTAACTTTCCCACTCCGATTCCGAAACTTAGCTTGATCTTCTAAAGGAACTCTCATACTAACATGTGTCCCATCTAGTGCCCCTAAACATCCCTATATATTTAGAGAAAAGATAATCAACGTAGTTAAATACAATTTTTCTAAGAAGATGCTACATATTATGTTACAAGGTTATACTTCATACCTTAAAAATATTTTTATCTCTCATCATTGCAGTTTTCTGGAATTGGTTCTGGTTTTTTCAACAAGTCTTCTTGCAGACGTATGATAGAATTAAAAACATTGTTGAAATACTTGCTGTCTCACCCGATCTCTTAAAATAAAATTTAATATTCCGATTCTTCATATCATGTCCTATGATATGCAAAAATATTGCCACTTGCTCATCCACCAATAGATTCTTTGATGCCTTTAAACCGCCATCTCTTTCAACTTTTTCACACAGAACATGAAAAGCACGCCTACTCATCCTTACTTGTTCAATACAATGAGTTTCACTCCTATAAACCAACTCGTTTACTATCTCCCTATTTCTGAAGAAGTTAAGTGCATATTTATGTCTCTCTAAATACTTTCTTCTAGCATACATCATAGATGTAGAAGCAACAACTTGAAAAAACCAGTTTAGTAAATTGAAAATGTGCAACTAATGAGTACATATGGCAATCAACTTCTTTCTCTCACTTGAATGAAGACGAGCCATTACTGCATGAATACTTCCATATAGTCAGTCTCTATGATGAAATAATATTTCTCACTTGAATGAAGACGAGACATTACTGTATTAATACCCAAACAATAGTGTTGTTGGTCAAATATTGTAGAATACTTGAAAATTCCAATTTTTTAAGAGTATAATGATTAAAATCAAATCATCCAACAAAGAAGGAAAGAATCTAGGCTAAAATGTTCAATTAAAAAAATTCTTTCAGCCCAAATTTCAAGCATTATATGGTTTCATCTAACATTCAAATAAATTAAACCCAAATTTTCATTAAAAAAAACTTCTAGCAAGTAGAACCCAAAATTTTACTAAAAGGAATAATACCTTGGGATTTTCGAGCTCCGGCCGGCGGAGGCGGAGGAGGAGGCGGAGGCGGTGGTGGAGGAGGAGGTGGAGGCAGCGGAGGAGGAGGAGGAGGCGGCGGCGGCACCGGAGGGGGCGGGCGGTGGAGGCGGCGGAGGGGGAGGAAGAGTGAAGTTTTTTTTTTTTAGATCTAGGTCATTTCTCTCCTAGGAGCCAATCGGAATTTTTATGGGCTGAAAATTTCTTAAAGGGTAAAATTATAATTTATGATTTGAGGATGTAATGTAATTAGAATTACATATGTTTTATGATGTAATTGATTTGAATAGGAATAAATGTAATGTAATCATGTTTGTAATTGCTATTACATTACATCTAGAGAAAAATTGTCCAACCAAACATCTTTATTAGGATTACGACGTAATGTCGATTACATTACGTTGTCCAATCCGGTGCACCAAACGGGGCCTTAGTCTTTTGGTAGATGCGCAGATGCTTGTCTATAACACCTCATTGGATTTATCTACTTTATACTTCAATTGTATCTTCTTTTAGCAAGAAATTTGTTGTGGTTGTTGATTTTGTGTTTAGTTGATCCTCCTCAAATTACAAGATTTATGGCTCTTCCTAATAATGCCTATAACTTATATACAATAGTTATATTTGAACTAGTGTAGTTGTGAACACGTTTGTGAATACTATCTCCATTACAAAGAAGTTTATATTCTAAAGAAGATATAAACTTCATATTCCATTCTTCTTTAGAATACGATATAAACTTCAAAACTAACAAATGCTTCTAATGTGGATTTATCCAAGTATTCAAAATGACTATCTCCATTCTTCTTTAGAAGTTGTGAATTTTGGAAAATACTATCTGGCCCGCACGCCAGGTGGCCGAAGCCCTATAACTTATATACAATAGTTATATTTGAACTAGTGAAGTTGTGAACACGTTTGTGAATACTATCTCCATTACAAAGAAGTTTATATCATATTCTAAAGAAGATATAGACTTCATATTCCATTCTTCTTTAGAATATGATATAAACTTCAAAACTAACAAATGCTTCTAATGTGGATTTATCCAAGTATTCAAAATGACTATCTCCATTCTTCTTTAGAAGTTGTGAATTTTGGAAAACACTATCTGGCCCACACGCCAGGTGGCCGAAGCCCATTGCCCCCCCTCCCCCCCCCCCCCCCTATAGGCATGGGTCCCATGCCGGTTGACCTGCCAATGGGTGGGGCCACTTGGCGGCGGGCCAGCTAGCAGCGCTCGTGAATTTTCCATTCTTCTTTAGTATTCAAAACTAACAAAGGATTCTTACATTCCAAACAGTCCTGTCTTTTGGAATACTAGTACGTTTAGACTCTTATTATTATTATTTTTAATGAAAATTAACTGAAAGAATTATATCTTCCTCCATTTAAAAGCTTGGTTGGAAACCCCAGTAAGTTTATGTTGTGTTCCTCTGTCGGTACATTGATTTCCATGTTTCAGTTTACAGACGGTCCGCATTATGGAGCGTGCGTTCCCGGGTCGTGGAACACTGCATGTATTGTGAATTCAAGTAACCATTGACCAATTTCTTTGCTTGTCACTCGTCTCAGCTTCCCTTGATCTGCCTAGAGTTATGTGGGTGGGTGCTTCTATTGGGCTGGCTATTGGGCTGGGTCTGTGTGTCAGTGGACTTGGACCTGAATTCCCATGGCATCCAGGTTCTGTCCATGGACTTTGAATCTGTAGCTTTTGTGTTGGTCTTGGTATGGTTGGGTCTCCCACATAGACCCTTACCCTCCCAGTTCGCTATTGGGTGATGTATTTCTTCAAAACTACATAAGATTCTCTTTAATACAAAAGTAATGTTTATTGTACACAACGCCTAGTCCTTTTGTCGCACTTGGTTGCAGGAGATCTATGTAGATTCTTTGTGATTGATTTACTTTCGGTTCTAACTTCTGGAAGTAGACCTGGACCTTGACCCCACTATATGGGGTCGTTAAATCAAGGGTGGGACCTGGCTGGCTCCGGTCACTGTTTACAATAATAGCAATAGGTGGGACCTATTGCTACATAATGGTGACCATATTATGCTTTCTCATCTTGGCTACATTTTAGCCTTGTGAAAGCTCTAACTGCCAGCTGTTTCCCATTGTCTACACATGCTCCCGATAAGGATGGCATCTTCTTGCTGTGGACTAATCCAAGAACTAAGTCATTTTTACTCGTCTTAGCATTAGGATAGCTCTGCCAATGAAGAGGCATCACATTGCTAAACAGCTTTAATAGTAGATTTCTGATACGGTATGTAGAACCAAACTGTCTTGCCATACTTCTACAATGCCGACTTTTAAACTCTATAATCACCTATAATACTTTATCCTTTCATACTTGTAGACTATTAATCGCCCGCAATACTGATTTCCACGAATATGAGAACTATACGAATCCCCTTCTTCATCGCTTTGGTGATAACGGGCTGGGATTGTTACTGCACAATTCAAAACCTTAATTCTTCTTGCAATTGGTTTCATGGTTTGCTATCATTCATGAAATTTATACCAACTCACTAAGAAAAATAAGTTACAAGTCTGCTGCTGCTTTTGTTCGTTGCAGGGTAAGGATTGCGGGAAGCCTAAAGAGCATGTTAGCAAAGGACAAGCAGTGTAATAGTTAATGGGGGCAGGTAATCTATTTTAAGCCAGAAGAACGTGTTACTTTTCACTTTGCATGTTTATCTTAACCTTTGGGCATCATAATTTTGCAGAATCCAGCTGTCTGATTATATATGAAGAAGAGTAGAAGTCTCATGTAGAACATTTGGGTTGTTCGACTACAGTACTGCTGTGATAATTACAGATCTCTAATGTATTGAAATAGTGTTGGTATTCCAAATGTTCTATTAGCTTATTCTATTCATGCCTCCTTAAAAATTAAGAATTTGTGGGTCAGTGCTTTATTTCGACAAATGGCAAGCATCTTATTTTGGCATTGCATGTGTTTTGGTTTTCTCGATTTTATGTATCTCTTCTGATGCTAATTCTGGAATTTCATGACATACTGAATTTGACCCAAGCTACATTTGGTTTGCGGAATCATGGTAGTGGGAAAGCAAATTCCGTGTTTGGATGTCAAAAAAATGAGCATGAAAGGAAAATGATTCCAATGAAAAGAAAAGGAGGAAATGCTTCCTCCCACCCACCATAAGGATTCAGGTTTTCATTTCAAGGATTCAATTTTCCTCCAATTTCTCCTGCCTTTCCAAATACTAAAGAAAGAACAAAGAATTGATTTCTTCCGCGACCAAACGGTGCAGGCAACAGCCATGTAAGTAAAGTGAAAAGTGAAATTTGTTAACTGAAGTAGGCATGGGCAGAGTTAAACTTCTGCGTCAACAAAATAGCAGAGCCCTTCATTGTTAAGATTTTTCTTTCTTTTCATTTCGTATTCCCAACTTTGTTGCCTGGTATCTATGTTTGTTGGTATGGTCAATATGTATTTTCTAGGGTTTGGCTTTTGGAGACAAGGCTGGCCCAGGACTTGGGTTGTCCGAGCCGAAGCTTATTTTGATTGCTCCTTGATCCTTGTTGTGGATTGGTCATGGGGGTCACCTGCGATCTCGACCTCTTGCAAGTCATGTTGGACCTGGAAGGTTGCCCTAAATAGAGAGGGTTGTCCGAAGTCATGTCCGACTTATCCTTGGGCCGACCCTGCTTGGAGGAAACCCTTGCACATCCCCTTGTATATAGTAGCAGTTGCCTAAGACAAACAAATGGCAATGTTCATAAAACGTTCATCTACAGGCATATTAGATGAAAATTTTGAGCGTTTACATCATGTGCCTGAAACTGCATCATGTGGAATAGTTCACAGGAAGGGTTTCACAGGTGATACAATTTCTTCATCCCCCTCCAACATCCTAACCAGACTGCTCATTGAAGGCCTCGCCTTTGGCTGGTGCTGCACACACCAGAATGCTACTCTCCACATCCTCTCTGCCTTTTTGCTGTTATTCTCTTCAATTCCGCAGATCCTCTCATACTTCTTCTGTTATTCTCTTCAATTTCACAAAGTTACACACACAGGTCAGATATGATGTTTTTAAGGTCCTAGATTGAAGACTAAGAGGAGACCCCTTATTACAAACTACGTATTATTATAAAGTAAAGAGATCGGAGATTAAAAAAAAATGAAGAAATTGTTTCTTCATTCACTTGTCTCGATCAACTTGAGAAGAGCCCCTTTATATAAGCTTACAATGAATTACCCATATTTACAACACTTTTCTTTGGATATTCACCATTAATTAGTTGGTGGTGTATGAACTTTTGTTGCATCATTAAAACCTTACTAACAAAAATTCAGTGGAAAAAAAAAATCTTAGTTAAGAAAAAGAGTACGTGCAAAACTAAAAAATATTCTCTACAAGCCATACCCCCCCCCCCCCCCCCCCCCCACGATATAATGGATCTGTAATAGCTAGTTGGTCTGATGATTAAGTTATCACATGCTTATATTGTGTACCAACTTCTGAAATGCGGACTTTGGTAGTACCTTGGTGAACAAATCGACTAAATTTTTATTTGATCTTACTTGTCCGACTTTGATCACTTTTGTCTTTGCAGCTCATGTGCATAAAACAACTTTGGTGGAAGGTGCTTGGTTCGATCTCCTTTGATGAATCCTTCTCTGACTTGGGTAATGCAAGCCACATTATCTTCAAATATTATTGTCGGCTTATCTGTAACTGTGGGTAATTGACAATTTACTCTTATATGATGAATGCTAGATCTCAACCACACACTTTCTCTTGTTACTTCATGTAATGCAATTAATTCTGCATGGTTAGAGAAAGTTGCTACTGAACATTGCTTTGTTGATCGCCAAGATATATCTGCATGTTTATTAATAAACATATAACATGTTTGGAAGCAATCCTTATGAGGGTTAGAAAGATAACCTGAGTCTGCATAGCCAACTAGACAAGAATTGTTAGTGGAATCATATGAATAAAATAATCCCATTTCAGTTGTTCTACGAAGATATCTCAATATGTGTTTAATTCTATTCCAATGTCTAAGTGTAGGTGCAAAACTATATCTAGATAATAAACTAACAGAAAATGCAATATCTAGTATTGTGCATTGGCTAGATATAGTAGTGCTTCAATAGTACTTAAATACAATATTTTAGGACCAAAAACTTTTTCATCTTCTCCCTTTGGTCGAAATGAATCTTTATCCAAAATACAAAGTCCGTACAACTATAGATATAATAAGTGAATGTGCTTTGTCCATTCTGTATATTGGAATTGATGTACTAATATTCCATTGGAACTTTGTTATATTTGCAAACCGAGACAATACTTTGTCTTTTCCAAGTCTTTTATTTCAAATTCATTCTTCAAATAGTTTATAGCTTTCTCCAATTATGTAGGAGACCTGATCAGGTTTATATCATCCACGTATACTGCTATTATAGAGAATTCATTTTGAATTTCGTAGTGAAGACACATGGATAAATTTGACTATTTTGTATCATTTATTAGTCAAATAGACAAATACATAATAAGGTGATTATACCACATTCTTTTGGATTATTTCAGCCCATATAATGCTCGTCTAAGTTTAATTGAACACATGTCTTTTGACTTAGCCTCTGCCATTGTAAATCCTTCTGGAGTTTTCATATAGATGTCAGTATCTAAGTTTCCATACAAATATACAGTTACAACATCCGTAAGTCTCATATCAAGATTTTTAGAAACTGAGAGACTAATTAGATATCTAAAAATAATGACATCCATAACTGGAGAGTATATCTCCATGTAGTCAATTGTAACGCCTCAGTCCCAAAATACGTAGGACTAGGAGATCGTATACATGCCAGCTACGTATCAAGTGGACACCAGCCCAGCTCGAATACGTATAAGTTGTATTGGTTTCTAAACTATGAAATCAACTAATCTCTATCTCAATCCACTGAAGATAAACTCTTATATAAACCAAGTATACTAATGCTGATCAGGCATTAACATACTGGTTTGTACAAGTAACAAGAAAAGATAATATACAATAAAGTGGACCAGTCTCTATTGCAATTATCTTGAACAAGCTTCTGGAAAAGAAATAAGCATACAAAACTAGGCTATACATCGGCATGGTCAAGTAAAATAAAATATAATACTAGACGAATATGAAAAGATATGCACTAAATATATACCTGAAATCCTGGAGAAACAATCATCAATCTCCATCTAATCTACAAACGAGCTTAGCAATAACCTGGAGAGATCACCAGGTCCTCAGGGGACTAGCAAGATACATATAAACATGCCAAAATATAACAGTACACATATGCAGAGAAATGAGAAATAATCAAGGGAAAAAACCAACTGAGGCACAATGGACTAAGACACCAAGATCTAAGACACAGGGAACCTAAGACACTGGCATGCCATACTAGTCGTGGCCAATAGGTCAAATCTATAGACTGTAGTCAAGGCAAGCACTCTCAATCTATAGTATCTCAATTGCAGTCAAGACAAGCACTCACAACCGAGATTGTAGCCATTCCTAGTAAAATAATCCTATAGACCGTAGTCAAGATAAGCACTCACAATCTATAGAATGTCACAAGTCAAGTCATGTCAAGTCAGGTAAAATAGTAGTGTAGGACTAGACAACTACATCGGGGAACACATATGAACATGAAGGGCAATATAACGGAAATGAAATATAACAAGAAATAGGTATATACAGGTAAGCTGGAAAAGATAAGGTAAACTAGCAAAGATAAGTAAACTAGACGCATGATAAGACAGTTAAGAATATAACAATATGAGTGAAAAAATAAATAACATGAAACTAGAGAGCATACATATAAACTATACTGTACAAGCTGGCAAGGTATACTTGCTTGGAGGTTGTATGATGACTAGACAACAAGTCGCGAATAAATCGTCAATCAATAGAAACACCAAAAGTGAATCTTTCACAAATATCTCTGAATGCTGAAACGGACATCGCCATCAGTCTCAAAATAAAAGAAATAGCTAAGTTTGGCTACCCATAAGTCCAATTCTGGATACAGGAGCAAAACGATAATTTTAGACCAAAACGGTGACCGTCGTTGGACTTGCTTTGCACCGAAAAATGTGATGTGAGACTCGTCTCACAGTATTTGTATTTGTATACAGATACATATTTATACAGTATTCTACATTTTCTTGGATTTCGGAGAGTCGGAAGAAAACTTGATTTTTGAGACTTTCTGTGAAATCGGCATACCGTTCTGTACCGACGGCATACCGTCCGGACAGATTTTCCACTTTATAGATATTTTTGATTCGAGATATTTTCGTTTAGATATTTTGATGAATATGTTTAGATATTTTGATGAATATTGTTGATACATTCTATTATCCAATGGATATTTGATTTTCTTCTGAACATTGAGATTAATTCTGATCGAGTCGCGGATCGCGATCGGACGGTCATAATTAATTCACCTTCTTTATATATACGATTAGATTTTTTTTTCGATTTCTCTTGTCACTTTCTCTTTCCATTCTTTATTTCTTCCCGTTTCCACTATGTATTCCTCAGAAGCTTGGAGCATGGTCTCGAGACCTCAGCGTAGTTTCTGAACCCCTCTTGGTGGTGGATTTGAAGAGTTAGGCTTAGAGCTTTATTAGGCAAGTATATCTTGCCGAACTACTGGACTTTTATTGTTTTATTGTGGTTTTTGTTTTCTTATTGCCTTGATAGTCAAGTATTTCCTACTACTTGCTTTACCAAATACGTTTCCCTCATGATTATGGTCATTTTGTCCGTTTCAAAAATTTGGTCTGAGCTAGGCTTTCGTTATCTTGCTATGCCTAATTATTTTCTAGAAAAATTCCGTATCGAAAACGATACCAAGGTGATTTTCCATGAGACTTAATATACATGCTATGTACAACTTTCTCCTAGTATTGTTTTTATGGTTATACTGATTTTAGCAACTTTCGGAACGAGTTTTGGTTTCTGGAAACTGTTTCAAGTCTTTAGTATTGTTTCTCGGTTAGAATCGACATACCGACGATGTACTGTCAGAATTTTGAATTGTGAGCCTCTTTTTGGTTAAAAAGTTACTGTGACACTTCTCGACATACCGACGGTGTACCGATCCATTCCGAAGGTATACTGGTGCGGACTTAGATTTTGACAGTAAGTTTTTGCCTATAAAATTCGACATAACGATGGTGTACCGGTATGTACCGTCGGAAAACCGATCCAGTACCCAAGTTGTATATTTTCTGATTTTTGTTTAATTTTCTGATTTCTTCTTGCTTATTGCTTTATTGTACATACTATACCAATTTACTATCTTGCCATGTCATGCTTGGTTGGACCCGGTACATGTCTTGTCTTGTCTTAATAGTGGCCTGTCATGGCACACTCTTGATTTCTTCACATGTCTAGCTTTCTGATAGTGGCCTGTCATGGCACACTCTTGATTCCAGTACATGTCTAGTTACCTTAGTGGCTCGTCGTAGCTCACTCATGTCTTGATATTGTCATGTCTTGTTGTGGCTTGTTATAGTGCACATTTCTTGTTTATCTTGTCCAGTCTCGCATGTCTCATGTCTAGGATGGATTCTGCGGAATGCCACACCCGAAATCCTGAATAAAAATTTGTAGGGGTTAACAACTAGCTTGATTATCTAGATCATTGGGAGGGAAGAATTCTTCGGTTACCTGCACCCATTGTTTCTCAATATTATATATATTTACTTGGGATTTGGAGCTATCTGTCATGATGAGAACTCTTACAGCACACCGTCGAATGGGGTACTTTTTTAGGACACATGTATCTTACTGCGGTATCTCTACTATACTTATTTTTCTTTTGGTTTGGATCAATCGGGTAGTCTGCAGGACAGGTAACTGGAGTTGGATTTCTCAAACTTGCATATGTTAGTAATTAGAATTGTGATAACCCTAGTTAGTTAATGTATAAAGCCATACTCATTGCTTGGCCGTGATTATTGTTTGGAGTCCTGTCTAGTCTAGTTTTGTCTAGGCAGTGTCCGAATTTATTTATTTTAGTACATCATTGTTTATGCTTTACTTTTGTTGGTGAATGATTAGAGACTAAATTCTGTTAAGGAGAAGGGTTACAACCCCGGTCCTTGTTTGGTTTACGGGTTGGAAGTCGATTCCGGAATAGTTCCTAAGTCATCTTATCATTTGTCGTTCTATTTAGTTCACACATGCTCACATGTCTCAGTTACTTACATGTTCACATGCTTTCGTTTAATTCACATGTCCATAGTTTACATTATGTCACATATTATTTACTTTATGCTCCATGTTGCTTTGCTTATTGTCTTTTCTATTCTCGGGATAAGTGCATTGGTAGCGCACGAGTCTCGATCCGCATTTACTTATTTCTGTCACTATTTGTTGTTATGATTAGTATGCTGGTTTTAGTTCATAATTTGGCTTCCTTTGTGGTACTTGCTATTGGGGGTCTGACCCTACGGTTTTGTTTGACCAGATATAGTAGAGATGCTCGAGGATCTTCCGTACCTTCTGTCACGACCCGTACCCAGTGTAGGGACACGAGAAGTGGGTACGTCCAGCCTACGCCGCAGTATCGACGGTAGAACGCTGTCCTAGGTCACTATCACAAACTAAATACAATATGATATACTTTCCGAACGGAGGACAAATCACATAAGGTACAACTCAATCACAAGTCTAGAGATAGAAATAGCACGATATGATAAATATGAAATCCTCAAACTGAGGTACAAACAGAAGATAAAGTCTAAGTGTCTAAACGACACAACATCACAACATCCAGAAAATAATACAACTCTAAAGTCAAACAAATAACATAAGAAATAAGATAAAGCCTAGCTAATCTAGTCTAAACAGTATGGATGACGTCCTCAGCTAGAGTTGGATCCTCCTGTGGGTCCAACTCACATGTGTCGTCTAGATGGGCTCCATAGTAGGTGGGGCAGAAATCCTCTGTAACATCTATAATATTTTCAACAGGTCCAGTCAGGACGGGAGCGTGCACAATACATCTCACACAGATCATAGCAGGTTAGGAAATATAGACATACAAAAGAGTACGATACATGAAAACTGAAAGAATGTACATGATGTAAATAGAGAGAATTGTAATAGAAATATCTACTATATGTAGAGAACTATCAGTGACTAGTGATGTAGAGTACAAAGTCGACATGTGAACGGCTGGATATGCACATGAATATACTAAAGAGGCTCATATGGTTATACTACTTTGAAATTGTTTACATGACTATTTATACTCCCCCATACCCCAATCAATACACAAGGATCCAGACAAGTTATGTTACGTACATGATTTTCACATGAAAGCCCATAGATGGATGTATATGAAGTATACATGAGGGCTCAGAACTGAGTGCACATGAATTCCACATGAAGGCCCATGAAGGGGTACACATGAAGTATAGGTTATACATGAGAAACATGACCGAACATGAGAGCAAATGAGAGTACACGAGCGTACATGAACGTACGTAAAGCACATGAGAAACATGAATAACATGAGAGCGAGGAATACATGATGTACATGAAACACATGACATGAAGTATCCGATGCTCCTGAGGGGGATAACATCTCAATGTAGGGATCCATATAGTACCAATCCGTGATAATATCGTGACAACATCAAATAAGGTAATCTAGAGCAGGAATATAATCCTAAGCAAGTTATGAAATGATCAGAGAATGTACTCGCCTACGATCTGAATGTCTATGAGAATACACTGTCCGAAATGAGGTATCTGACACCTATTCAAAGCAACACAAGTCAAGATACATGGGATGATAAATGAAGTGTACAATGCATCTACATGATTTCTAGGTCAAAGTAACTCTTGGTCAACTCGTCAAACTAGTCTAAGTTAGTCTAATCTAGGCTTAAACAAGTCAATCTAGGTTTAACAAGTCAATTCTAACTATCCAACACGCAGCCTAGGCAACTAGCTATACTACACACAAAGCTAAACCATAGTCTAGCATTACATCTAACTAGCTAGGCACACACAACCAAGTAATCTAGTATAGTATCACATTTACATTTCATTCACAAATATAAGCAATATTTGTATATATGGTATATATATAGGTTGTGTTTGTGTGTATAGACATTGTGTAGCATTAAGCAAAGTTGAACTTCTAGTTAACATATATGTATACATTCATATTTACATATCTTCATACATATATACACTCATACACGCATATATATATATATATATATATATATATATATATATATATATATATATATATATATATATATATATATATATCCATTCATGCATGCATACATTAATATATGCATACATGCCTTCATATATGCATACATTGCATACATACATTCAGTTCATGTGTGTGTGTGTGTGTGGAGAACCAATGTGTGAGGAGAATATACCATGAGTGAAAGTGAGAGTTTACATGTGTGTGTATACGTGGTGTGATGAGTGTAAGACAAAACCCAACTCATTTCAGTTTCAGTTTTGAACTAACTCACATTCTCAGTTTTATATATCGATTTCAGTTTTTAAATCAAAACATTTAAACCCAAAGCCTATAATCCAATCTCAATTCAGTTTTTACAAAACAAAACTCAATCCCTATATAACTAGAACCTGAAAATTCAACCTGAATCCATATGTATCAAAATCAAGATTGAATCCCAAATTCCAAATTGTGAAAAATCAAAAAAAAAATAGTGTACTTAAACCCATCTCAGTTTTACTATCTTAAAACTCGGGTTTTGAACTCAAAATCAAACTTAGGATTTGAATTTAGGTTAAGTCCTAATTAATCTCAGTTGAAATACATAACTAAGTTCAGTTTTCTACATGCCATTAAATCTCAGTTTTGCATATGGGGTAATCTCAGTTTTCATATAGGAAAGAAATCCTCAGGTTTTCAGTTAACTTCCAAACTCATTTAAACTCTGTAATCTCTCAGGTTTACATACATTAATTTCCAGGTTTAAACTTAACCACAGTTAACTAACCTCATATCAACATGGATATTAACATCACTGCATTTGAATTATCAGAACATTTTTATATACATATTAACTGTCAGCTATTGAAACTAAACTGAAAAAAAAAGACACTGATACTTAAATCCCAAATTCAAAAACCTAAATTAAACTAATAAAATTACCACTCAGGCATGTAGGTGTGTTCCCCCACATGCACACGTATCCAAGGTGTGTCATTCGTGTCCACAAGAGTGGACACGAAGTGTCCAATCAGTGAATACAAATATCAGTGAATCAGTGCACAATATGGCCTCGTGCAGCCGTGTCATGCACGATTGCGCACAACACAGGGCACGAACACCCATGTGCTCATGCACACACGTAGTGGGGGTATAGGGCTAGGGTTTCAAGTCCCCGATACGAGTCCACGTTGTGTCTGTACGCGACACGAAAGCCGTGTCAGAAGCTACTGTTCGTGCGGAACAGTACAGTACAATTTCAGTGCACTCGTATTTTTGTGTCCGATACGATACGACGTGTCCTAAAACTCAAGGGGGTCTGTCAGTGATGGCCCCCACTTCTATGCCAAGTGGCACATGTCCACGTGGCGTAACCAATGAGAAATAAGG
Source organism: Iris pallida (assembly GCA_029216955.1). Lineage (NCBI taxonomy): Eukaryota > Viridiplantae > Streptophyta > Magnoliopsida > Asparagales > Iridaceae > Iris > Iris pallida. The sequence continues at coordinate 5,296,288 of JANAVB010021198.1, forward strand.
GTCGGGTAGTAGGGCATGTGCACGGGGTCTGTGCGCGTGTGTGCGTATCCAATTTCGACACGAAAACGACACAATCTTCGACTCAGTCGAATAGATTTAGAATCTACACACTAAGGGCTACACAACCATGTATTTAGTTTTGAATTTTACTAAAATAATTTTCTATGTGGCATTTCATCGAACACCTTATTAAAGACACTGATACGTGTCCGATACGGACACGAAATGGACACTACCTAGCACCAAACTAACTCTACAGCTAGGGTATACCTATATGCATGCATTAATGAAAAGAAAACATGATTTTACATGGGTTTCATGGCATTTACCTTTTGAGAGTGAATCTCAATGAAAATGGTAAGGATGAGTATTTTCCCTTGAACTCCAATTGTCCAAAGCACTCCCAATCCTAGCTAGCAAGCCCCTACTAGCTTCCACTATGGTAGAGGGTGATGATGCAATTGATTAGGATCAAATTGGACTTAATTTGGATATTAGGGGAAGAAATTTGGGGAGAAACTATTAGGGTTCTAAGTAAATGTAAAAAGAGGCAAAGGCTTTCTTAAGGATCCTTTATAGGAAGGGGACATCCTATTGTGGCTACCATTAGATGAATTAGGGTTAGGTTTTAGGTCTAGATGAGTGGCTAGGAGTTGTCCACCCAATTCTAAGTCTTTCTATTGGTTCAACTAGTCATAAGGCCTTCTTTTTCACAAATATCCTAAGAGTAAATATCTTTCCTAGAAATATCTAGATATTAATAATCTTGTCATTACTAGGTTATCCTAATCAATACTCTAAGCTCAAGGCTAATCTAGATTAGGCTAAACTTCTAGGTCAAGTCTCAACTTAACAATTAACACATATTTAATTAATCAAAATTCATTTTATTAACAAGACAAAAATGACCAAAATACCCTTAGGCTAAAAAGTAGTAATATGACATTCTAATCACATGACTAGGCTCCCATGGTCATGGTTAGTCTCTAGGCTTAACAATTCTAGGATTACACTAGTCAACCATCAAAATCACATTTCAATATTTTAAATTGATTAAAAATCACCAAAAATCACAATATAATTTAAATATCATTATTAAATGATTATAATTACAAAATTTTAAAATTACCTTTATTTTAGAAAACTGGGTGTTATAAGTCTACCCCCCTTAGAAGAATTTCGTCCTCAAAATTAAGATGGTCGTACTCCTTCTAGGTCAACTACCCCAACAATCAAAGTCTCAAACACACAGTTCGGTAATCATATGCGTCTGTCCAAAATCATGATACTCAGAATCTTCGTCATGCTAGTGAGCAAGGCTACGATAATCACAGAGTCCTCGACTAAGGTACGTATCTCTAGAATCATGGTATTTAAAATTTTTGTATTACCGCATGCTTGGCCGCGAAAACTTTAAATTCTTATACCCGAGAAATACGTCCAAAACCAGACTATATGTCCTCACTATGCCAGCTAACATGACTATAGAAGTCTCTAGATCCATAACTGAGGCGACCTAGCCCATACGACTTATCTCAGAAGAAAACCAATCATATCACAAGGACAACAGAACAAAATTGATCAATCAACATGGAACATATGGAATCAAATTTCAAGACAATTATAAGAGAAAATTACGGAAATAGAATCGAGAAGAACGAAACCTGCAACAAGATCTCCAATGGCCTGTGTATCCTCGACAGTCATGGTGAAAGCTTGCCCCTGCTGGCCTTCACTGGCCTGCTGCTGACGCTGCATGTACCTCTGCTGCTGAGTTGGTAAGGATAATCCCTTCTGCTGGCCCACCGGAGCCCTAGCTCCTGCTTCCTGAACTGTCTGTCCAAAAGACTCAGGACACTCTACCAGCCGATGATCGGATCCTCCGCAAAGCAAATATCTGTCCAGCCTCTTCCGGCATTCGCCCCAATCGTGTCCTGGTTTCTTACAGAAAGGGCAAAGGATAACAAGCTGCTGTTCCGGGGCCTGCTGTTGCCTCTGCTACTACTGTACCTACTGAAAGGGTACACGGTCCTGAAACTGCTGTTGCCGAAAGTAGACCCTCGGCTGCTGATACTGCTGCTGAATCTATAAGTGGGGCCTCTTGGGCGAGACCGCACTGCCACTAGCTCTATGAGTGTCTCGCGTCCTCTTCTCCTTCAATCCAAGATCGTTCTCTGCTGCCATAGCTCCTACCAGAATCTGTTCGAAAGTGGCATCGCGGCTGCTCTTGGTATACGACTTGATCTCCCTGATCAAGCCCCTGCGGAACCTCCTCGTCTTCCCGGCCTCAGTAAGATCCTCCACGAATCTGCTCAGACGGTAGAACTCCCCGGTGTACTCCTCAACGGTCTGGTTCCCTTGAACCAAACTCTCGAACTGCGCCCCCAAGGCACCGAGTGCTGTATCGGGAAAGAATTTCTCCTTAAATAGTTTTTTCATGGTTGCCCAAGTCTGACCGGCTGTACCAACCCTCAGGTCCGTCTGGTACCAAGTACAGGCCAAGTCCTACATCTGACTGGCCGCTGCCTCGATCTGTAAACTGACTGGTATCTGTGCCAATTTGAATATCTCCTCGATATGCTCTATCCAATCATCAGCATATATGATGCCCTCTGTACCTTTGAAGTCTCGGGGTCCCATCTTCTTAAAGGATTGGATGTTTGGAGTCTTCGGTTGATACTGCTGTATCTGACCTCCCAGTGGCTGAGCAGTCACCAGCTCTACTGTCGTCCTGACCAACTGGTGGGTATCGTGTATACTCTGTCGGAAATCAGCAGACTGGCTCTGCTGTATCTGCTGCTGAGTCTCCAGGAATTGCTAGAAAAGGATAAACATCTGAGTCGCATCCACTGCCCCTGACGGTAACTGTTACTGATACATATCCGGAATGACGGGGGAAGACCTCCGGACAGGTGGAGGTGTACTCCCAAAAGCTGCAGACGCTCTTATATGAGCAAAAACAGGAGGTGCTGTGGTCCCAGGATCCACAATCGGGCGAGGGGTGGCAGACCTCTTACCAGCGTCTGCTGGGCCAGAGTGATGCGATCGTGTCTCAATCACCATCCTGGAGACAGATCAACAAGGATTCAATACTGAGATAGAAACGATAATTCAAGGGAGGACCGTTATTCCAAGGAAGCAATCTTCAACAGGAATTTAGACGGCAGAAATTCAGTTAAGAGTTTTTCCTAATGTGATTGAGTACCTTAAGAATAATCCTAATCCTACGACAGGCTGTAGTGATACTCTAGTTCGAATACCAATACATAAACTCGACCTACATGGGCCACCACTAAAAACGTGCCACGACCCGCACCCAGTGTAGGGGCACGAGAAGTGGGTACGTCCAGCCTACGCCGCAGTGTCGGCGGTAGAACGCTGTCCTAGGTCACTATTATAAACTAAATACAATATGATAATACTACCAAAATAAGTCATATTACCGACGAAATTAGTGACATTTATTGAAAACGTCGCTACCATTAAAGAAATTAGCGACGCATAAATAAAACGTCGTTGAGAGTGACGTCTTTTAAGTTAAAAAAATAACGTTGCTGATAAGTTGGTGAACGTCGCTAATTTGACTAGTAATAGCGACGTTTACCGACGTAAGTGTTTTTACGTCGCTCATATCAAATAATAGCGATGTTTACCGACGTCTTTAGTGATGTCGCTAATATTTTTAATATAGGGTTCTGGCTTCATTTCTTTTCCCCCACTCGTTTCCCAAAAATTTTAAACCCCCTCGTTCGACCACCCCTCGTTCGACCACCGCGCGCCTTGCCCTTCGCCGGAGCTCGACGTCCACCACCTCCAGCCACCTCCACCACCTCTAGCCATCGTCGAAGTCCGACAATCGTTTGCCGACCCCTCCCTCTCCACTAGGCTTCTTCTCCTCTCCGGCCACCCCTCGTCGGTCAACGCCCCTCCCCTCCTGCCATCCCCCTCGTTGATCAGGTAAACCCTAACCCTAATCGGACACACATACACACGGACACAGGCAAACACATACACACGAACACAGACGGACAGACGGACACACACACACACACACACACACACACACGGAACAAGTATATTGAATTTGGAGTGTTTCTACTCAGAATTCTGTTTTGAGTCTTGAGTTCATTTTCGTGAACGATAATTGGATGGGGGATGGTTGTGTCCGTATCCAGATAGCTCGTGATGCAGTCGGGTCGTATCCTAATTAATTGGTGTGTGCAGTGGAGTGTCGGGTGCTAGACGTCATCTGGACTCAGGGGGTGTGCGTGGCGTGTCCGGGATGGGAGTCGACCATGGCGAGAAGGAAATTGATTCTGGGATTCAATACAGTAGAAATTCTTTGTGTTTTGTTAGCTTGTTAAATGATTTACTGCAATAGAGTTGTATATGTTCCCATTCAATGTGATTATAGAAGTACTAGACCATAGCTGATAGAGTTGGAAGACTTCATATTCAATGGGAAGCTATGGTATTTAGCTCAGCTAGCTACTGTGACCTATGATATGTTGAGATGCATATATTCTAATTTATGGGTTCTATGTATAGATGGTGAGTATGTTATATTTGTGTGCTAACATAGTCTAAATATTAGTGTTATTTTATATGTGGTAAAGAGTACTTTTGGCATGTATCGATAGAGAAATGAAAGAGGTTACTCAAAATAATTGTCAGTTTGAGATAGTTGCATGAATAGGTGGTCTGCTAACATGATTGATATTATTTCCAAGAATGTAGTTTATGTTTAGATTCTTATATGAAATGCACACTCATATTTGTGTCATACTAAGTGATTTTGATATCTAATATACTAAGGAGTATCCTAGTACCTACAGTGTATAGAGTATCCTAGAAGTGTAGGTATGATTGGTATATCGTATTACATATAGTGTATAGAGTATCCTTTCGGTCTATAAGAGTTACTTCACTCATTTTGTCAAGACAAGTAAACTTTTTAAATGTTGACGGTATATATACCGTCAATATTTGGTTTTACCTTGTAGCTACAGGCAGTTACATGCAGTTTGCCTTATAACTTGGCCTTTGGCTTGTGCTTGAGCAGTATGGACTTCCAGGTTAGAGTGTTAGTTCATGATTAGCATTGTTTAGATATTAGTTTTAGTTAAAGGGTTAGTTTAGATTAGGATATTAGTTTATGTTAGAAGGAATATGAGAGTTAGTAGATGTTAAAGTAGGATATTAATTTATTAGTTAGGATAAATAGTTTGAGTTAGGATACTGCTCAAGCACATGCCAAAGGATCGATATTGGATATTAATTTAAAAAGTTTACCTTTCTTGACAAACTGGGTGAAGTAACTCTTGTAGACCCAAAGGGTCGATATTGAACAGTTGGTGTCGTGTACTCCTACAAGTATAATTATACCTCGACAGACACCTTTTTTACAAGAGGTTGGGGAGAAATTGGGATGAGTATCAGAATCGGTATCGGATTAGTATCGACCGTATCAGATTAGTATCGGCCGTATGTACTTAGTGTCGTGTACTCCTACAAGTACAATTATACCTCGACCGTATATACTTAGTATCGACCGTATCAGATTAGTATCGGTCTATCGGATACGACACTTTGACACAAGACAGTTGGTTTAGTCCCAACACATTTGTTTTTGTTTCTTTCTTCAAATTCTTTGTTTGTAATATGTGGAATGAATGAACAGTTTATGTTGCGTACCCATATCTAAACTGCCTTAACATTCATTTACTGACTGCAATGTGCATCTATCTATCTTACAGAATTATCCTCAATTGGATATGGATATGAATTACTACTTACGGAATCGTTCGTGGATGTACAACCGTCATCCCGATGACATGTGCGGTATGCGGAATGAATTCATAGAGGGTGTACAGCAGTTCCTACAGTTTGCCAAGGTGTTCCCTCAGTACATGGACGGTACCAAAATTAAGTGTCCGTGTGTGAGATGTCGCAACTTGAAATATCATCCAGAAGTGGAAGTCACGTATCATTTATACTCGAAGGGTTTCACGCCGAATTACTATCAGTGGAGCACGCACGAAGAACTTGTGTCTTTAGCATCGGAGTATGAGCCTTATGTGGATGTCCACAACAATGCTGCTTATGACGATGGATTGGTGAACATAATTTTTGACGCGGCGGGGCCTAGTTTCGATCCGGACGATCATGATGTACCTGAAGAGGCACCGAACGCCGATGCTGCACAGTTCATGGAGTTGCTGGAGAATGCAAGGACTCCATTATATCCTGGTTGTGAGGATCATTCACCGTTGGAGGTGGTTATAAGATTTTTGAGCATCAAGTCCAATTTTAACATGTCGCAAGATTGCTACAACCGTCCTATGGAGTTGCTTATAGAAATATTGCCTGAGGGTGCTAAGTTGCCTAAAGACTTCTACCGGTCTAAGAGGATGGTGAGATTGCTCTGGATGGGATACGAGAAAATCGATGTATGTCGCAACGGGTGCATGTTGTACTACAAAGACGACAAGAATGAAGACAACTGCAGATTTTGTGGTGCCGATCGCTACAAGGGCAGTGGTAGAGGAAAGTCTATCGGTGCCAGGAAGCCTACCGATTCGATGCACTACATGCCGTTGACGCCGCGGTTGCAGCGGTTGTTTATGGTGAAGGAAACTGCAGAAAACATGAGTTGGCATAAGCGGGAACAGACCGAAGGAGTGTTGGATAACCCATCTGATGGAGAAGCATGGAAGCACTTTGATCGGGAGTATCCAGATTTTGCTTCTGATTCGCGTAATGTTAGATTGGGTCTATGCTCCGACGATTTTACCCCATTCAGACTTTCGGGATCCCAGTATTCATTTTGGCCTGTGATCGTCACTCTGTACAATCTATCGCCTTGGATGTGCATGAAGACTCCATATATGTTCCTCACCGTTATTATCCCAGGTCCGAACAATCCGAAAAGGAACATCGATGTGTATTTACAGCTATTGATTGATGAGTTGAATCAACTGTGGGAAGTAGGTTCCAACACGTACGATGTATCTAGAAAACAAAATTTTCAGATGCGGGCAGCACTTATGTGGACCATCAACGACTTTTCGACCTATGGTATGTTATCTGGATGGAGCACGCATGGTCGTCTTTCATGTCCGTATTGTATGGACCGCACTAAGGCTTTCTGTTTGAAACATGGAGGTAAACCGTGCTTCTTCGATTGTCATCGACAATTCCTGCCGAAGAATCATCCGTACCGGAGGAACATGAATGCTTTTCGTGCTGGCGTTGTGGAGAAAGCTAATCCCCCGCCAAGGTGGCCCGGATACACGATATGGAAAGAGGTAAAAGATTTACCAAGAGCTATTGAAGAGCCTGCTACGGGCTACAAGTGTGACAGATTTGGTCGTACTCATAACTGGACGAAGATGAGTACATTCTGGAATTTGCCATATTAGAGCACCAATCTGATTAGACATAACCTTGATGTCAAGCATATCGAGAAAAATGTGTTTGACAACATAATTAATACTGTAATGGACGTAAAGGGGAAGACGAAAGACAATCCAAAGGCTAGATTGGACTTGGAAGAAATATGTAGACATCCTGCATCGCATTTGATAGAGGACGGGAATAAGAAGTTGAAGCAACCTAAGGCAATTTTCTCACTGGAGAAGGAGGATAAAGTGAGACTTTGTAGGTGGATTCAAGGTCTAAAATTTCCAGACGGGTATGTTTCAAACTTGAGAAGATGCGTCGACCTCAAGGAGAACAAACTGACATGTATGAAGAGCCATGATTGTCACGTATTCATGGAGTGGTTAATTCTGATTGCATTTTGAGAATTCTTACCCCCGTTTGTTTGGGATCCATTGACCGAGCTTAGCATATTCTTCAGAGATCTTTGTTCTAGTAAGTTGCTCGTCGATCGTCTAGAAAAGCAGGAGAACGATATTGCGGTAACACTGTGCAAGCTCGAGAAGGTATTTCCTTCTGGATTCTTCGACTCCATGGAGATTTGCCAATTCATCTTTCCTACAAGGCACGTGTTGGTGGACCCGTTGGTTATCGGTGGATGTACCCATTTGAGCGGCATTTGAACCACCTAAAGAGGAAGGTGAAAAACAAGGCTCGGGTCGAGGGTTCTATTTGTGAAGCCTATATTATCGAGGAGATTACAAACTTTTGCTTGACGTATTTCAAACCTCATGTTGCTACGAATAGAACGAGGGCTCCGAAAAACGACGACGGTTATCAAGAATCTAATGATGGAATACTGAAAGTATTCAATGCGTCCGGAAAGCCTTCTGGAAAAATAAAGAAGAGATATTTGAATGACGAAGAGCTAAGGGCTGCTCAGTTATATGTATTACTCAATTGCGACAAGGATGAAGTGGAGAAGCTAGAGGGGTAAGTAATTAATGATGAATTTACGTCATCTTAATGTAATAGTATAAGCTAATATTATTGTACTAATCGGTGGTTGCTTTGTTGTTTTTCAGCACATATAATGCTGAGTTGAGGTCGGTTAGACCCTACCTAACAGACGAAGCATTAGAACAAGAAATGAGACGTCATTTTCCTTCTTGGTTGAGCGAATATGTAAGTAGCCTGATAATTACTGGCCTCTTTTAATGCAACTGCACAATAAATAACTTACTATCTCTTCTTTGGTATTCAGGTCGATCGTCTAATTTCACCCGAGATTGAATTAATTAGAACTAATGCCAAGGGACCAATTACTTTTGTTAAAATATGGCCAAGTTACTGTGTCAATGGCTTTCGGTTCAAGTCAACAAATATTCCGATCAGAGACAACTTCCTGGATCTTGATTCCACGAAAAACAGTTGTTTGTGTATCAAATCTTCGAACTACAAAGACGTCGATCCAGAAAATAATTTCTTTGGCATCTTGCGAGAGATTGTGGAGTTGACGTATAATTATGGCAGAGAACCTGCAAAGATCGTGTTGTTCAAGTGTGAATGGTTCGATCCGACTGAAAATCAAGGTTGGAAAATTGACAAGCATGGTCTTGTGGATATAAACTACAAGCGTAGATATCAAGGCTACGAACCATTTGTCCTAGCAACTCAAGCTCAGCTCGTGTACTTCACAGCTTATCCGAGACGGGGAGCAACGAAGTCTGACTGGTGGGCAGTATGCAAGACTAAAGCTAGAGATACTTTTGATGTTGACGAAAAAGCTTATCAGGAGGACGAGCTACCTCTTGTAACCAATATTGTTGATGTGGACTCCACGGAAGTTATGCATTACACGACACATAATGTAGAAGATATAGAATTATTCGAAGAGGAAGATGAAGCCGACGAAGGCGAAGATGAAAGTGAAGATGAAGAGGAAAATGAGGTCGAGGAAGACGAACAAGATGATTATTCTGAAGATGATTGAGAGAGACTGTAGAAGCATGGAAAATATTGCTTTTAGTCCCACATCGGAAAGGAGAAAAAGAAAGGTCTCACTCCATTCTATAAATAGAGCCCCCTTGCCTCCTTTGAAAGGGGCACCAAATTCTCTTCCCTCCTTCCAACTTGGACTCTTCCTACTACGCACCTTCGGGTGCTAAGTCGAAGAATTCTAGGGCAGCGCGGGCTCGTCGAGCTCAGTCAGCTGTCCCAACCTTTGACCATCAGAGCACCCCGCTAACTGTTAAAGCGGGCCTCTGATGGAAAGTTGTAAACATGATACCTATGCACTCGTGTGTTCGAGATACACGGGCCCACAAAACGAGTACAAAGGTTGACCGAGATGTCCTTGACTTGCGAGATGGGATCCTTTACAAGCGCAAGAAAAGAAGGGGATTCTCTATACCGTTCGAATTAAACATGGAGCTTCATGCGGCTCAAAATCCAGAAAGCTTCATGCGGCCCAAAAGCAGCAGGGGGGCCTTAGGCGGCCCAAAATCAACATGGAAGCCCATGCGGCTCAGCCAGAAGGAGCCTCATGCGGACCGAAACTCTTCTGGAGCCTCAAGCGGCTCGGATAAGCTCTATACGGTTACGACTCCGGTCATGACGACTCTTCATGCGGCTCGAGTATGAAGACTCTCATGCGGCTCAAGTATGGAGACGCTTATGCGGCTCGGTCGTGATGACTCTTCATGCGGCTCGGTCATGACGACGCTCATGCGGCTCGAGTATGAAGACTCTCATACGGCTCGGTCATGACGACTCTCATGCGGTTCGGGTATGGAGACTCTCATGCGGTTCGGGCACGACGACTCTCATGCGGTTTGAGTGTGATGACTTTCATACGGCTCACGAGTACAACAGCTGGGACACGTGGCTGGACACATGTCAAAAGTCGATCATATCTCAATAATTCAGATCTACTGCAATCAAAGTAATCTCTAAATTGGGTCGAATCCCAATAATCATAACAAACAGTGGGGACACGTGGCAGAGAATGATTTAGATTTATTCATTCAGATTTACAAACGTCAACAAATCATCATGATGCAGATTTGTTACAATCAACATTAATTACTCATTGGATTCAGCACAATCTACATTAATGACCCAGATTCAACACATTCAGGATTAATGGCCCAAATTGATTAATCAAGAGGCCGCCGACTTTTGAGAGGGGGCAATCATTGCAAACCCTAATGATGCCTCCCACTCTTATAAATAGCAAGGTGCCATTCCCTTGCAAAAAGGACCCCCGACCCCAGATCCAGAGAAAAAAAAGAGAAGAGGAGAGGCTCTTACTTTTGCAAAAAGAAGACACATAGATCCAGAGAGCCAGAGAGAGAATATACAGAGATCGAAAGGAGTGCATTTTTTCATCAACGCCAAGCAGTTCTTCTACAGAGCCAAGGCCGCACCCGATCGTCCAAGGAGTAAGGCAGAGCTGCCGTCGCTTTCCCGAGCCTCTACCGTCACCCCCCAGAATCTAAACTAAACAATTGTACTTAGATTGCTGTACCTAGGTTTTCGTCCCTAGGCTTTCTTTGTACAAGTGAGTTTGTATTATTCTGTTCTTTTATATTTCACGGCAAACACGATGGCGACTCTGCTAGGGACAAACTTCTCCACGGCTGAGGAGTTGGTGACGCAATCGGATGCAGCCAAACTTGGCTCCACGCAACAGAAGATGGTCGTCCGCTTCGACCAACAGGCATTTGAAGAAATGCTCTCTGAGGGAAGCGCTGGCCCGGTCCAGAAGCAAACCCGCACAAAGAAAGCTCGCAGCGAGTGGAGGCCAAAATCATTTGCTCCTCCCAAAGCTCTGGACGGAGTACTCTTTGCTGCCCAAGACGGCGAAGGCGACACTCGCGTGGCCCCACTTCGAGCCATAAAGGACTCTGCTATCCCCAAGTCCGGCAGAGGAAAGCACTACGATGATGGAATTGCAAGGGTAAAGAATGATTCTATGTGCTCCAGGAAGAAACCAAACAAGGGCACTAGCCGCAAGACGAAGACTCATGCGGACAAGATTGCCAGCCGCATGAATGATGACCATGCGGCTGAGACTGCTAACCAAGGGCATAATACTCATGCGGTCAGGATTTCCAGCCGCATGGAGAACACTCATGCGGCCAGGATTTCCAGCTGCATGGAGAAGACCTATGCGTCTACGATGGCCAGTCGCATGAAGATTATTGATTCCACCTGCATGACGCCTACTCCACGCGGTTCTGTCTTCGACCGCCTCTCCTATGGTCCTGATCTCATGTGCTCCCAAGAAGACATGTCTGATTCTCTCCAGCACCACTTAGACTCTTTCTACTATGTGCCCTCGTGCACTAGAGTGAAGAAGTCTAGGGCAGCACGAGCTTAGCAAGCTCGGTCCACTGATCCGACCTCTGACCATCCGAGCGTCCCACATACTGTTATGCGGGCCTCTGATGGGAAGTTGTACAGAACCACTCGAGTCCAGCCCCTGGCGGCGAACGGACAGAGAGGTTCCCAAAAGTCTTCCAAAATCCAGGGAGCAAACATTGTCGATCCAGACCCATCTGACTTGCGTGAGGCCATCCTCCACAAATGCAAGGAAAGAGAAGGTGCATCGCGGTGCAAAGAGTCCTCCCACGGACGTTACTGTACCCAAGTTATCGTCAACTACTGTTGCAATAACGCGACGGTATGAGAAGACCGACAGTCCGTCTTCCAAAGACTACAACAACCATGTTCAGAGGATGAGGCACCTCCCGTCGTCTCCTGCAACTCTGCTCAGAAAATCCCCGCCGATGGGAGAGAGAAGAAGACAAATGTTCACAGCCCGAAGATTTCAACCACTATGACTAAGAGACTGTCGTCTAAGCGGGTGCCCACCACCGGAGTTTTCTAAGGTACCCGTTCTAAGACGAAATCTGCTACAGTGGAAGATTCATCGTCCACACCACTGGGGGTTGCTGGGACTAGGGGTAGCACTCCTCCGAACCTCCACGACAATCCGATGTTCCAAGAAGACGAGCTGGGGGAAACAACTCTCCCATCAGATGCAGCAAATCCCGACGTCCCCGAGGACGTCCACAATTACCAAGACGAGGCAAACTCGGAAACTGGGGTACTGTTCCTTCTGAGTCCGAACCAAAGGAAGACATTCCCACATACCCCGATGATTTCTCATTACAGGGGTATGATTTGGAGTGTACGTCATCCACCATTCCTTCCACTTCTGCTCATGTCAGGACGACATTTATGACAAACGAACACGACGGACCCAGTGATCGCCAACGCATCGATACTCTGGAGGCCATACTGCGCTCTTTAGTCAAGTCCGTGGACGAGATCAAAGCAGCCATCCCTACTCTGCAAGGAGGGACGCCTGGCCAGACAAACTTGGGCCCCGCGGTCAATGCGGACTCGACTTCAGCGGCACCGAACCCGGGCAATAATCCTCCTGAGATGTCGGTTCCTACCGCTTCAGACGAAGCCAGGAAGGCAAGAAGAGAGGTCCAGGAGCTTTGGGCCATGTTCCATGCCCGAGAAAATTGCCAAGACCTCAGGATACGACAACCGTATCCAGCTGCATGGAGAGATGTTCCCTTCCCACCAAAGTATAAACCATTCCACATCAATCCATATGATGGAAAGACCTCTGCAAGTCAGTACATCACGTACTTCGAGGTCACCATCGACCATCTGCTCCATGATGATGCCATCCTTACACGATTATTCATTGGGGCATTGGAAAGTGTCGCCTTCGACTGGTACCGTAACCTGCCAGACATCTGCATCCACTCCTTCGCCAGCTTCAAATGCATGTTCATGGAGAGATTCTACGAAGTAGGACAGGACGTCACAATGTCCACCCTCATGGACGTCGTTCAAGGGGAGAAAGAGCTGACAAGGAACTACATTGAGCGGTTTTGCCAAACCACAATGAAGCTGCCGTCTGGTAACCCGGATTCCTCCTTAATTGAGATTTGCCAAAAGAGACTGCTTCCAACAATCAGCCTCTGGATGGACGAAAGTCAATTCAAGGACTGGAAGACGTTCATCATCAGTGCCACAAGCGCCGAAGAACGATTGAAGAAGGCCCGCCAACTGGGGTTGCACATCTCAAAGGGAGAAGACAAGGGCAGGCGTCCTAATGCCAACACCAAAAATGGGGGTAGCTCCACCAACAATTGGGACAACAAGGGCAAGCAGGCTATGGTGGCCGACACAGCACCGAAACCTGAGCCAAAACCGGCAGACAAGTAATGGCCACAAATGACCTACTCCTTTGAAGACGGCCACGTCAAGCCCATCTTGGACATGCTCATACAAGGAGACAGAATTCAGTTCCCTCCGCCAAGATGGGAACCTCGGCCGACAGAAATGGAGAACCCAAAGTACTACCACTACCACCGCTACGTCCACTATGCTACACACGACTGCTACCAACTGAAACGGTACATCCAACATCTCATCGATTCGAACGCTCTGGCCATCGATTTCGAAGAGGTAACCGTGGCAGCCAATATGGTGTCAGTACAATTTGGAAGCTTCCCTCCAACCGAAACTCAAGACGGCGTGGTTCCCATCCCTCTGGCGACAATGGAGATTGCTAATCTTCCACTTCCCGGAGATCAGGCTGCTGGTCTAGTGCCCCTCACCACATCACGAGGGGAGGTCATGTGGGTCCATCCAGACTGGGTATCAGAAGTGACTCAGTCCACACACTCTTCCATTCGTAAGAAGAAGAATGGAAAAGTCAGATCATGCCGCATAATCTCGGCAGATATCGAAGAAGTCACAGCCGTCGTCACTCGGTCTGGGGCACAATCCCAACCTGTGGCTGATAACTCGGCTGAAGATCATCAGCCCGCTACAACTGACGCTCCGGGACCTTCTCAGCCTCCGACGACTGACAAGCCTAGGCCGAAGGAGACTCGCTTTGACAAATCCCTCCGAAAAGAGGTACCGCAGGGACTGGAGAAGCCCTAAAACTTCGACATCTTGGCACAATTAGCCAACACACCGCCCAAGTTGTCATTATACGAGCTCCTGAGACTCTCAAAGGATGTTTGTACGGCTTTGAGCGATGCACTCTAAAATGCCGATGCCTATCTGGCTCAGGTCAACCTCACGGGAGAGAACCCGCCTGCAGATCTCCAAGACAGCGCTTGCACGGGAGCGATGTCCAACATTGTCTTCACTCCGCAGGATATGCTCATCAAAACCAACCTGCATGATCGCCCGTTATATTACACTGGATACATCGACGACGTAAAGGTGGATCAGATGCACATTGATCCTGGTTCTTCCATAAGCATCATCCCGAAGGGTCTGTTACATCATCTCCGCATTCCTATGCATCGCCTGACGCTGACAAGCACCGCCATCAGCGGTTTCAATTCGGACAGGAGCTACCCAATTGGGAAGATTCGTCTGAAGTGCCAAATCGGCGATCTCCAATCGGAAGTCACCTGTTACATCATAGATGCAGACACTTCTTACAACATCCTCTTGGGGCGCCCTTGGATACACGATTATATGATCGTGCCTTCCACCCTGCACCAGTGCTTCAAGTATGTCGATAAACACGACTTCGTGAGGACAGAATTTATCGACATCGATCCCTTCAAAGGGGTCGAATCCTAGTACTCAGACTCCTGCCTATACGAAAAGTCGAAGAGGCAACTTGGTGAAGGAGATGTGCAAGCTCGTACCGAGACAGCCACAGGATCAGAAGAACCTCTGACGATCCACCTCCAAGCTCGCAAACCTGACAAGTCTGTACCCCTTACAGCCACTCTGCGTAAGGACGCAATCAGCCTCTCGGCACAAGAAGAGCAAATAATAATCCAGCTGCCAAGGTCCGGCCAAGTATCAAGGCCCACAACGGAGCCACTAACAATCAAACTGCCAAGAGTCGGCCAGCCACAAACGGAGAAGCTCAATCCCTCCGACAAACCAATGCCGATACGTCTTTCCAAGAAGAATCGTCATCCCGATGCAAGGTCTGGGGCTGCTAGCGAACCAACAACTCCCCGCCCAGCATCAGGTGCCAAACTGGGGGTCGCTAGTTTGCCAACGACTCCACGTTCTGCTCCTTCGACCGAACCCCTGACGATCAAGCTGCCTAGGTCATCCTCTCAGTCTTCATTTATACAGGGGGTAGCCGAAGAAGAATCGGAGCTAGCCAAGTATGTGGCTGCCCACACTGATGTTCCCTCCGCAGATGATGTAATCTCGCTAGAAAAGATACCTTACTTCATCAATAAAGGGCTATCTTTGAACTACCTTGAGCTTAATAAGCTTTGTACAATGTATGCTATGGAACACGGTATAGGCACTCACCTACACACACAGGTGATGAATGTTTACACCGCAAACCAGCTTATCCCAGTGGAAGACGCTTATCGCATAATCGAGGGAGGGGACCATCAAATCATCTTCGGCCAGAAAGACGACCCGCAGCCCTTCACCATAGAGAAGGTCGATCTCGAATCAAATGCCGGAAGACTGCCTCTGTACCTTTATAGCCCTCAATCCAAATACCTCATGCAAAAACAGGGGTATGATCTGGAGACTACGCCAGGTTTGAACTACAGCACCGGGCGACGATTACCTCTAAAGCCACCAGTCCCGGCTGGCAAACCACGGGACTACTACAGCAAGATCCGGTATGGATTAGGGTATGTTACGCCTACAACGACCCCTGAAAGTTCAGATGAAGAATACGACTGGCATTCATATTCAACCGGGTCACCAACTTCTGATTCGGATACCAGCATCGGAGACGTATTCAGACAAGTCCTATCAGTCAACATGGCATTCGTCGACGCTTATGAAGAAGATGAAGACATTCCTGAAATCCTCGAGTTAGAGCCGTGGGCCCAATAGTTGGATGCACAATAGAAAAAGCGGTTCGAACAGAGAGAACCTCCTACTGAAGATGAGGTCATACAAGTGGATCTCGGCAGCGAATCTTCTCTAAAATCGATCTTCGTCAGTAAAAGCCTAATAGATGAAGAGCGAGAATCGCTGCTGGAACTTGTCAAAGAATATATTGATGTGTTCGCCTGGAGCTATGAAGATATGCCAGGACTAAACCCCGAGGTTGCCCTTTACAAGCTCAACATTCGGCCAGATGCCAAGCCAGTCAAACAACAACAGCGACACTTTCGCCCGGGATCATGGATGCGATCGAAGCCGAAGTCAACAAACTCATAATCAGCAGCTTTATACGCGAAGAGCAACATCCAGACTGGATCGCCAACATAGTACCGGTCCTCAAAAAGAATGGAAAGATTCGAATCTGCATCGACTTCCGCAATCTGAACGAGGCATGTCCCAAAGATGAATTTCCCTTTCCTATCACAGACATCATGATTGACAACACCTGCGGCTTCAAACGTATGTCATTCATGGATGGCTTCTCGGGGTACAACCAAATCAAGATGTCTCCTGACGACGGAAAGCATACATCATTCCGAACACCGATTGGCACATACTGCTACACAGTCATGCCTTTCGGTTTAAAGAATGCTGGCGCCATATATCAAAGAGCTATGATTATCATCTTCAGGGACCACTTGCGCAAGATCGTGGAGTGCTATGTTGATGACATCGCCGTCAAGAGTCGCTATAAGGGTGACCATCTCCAGGATCTGAGGACGGTATTCGACCTAATGCGAGCACACAACCTGAAGATGAATCCCACAAAATCTTTCTTGGGCGTATCCAGCGGAAAGTTCTTGGGTTTTATCATCACCGCCCAGGGTATCCATGTAGACCCTGAGAAGAAGAAGGCAATCATGGAGATGGGTCCCCCGAAAAATCTCCGTAAACTCAGAGGCCTTCAAGGG
Organism: Iris pallida; assembly: GCA_029216955.1. Lineage (NCBI taxonomy): Eukaryota > Viridiplantae > Streptophyta > Magnoliopsida > Asparagales > Iridaceae > Iris > Iris pallida. The sequence goes on from JANAVB010021198.1 coordinate 5,313,516, forward strand.
AGACTAGCTTACATCAGGAGGTTTATTTCTAACCTCTCCGGGCAATGTCATCCATTCACCTATCTCATGAAGAAGGGCGTCTCATTCGTATGGGACGAAGAATGTCAGCGTGCCTTCGACAGCAACAAAGAATATTTGTCGAATCCTTCAGTCCTGGTGGCCCCGGTTCCTGGAAAACCATTCCTGCTCTATGTACGAGCAATAGAGCATTCCCTCGGCGCTCTGCTGGCACAAAATAACGATGCAGGCCATGAACAAGCCATATATTACCTCAGTCGAATGATGATTGGGCCAGAGCATCGATACACCGCCGTAGAGAAGGAATGCCTCGCCCTGGTGTTCGCCATTCAGAAGACGCGACACTATGTCACAGGACAAACCATATATGTGATCTCACGAGTCAACCCTCTCAGGGTCCTCATGACTAAACTAGGGGCACTCAGCTCTCGCCTCGCTACATGGGCAATATTGCTGTCCTCCTATCATATGATCTTCGTTCCACAAAAGGCTGTTAAAGGTCAAGCCTGGCAGACTTTTTGGCAGCCCACCCGGGCTCGGAGTCGTCTAGAATATATAAAAAAATCCCAGATGAGGTTGCTGACTCGCATGCAACCTCTCACGATGATATATGGCAAATGTTCTTTGACGGCGCCTCAAGGACCGGACCTAAAGGCAACATCGTCGTCGGAGTCGGGGTGGTGCTGGTCTCCCCTTCCGGAATGGTGATCAATTGCACTTACTCTCTCATAAAGCCTTGCTCTAACAATGTGGCCGAGTACAATGCTTTGGTCATTGGCCTCCAACTTGTAAGAAAGCTGGGGGTAGAATATCTTGAAGCATACGACGATTCTCAGTTAATCGTCAATCAGATTCGGGATTCTTACGAGGTTCGCCATGAAGACATGATCCCCTATCACCAAATAGCAATCAACATCATCGCTTCATTCGAGGGGTTCTTCATCGAACACGTTTCCAGACTCCGAAATATCGAAGCCGAAGCCCTAGCTGGCCTTGCTGTTTCCCTAGCAGTTCCGAACTATGCTCGCCAATCCGTGGATGTGATAGGCCACGAACTGGTCTGTCCCAAGAACAATGTTCAATTCGTGGCGAGTTATTCCGCTCAGACGATCGACGAAGTCCCAGACTGGAGACAACCATTCATTGACTTTGTAGTCTACGACATCCTGCCTGAGAACCCAAAAGAGGCCACCTCTATCCGAAGGCGTTCCCTCAGATTCTTCTACGATACAGAGACAAAAATGCTGTATCACCGATCCTACGATGGATTATTGCTTCGATGTCTGTCAAACTCAGAAGCCAAAGAAGTCGTACGCAAAGCTCACGACGGTGTCTGTAGGGCCCATCAGCCTGACCCTAAATTGCAAGACCGTCTTCACCGAATGGGCTACTACTGGCCCACGATGGTAGCAGATGCGATAGACTATGCAAGAAGGTACAAAGCCTGCAAAGTCCATGCGGACTTCATCCACTAACCTTCCGAATTTCTACATCCGACAGTGGCGTCCTGGCCATTCGAAGCATGGGGAATGGATATCATCGGTCCGATCGCTCCACCTTCTTTCCGAGGACGTCGCTGCATACTCGCAATCACGGATTACTTCTCCAAATGGGAGGAAGCTGTCCGCTTGCAAAAGTAAAGACTTCAAACGTGATTAGCTTTCTCAAGCATCACGTCCTCTATCGCTTTGGATTGTCCCGAAGGATCATCCACGATAATGGTCCGCAGTTTGCAAGCCACGCCTTCTATTGGTTCTGTGACAAGCACCGCATCCAGAATATTGCTTCAACGCCATACAATCCAGCAGCGAATGGGTTGGCAGAAGCATTCAACAAAACAATCATCAAACTTCTCAAAAAGTTCGTATCGTCCAACAAACGTGACTGGAACGAGAAGCTTGGTGAATGCTTATGGGCATACCGTACTACAGTCCGAACAGCTACTGGAAACACGCCATTTTCCCTGGTGTACGGGAGTGAGGCAGTCCTCACGTTGGAAACTCAAATACCCTCACTCCGTATCGCCCTTACTTACCAATTGACGACGGATAATAACTACCGTCGCCGACTACAAGAGTTAGAGGCCTTAGATGAAAAGCGCCTCCTGGCTCAACAACAGATCAAGCTATACCAAGCACGCTTCTCCGGAGCCTTCCACAAGAAGGTTAAAATCAGAACATTCCAAATTGACGATCTCGTTCTGGCTGTCCGAAGGCCGATGGTCATAACTCACAAGACCGCCGGCAAGTTCCAGCCAAAATGGGAAGGTCTATTTATCATTGAGGCTGTATTCTCCAACGACGCCTACCGTCTCACAAAACAAAATGGAGACTTGCTCATGTTGCCCGTCAACGGCAAGTTCCTGAAGAAATATTATGTCTAAATGACATTTTCCAGATCATCGAGTCATGTACCCGCCGGTACCGCTGAACTCATATCACAATTTTCAGATTATTGAGTTATGTACCCGCTGGTACCGCTGAACTCACATCCATAACACCCCAGATTATCGAGTTATGTACCCGCTGGTGCCGCTGAACTCATATTTCCAAATTCTGGATTATCGAGTCATGTACCCTCCCGTACCGCTGAACTCACAATTTTCCAGATTATCGAGTTATGTACCCGCAGGTGCCTCTGAACTCACATTCCGGTCACTCTTTCAGATAGTAAGTCATGTATGACCATACCTCTAAACTTTCTTCCTGAAAGAGATCCTCCCTCATGATCCACTACCCACACTCCCAGTGCACAAAAAGGGTAACGGATCCACAAATTTTCAAAACGGCCATGTCCTCATTACCTCTGAGTCGTTTCACTTCCGCCAAAAACAAATCACCCCTTTACATAGAACTTCCATGTCCTCATTATCTCTGAGTCGTTCTATGTACCCTCCTTCATTGAGCCCACTCCTGCCATGTCCTCATTACCTCTAAGTGGGAAGGCTCCGTCGAAGAAACCTTCATGCTTGCCATATCCTCATTACCTCTTAGTAAGTATGATGATTCCCTTTCGACTTATTATCCGTACCCACAACCGGAGTACGCCAAGGATAATAAGTCCACAAATATTCTCCGTTGAGTCCGCTCCTGCCATGTCCTCATTACCTCTGAGTAGGAAGACTCCACGGTAAAAACTTCGTACTTGCCATGTCCTCATTACCTCTGAGTAAGTATGTTGGTTTTCTCGCATCTTATTATCTGTATCCTGCACCAGGATACGCCAAGGATAATAGGCCCACAAATGTCCTCTGTTGACCACAAATGTCCGCAGCTGACCACAAATGCCGTACTAGGTCCCCTAGTACATCTACATCTTTCCTCATCATCACATGCTTTTAGAGCCCAGCTGTTCCATAGCATTCTTTCACCCAATGCATAGAACTTCTATGTTGATAGCACCTCTGAGTTGTTCTGTGTACCCTTCATGGAGCCTACTCCTGCCACGTCCTCATTACCTCTGAGTAGGAAGGCTCCATTATAGAAACCCTCATATTTACCACGTCCTCATTACCTCTGAGTAAGTATGTTGGTTCTCTCTCGTCTTATTATCCGTACCTAAAAACAAGGCACGCCAAGGATGATAAGTCCACACAAAATCTCCAGCGGAAGCACCCAAACCTATCACATCCATGCTACCTCTGATATGATCTCCACACCAAAACAACTTTACTTTCCATGCTTCTTATTCAAAGTGTTCCAAATTTTTAATTTAAAAACTTTGAAGGGGGTCTTTTAGAAGCATGGAAAATATTGCTTTTAGTCCCACATCGGAAAGGAGAAAAAGAAAGGGCTCACTCCATTCTATAAATAGAGTCCCCTTGCCTCTTTTGAAAAGGGCACCAACTTCTCTTCCCTCCTTCCAACTTGGACTCTTCCTACTACGCACCTTCGGGTGCTAAGTCGAAGAAGTCTAGGGCAGCGCGGGCTCGTCGAGCTCAGTCAGCTGTCCCAACCTCTGACCATCAGAGCGCCCCGCTAACTGTTAAAGCGGGCCTCTGATGGAAAGTTGTAAATATGATATCTACGCACTCGTGTGTTCGAGATACCTGGGCCCACAAAACGAGTACAAAGGTTGACCGAGATGTCCTTGACTTGCGAGATGGGATCCTTCACAAGCGCAAGAAAAGAAGGGGATTCTCTATGCCGCTCTAATTCAACATGGAGCTTCATGCGGCTTAAAATCCAAAAAGCTTCATGCGGCCCAAAAGCAGCAGGGGGCCTTAGGCGGCCCAAAATCAACATGGAAGCCCATGCAGCTTAGCCAGAAAGAGCCTCATGCGGCTCAGAAACTCATGCGGACCGAAAGTCTTCTGGAGCCTCATGTGGCTCGGATAAGCTCTATGCGGTTACGAATCCGGTCATGACGACTCTTCATGCGGCTCGAGTATGAAGACTCTCATACGGCTCGAGTATGGAGACGCTCATGCGGCTCGGTCGTGATGACTCTTCATGCAGCTCGGTCATGACGACGCTTATGCGGCTCGAGTATGAAGACTCTCATGCGGCTCGGTCATGACGACTCTCATGCGGTTCGGGTATGGAGACTCTCATGCAATTCGGGCACGACGACTCTCATGCGGTTTGAGTGTGATGACTTTCATACGGCTGATGAGTACAACAGTTGGGACACGTGGCTGGACACATGTCAAAAGCCGATCATATCTCAATAATTTAGATCTACTGCAATCAAAGTAATCTCTAGATTGGGTCGAATCCTAATAATCATAACAAACAGTGGGGACACGTGGCAGAGAATGATTCAGATTTATTCATTCAGATTTGCAAACGTCAACAAATCATCATGATGCAGGTTTGTTGCAATCAGCATTAATAACTCATTGGATTCGGCTCAATCTACATTAATGACCCAGATTCAACACATTCAGGATTAATGGCCTAGATTGATTAATCAAGAGGCCACCGACTTTTGAGAGGGGGCAATCATTTTAAACCCTAATGATGCCCCCCACTCTTATAAATAGCAAGGTGCCATTCCCTTGCAAAAAGGACCCCGGCCCCAGATCCAGAGAAAAAAAAAGAGAAGAGAAGAGGCTCTTACTTTTGCAAAAAGAAGACACAGAGATCCAGAGAGCCAGAAAGAGAATATACAGAGATCGAAAGGAGAACATTTCTTCATCAACGCCAAGCAGTTCTTCTACAGAGCCAAGGCCGCACCCGATCGTCCAAGGAGTAAGGCAGAGCTGCCGTCGCTTTCCCGAGCCTCTACCGTCACCCCCCAGAATCTAAAATAAACAATTGTACTTAGATTGCTGTACCTAGGTTTTCGTCTCTAGGCTTTCTTTGTACAAGCGAGTTTGTATTGTGAAGTAAAAGTCCAGTCCTCCGATAATTGTTCTGTTCTTTTATATTTCATGGCAAAAAGAGACGTACTTTCATTTTCTTATTATATAGAGTTGGTTATTATCTAGTCTTGGTTATTATCTGAATGTACTATCTGGACTTAGATGTTTCTTGTAGAATGTACTATCTGAACTTAGATGTTTCTTGTAAAATATACTATCTGGACTTAGATGTTTCTTGTTGTAAAATATATCATCATATGTTGTCTTGGTTATTATCTTGTCTTTGTTGCACTTTCATATTTCTAGTCTCTATTATTTGTTGTCTTTGTTGTATCTCATCATATGTTGTTATCAGGCATGATAGGTCGTCGTGGATCGTTCCGTATTTTTCGACATGGGGTACGGGGTACTGATACTGGCAGAGGACAGGTACTCCTTCGGTACCTACTGGTGGTACTGCTAGAGGATGGGGTTCTTCTTCGGTTCCTCCTACTAGTACAAGCTCTGGATCTTCGTCGCCCTGTACTCCTGTGTATCGGACAGTAGCTCCGCCCGCCATGATGCTACGTGGTATATCTCCTGGGACGAGTAGTTCCAGGCCTGAGACTACTCCCGAGAGTAGCGTTCCTCCTGCTGATATGATGATGGAAGAAGATGAGCAGATGGAGGAGGCTGTGCCAGCGGCCGACCAATATCAGGCAGATGATGCCTGCGCACCTCCGGAGGAGACGAGGACGGAGATCTGGGCCGACGGTACAAAGTAAGTATTTTGGTTTATCAATTTTTTCTGTGTTTATCATAAATTAACTTTTCTCATGAATATAATATGTCTGTATAGATATCGTCCCCTGTTGGTACAGAGACGCCTAGGCCAGCTCCTGAGGCAAAATTATGGGGGTCCTTGTATAAACTACTCGGATGCTCCGGACGATAGGAAGGCCTACTGGTTTGCGCGCTTCAAGGTTAAAATAGATTTGCTTTTAACATGAATAATTAGATTTATGCATATTATATATTACTAAAAAATATTTGGTTTGCGTACTCTTCTAGGATATATTTTTCTATCCACCACACCGGGCCGAGCTGATCGAGGGGATGTTTCCTGCTGTCGCTGCTAAGCTGATCCGCGACGCTATCAATGATCAGAAGGCTCGTGATCGTGTCGGAAAGCTGATCCAAGGTTGGATCACCCCTGATCAGTGGGATGCGATGAAGGCTCGATTCAACGAGCCAAGGTACAAGGAAAAGTCTGAGAAGGCCAAGGCGGCTAGGCAGCATGCCTCGAAGTGGTACGGTGGGTCGATTCCGATGACGGAACATTTCCGTCGTCTGGTATGTATTTTTCTTTCAGAAATATTATTTTAATACAAATCCGATAAATTATTACTAAGATAATATATTTAATTACAGGTAAGGAAGGTCGGTAACGCCGACATGGTTACCGTCTTCCTAGCCACCCATCGGAAGGGCGAAAGCCTTATTGACGAGAGGGCCGAGCTTGCCTATGTAAGTATTACAATACTATTTGTTAATTATAATACTTCGTGTTAATTTTAATATAACTTAGTAAATATGCATGCAAATAAATATTCATGTAGTTAGTAATAATAAGTAATTAATTAGAAATTAGAAATCATAGAGTACTATCCATACTTTCTAGGCCGAGTATCAGAGGCTTCGGGACCGGGCGACTGCTAGTGCACTACTGCGGGAGAGGCCGGTACTTCCTCGCAGCCCACTCAAGCTCCGTCAGCGGATGAGCTGTGGATGACCGCCGCTGGTGGCCTCCGTAGGGGTACGTACTATGGTACGGGATCCTATTGTGCCCTAGTTGCGAGCCAGTCCTCTAGGGCATCCCCCGCTAGTGTGCATGGTCCACAGCCATCCCAGGAGTCTGCCCGAGTCCACCAGATGATGGAGTCTCTCCGAGACGAGCCGCTACGACAGATTCATGACCAGTCTCAGCACCAGTCGGATGAGCCTGCGCTTATAGCACGATTGGATGCGCTCGACCGCATCATTATAGAGCTCCGGCATGTGACTGAATGGACAGAGCAGAGCGTCACCGATCTTAGAGCGTCGACGGAGCGCAGCGTATTGGATCTGCAGGCATCACAGATGAGCATGGGCGAGAGGCTGAGATTGGTACAGGATTCGGTGGCTGATAGCAGTAATAGAATGTTATCTACCATGGATTCATACCACCAGCGACTTGCAGCATTGGAGCGTTATCGTCCTCCGGGTGCGCCTTCATCGTCGTCGACTCCGCCGGCGCTACTGCCTTCTTCATCGACACCGACTCCACCGACGTCACTACCTCCTTCATCGGTGTCGATTTCACAGGAGAACTATGAGCTTTTCTTAGCCCTTCGTCGCGGCGTGCCCCCTCCTGCTCCAGATCCCCAGTAGTCCGAGTTAGGACTATTTGTATTGAGTGTTTGAGTACTTGTTTTTCTTTGTATTTGTTTGTGACACTTATTTGTTTGTGACACTTATTTGTTGGTTGCATAGATACATTGGTAATTGGTTGTGTAGACCCATGACAATTTGGATATTAGTTTATATATGTTGTGTGGACTTTGGTTATTTTATGTTGTTATTCGTTTCATTTGGATGTTAATTTACCGGTGTTGTTGTTCCACCGAAGGGGTCGACGAACCCAACGATAAAATGTGCTTGTCTATTGTGTTTCAGATTAAACTGCAGGGAAAAAAATGATTCTATGGAGAAAACTGCATACTGCAATTTTTTATTTTTATTTTTTTTAATTTAGCGACGTCTACCGACATTTACCGACGCTTTTCGACGGCACATTGCGTCGGTAGACGTCGCTAAACTGGCATATATTGCCGGGCTACTGACGTATAGCGACGTCAGTTTTGTCGGTATGCATCGATAAACGTCGATAAATATCCTAGGATTTTACCATATTTTCCCAGGATATACCAACGTATAGCGACATCACAAAACGGCGGTAATATATACCGACGCATAGCGACATCAAAAACGTCGATAATTTTCCCAGAGAATACCGACGTATAGCGACATCATAAACATCGCTATTTCATCGATGAAACGATGGTAAACATCGGTATATTACCGACGTATCTTTGCGTCGGTAAACGTCGATGTTGGCGACGATCAGCGACGTCTTTCCAAATAGCGACTAAGGTTTCCGTGACAAGAGGAAGACGTCGCTAAATACGTCGCTAAACTGGTTTAGCGACGTCTTTAGGCGTCGCTAAAATGACTTATTTGGTAGTGTATACTCTCCGAACGGAGGACAAATCACATAAGGTACAACTCAATCACAAGTCTAGAGATGGAAATAGCACGATATGATAAATGTGAAATCCTCAAACTAAGGTACAAACAGAAGAGAAAGTCTAAGTGTCTAAACGACATAACATCACAACATCCAGAAAATAATACAACTCTAAAGTCAAACAAATAACATAAGTAATAAGATAAAGCCTAGCTAATCTAGTCTAAGCAGTATGGATGACGTCCTCAGCTAGAGCTGGATCCTCCTGTGGGTCCAACTCATAGGTATCATCTAGATGGGCTCCATAGTATGTGGAGCAGAAATCCTCGGTATCATCTGTAATATTTTCAACAGGTCCAGTCAGAACGGGAGCGAGCACAATACATCTCACACAGATCATAGCAGGTTAGGAAATATAGACATGCAAAAGAGTACGATACATGAAAACTGAAAGAATGTACATGATGTAAATAGAGAGAACTGTAATGGAAATATCTACTATAAGTAGAGAACTATCAGTGACTAGTGATGTAGAGTATAAAGTCGACAGGTGAACGGTTGGATTTGCACATGAATATACTAAAGAGGCTCACATGGTTATACTACTTTGAAATTGTTCACATGACTATTTATACTCCCCCATACCCCAATCAATACACAAGGATCCTGACAAGTTATGTTATGCACATGATTTTCACATGAAAGCTCATATATGGGTGTTCATGAAGTATACATGAGGGCTCAGAACTGAGTGCACATGAATTCCACATGAAGGCCCATGAAGGGGTACACATGAAGTATAGGTTATACATGAGATACATGAGAAACATGACCAAACATGAGGGAACATAAGAGTACACGAGCGTACATGAACGTACGTGAAGCACATGAGAAACATGAATAACATTAGAGCGAGGAATACATGATGTACATGAAACACATGACATGAAGTATCCGATGCTCCCGAGGGGAATAACATCTCAATGTAGGGATCCATATAGTACCAATCCGTGATAATATCATGACAGCATCAAATAAGGTAATCTAGAGCAGGAATATAATCCTAAGCAAGTTATGAAATGATCAGAGAATGTACTCGCCTACGATCTGAATGTCTGTGAGAATACACTGTCCGAAATGAGGTATCTGACTCCTATTCAGAGCAACACAAGTCAATATGTATACAGGGGATGATAAATGAAGTGTATAACGCATCTACATGATTTCTAGGTCAATCTAGGTCAAAGTCAACTCTTGGTCAACTCATCAAACTAGTCTAAGTTAGTCTAATCTAGGCTTAAACAAGTCAATCTAGGTTTAACAAGTCAATTCTAACTATCCAACGCCGTAGCCTAGGCAACTAGCTATACTACACAAAAAGCTAAACCATAGTCTAGCATTACATCTAACTAGCTAGGCACACACAACCAAGTAATCTAGTATAGTATCACACTTACATTTCATTCACAAATATAAACAATATTTGTATATATGGTATATATATAGGTTGTGTGTGTGTGTATAGACATTGTGTAGCATTATGCAAAGTTGAACTTCTAGTTAACATATATGTATACATTCATATTTACATATCTTCATACACATATACACTCATACATGCATATATATATATATATATATATATATATATATATATTTTTTTTTTTTTTTTTTTTTATATATATATATATATATATATATATATATATATATATATATATATATTTTATATATATATATATATATATATATATATATATATATATATATATTTTATATATATATATATATATATATATATATATATATATATATATATATATATATATATATATATATATATATATTATATATATATATATATAAAATATATATATATATATATATATATATATATATATATATATATATATATATATATATATATATATATATATATATATATATATATTTCCTTTTTTTTTGGGAGGCTATTCATTTATAAAGTGGTTGGTTTTTTTGCCTATATATATATATATATATATATATATATATATATATATATATATATATATATATATAAAATATATATATATATATATATATATATATATATATATATATATATATATATATATATATATATATATCCATTCATGCATGCATACATTAATATATGCATACATGCCTTCATATATGTATACATTGCATACATACATTCAGTTCATGTGTGTGTGTGTGAAGAACCAATGTGTGAGGGGAATATGCCATGAGTGAAAGTGAGAGTTTACATGTGTGTGTATACATGGTGTGATGAGTGTAATACAAAAGCCAACTCATTTCAGTTTTAGTTTTGAACTAACTCACATTCTCAGTTTTATATATCGATTTCAGTTTTTAAATCAAAACATTTAAACCCAAAGCCTATAATCCAATCTCAATTCAGTTTTTACAAAACAAAACTCAATCCCTATATAACTAGAACCTGGAAATTCAACCTGAATCCATATGTATCAAAATCAAGATTGAATCCCAAATTCCAAATTGTGAAAAATAAAAAAAAAATAGTGTACTTAAACCCATCTCAGTTTTACTATCTTAAAACTCGGGTTTTGAACTCAAAATCAAACTTAGGATTTGAATTTAGGTTAAGTCCTAATTAATCTTAGTTGAAATACATAACTAAGTTTAGTTTTCTACATGCCATTAAATCTCAGTTTTGCATATGGGGTAATCTCAGTTTTCATATAGGAAAGAAATCCTCAGGTTTTCAGTTAACTTCCAAACTCATTTAAACTCTGTAATCTCTCAGGTTTACATACATTAATTTTCAGGTTTAAACTTAACCACAGTTAACTAACCTCATATCAACATGGACATTAACATCACTGCATTTGAATTCTCAGAACTGGTTCATATATATATTACCTGTCAGCTATTGAAACCAAACTGGAAAAAAATGACACTGATACTTAAATCCCAATTTCGAAAACCTAAATTAAACCAATGAAATTAACAATCAGGCATATAGGTGTGTTCCCCCACATGCACACATGTCCAGGGTGTGTCATTCATATCCACAAGAGTGGACACGGAGTGTCCAATCAGTGAATACAAATATCAGTAAATCAGTGCACAACATGGCCTCGTGCAGCCGTGTCGTGCACGATTGCGCACAACACAGGGCACGAATACCCATGGGCTCTTGCACACACGTAGAGGGGGTATAGGGCTAGGGTTTCAAGTCCCTGACATGAGTCCATGTTGTGTCTGCATGCGACACGAAAGGCGTGTCAGAAGCCACTGTTCGTGCAGAACAATGTAGTATAATTTTAGTGCACTCGTGTTTTCGTGTCTGACACGATACGACGTGTCCTGAAACTCGAGGGGGGGTCTGTCAGGGATGGCCCCCACCTCTGTGCCAAGTGGCACGTGTTCACGTGGCGTAACCAATAAGAAATAAGGGTCGGGTAGCAGGGCATGTGCATGGGGTCTGTACGCGTGTGTGCGTGTCCAATTTTGACATGAAAATGACACAATCTTCGACTTAGTCGAATAGATTTGGAATCTACACACCAAGGGCTACACAACCATGTATTTAGTTTTTAATTTTACTAAAATAATTTCCTATGTGGCATTTCATTGAACACCTTATTAAAGATACTGATACGTGTCCAATACGGACACGAAATGGACACTACCTAACACCAAACTAACTCTACAGCTAGGGTATACCTATATGCATGCATTAATAAAAAGAAAACATGATTTTACATGGGTTTTATGGTATTTACCTATTGAGAGTGAATCTCAATGAAAAGGGTGAGGATGAGTGTTTTCCCTTGAACTCCAATTGCCCAAAGCACTCCCAATCCTAGCTAGCAAGCCCCTACTAGCTTCCACTATGGTAGAGGGTGATGATGCAATTGATTAGGATCAAATTGGACTTAATTTGGATATTAGGGGAAGAAATTTGGGGAGGAACTATTAGGGTTTTAAGTAAATATAAAAGAGGCAAAGGCTTTCTTAAGGATCCTTTATAGGAAGGGGGATCCTATTGTGGCTGCCATTAGATGAATTAGGGTTAGGTTTTAGGTCTAGATGAGTGGCTAGGAGTTGTCCACCCAATTCTAAGCCTTCCTATTGGTTCAACTAGTCATAAGGCCTTCTTTTTCACAAATATCCTAAGAGTAAATATCTTTTCTAGAAATATCCAGATATTAATAATCTTGTCATTACTAGGTTACCCTAATCAATACTCTAAGCTCAAGGCTAATCTAGATTAGGCTAAACTTCTAGGTCAAGTCTCAACCTAACAATCAGCACATAATTAATTAATCAAAATTCATTTTATTAATAAGTCAAAAATGACCAAAATACCCTTAGGCTAAAAAGTAGTAATATGATATTCTAATCACATGACTAGGCTCCTATGGTCATGGTTAGTCTCTAGGCTTAGCAATTCTAGGGTTACACTAGTTAATCATCAAAATCACATTTTAATGTTTTATATAGTTTTAAATTGATTGAAAATTACCAAAAATCATAATATGATTTAAATATCATTATTAAATGATTATAATTACAAAATTTCAAAATTACCCTCATTTTAGAAAACTGGGTGTTACACCTTTCACTCGATGATGATTACCCGGAGCACCAGAGTACCTGAGTGGGTTTCTTATTTTTTGCCTACTAGTTATATACATTATTTTTTTGAGGCTTTTTGCCACCGAGCACTTGTTTAGCTCGTGTTTGGACTTGACATTTAACCTACCGGTTTAGACATGATGTGCGTATTCTAGACTATAGGTAGAGCTTATCATGTATGACTATTACTCTTGTTAGTTCTTTATTCTATATTACTAGCTTCATGATCATTGATATGATAGTTTGGGATGCTTTACTGTTTTATATTCAAGATGATCATACTTCTTGTACATTGTTTACTACCTCTGATTTAGATACTTAGAATTTTTGACCTAGGATTGCCTGTTAGATTGTAGTAGCGACCCCTATCTATACAGCTTATGCGTTATTTCAGAGTACATGAGTACTTTGGTATACGTAGCTGGCCTGGTCCGTCGCTACTTGCCTACTTGCCAGTATTTTGGTTCTGGGGCATGACATAAGTTTTAGTGGTGGCCCATGCAGGTCTGATTTATCAGATATGTGAGGGTTGCTGGTAGTTATCTCAATCATAAATCTTTATCATTGATATCCCTCGTATTTTAATCTACCTCTGTTCCTTTGACTTGATATCTACTTTGATCATTGATCCTTTTTGTTCCCTTGATTGATCATTGTATCCTTTAACTTTCAGGAGCAATGTTCCTAATCCTTCTGATCGGCCTGTTCGGACTTTGCCGACGGCAGATCAGCGTCTTCTTATTCTATTAGTTCGGGAAGAGCAGCCTCAACATTCGGGAGCCGAGTCTTGAGTCGACCCGAGGGCAGAAATGTCAGTTCCGCCTATTCAGTCAGAGTGCCAGTTCAGCCAGAGCAGCCAGAGCAGCCAGTGGAAATTGTTCGAGCGCTGGTAGATGTTTTGTAGGAATCTTTATCCCCGTTCTCAGCGCTAGCTCCAGAAGTTCGAACATTGACGATTGGATTTCCGAGGGGATCGGCTTCGGCGGCTTCCTTTCAGCAGTCGTCTCAGTTGCGTCCTCAGCAGCAGAGGCAGTCTACTTCAGTTGGTTGTTCTCATTACGGAAAGACATGACATGTGTTATCAGAGTGCCGTAGGGCACAAGGTTTGTTCCTAGCTTGTTTCAAGACTCGTCTCACAGTATCGGTATTTATATACGGATACGTATTTTTGTACTGTGTTTTGTATTTTCTTGATTTTCGAAACGTTTTAAATTTTTTCCAACTTATAGATTTTCTCCTTGACCGGCATACCGTCTGTATACCAGTGTATATCGACAGAATGCCTTTCACTTCTATTTTCTGTTATACGTATTTTCAGTATACGTATACGGAATTCTGGCCTTTGTCAGGTGATCCATATTTTGACTTGTCTTCTTAGCCTTGCTTTGGTTTAATTTTGACTTGATTTAATTTGGTTTGCTTCAACTTGGCATTACTTGGCTTGGGTTGGTTTTAGATGAGAAGGGTTTTATATAAAAACCAACTTCTCTCTCTCTCTCCTCCATTATTTTCATTCTCTTCATCTTCTTCCTCTTCATTTTCTCCTCCAACCTAAGGCAAGTACATCTTTGTTGGACAAATATTATTTTGTTTGTTCTAAACTCTTTCTTACATAATTCTAAGCATCTTTAGAACTTGGCATTTTTTATTTTGGTGGATAAATTCTTGTAGATCTATGTTTACTTTATTTTTGGTTTTATTGGGTTTTGATCTATCAAACTTACTTGTTTTCGAAAACTAATTGTTCCATGTGGTAGAGAATTTGATTCTACAGTATTTTGACCATTGAAAAGTTAGATTTCGACTTGTTTTGAGAAAGTTATGGCCCAAATAAGATTTGAACATTTTCTAGTTCATCTTACTTGAATCTGGCAGGGACGATGAATAGTGCCGTATAGTGCAGCCTGCGTATAGTGCCGCATGATGATGCAGCCTGTCGTATAGTGCAGCTTGTCGCATAGTGCAGCCTGCTGTATAGTGCCGTATAGCGTAGCCTGTCACATAGTCCAGCCTGCCGCATAGTGCCGCAGCCTGCGGCATAGTGCCACAGAAGGTCGCATAGTAACGCAGAATGCCGTATAGTGCCTATTTTGGCTGTTTTATGTCCTATTTTACTGAATTATGGCCATAATTTCTTCCAACCCCCAACATGAAAGTTGTAGATCTTTGTCTTGGCTTCAAGAATCTTCTTGTTTTACTTTAACTGGAGTTCATATGCGATTGATAACTTCAATCATAGTTTTGATCTTTTCGGCATATTTTTTGTACTTGACGTTTTGAGGTTTCCTTCAACTGTAATAAATTCTTATCATGATTAGATAATTTTGTACAGTTAAAAAATAATTGTACCCCCTTATATTCTTAACTCTAGCAGAGATTCAATTATTATTTTTGTCAAGTAGTACTTTTATTTATTTCTTCTCCCATGCCATGATACGTCTTTTATCTAATTCTTTCTACATGCGATCCTTATTGTCATGTTTGCTTAATCTAGATAGTGGCCCGTCATGGTGCACTCATGCTACACATCTCTTTTTTGCTTATACCAGATAGTGACTCGTTGTGGTGCACTCTAGTACATGTCTTTTTTTGTTTACATGATGGTGACCCGTCGTGGTGAACTCTTGAACATGTCTTTACATGCTAACATAATAGTGGCCTGTCATGGCGTACTCTTAACAAGCAACCTTAGCATGATAACTCTTGATAGTTGTCCATTGTGGCGCACTCTTGACATGACAAGTAAACCTAACATGACATGTATGATCAAGATGTTGTTACGACGGTTATTCTCCTTGCTAATACAACTCTTTTGGACACCATGGTTGAATGTATTATGTATGAGTGAACAAGCTACATGTCTTGTCTGCATCATGTCTAGGACATGAATTCCTAGTTACCACGGTCAGGGATTCATACTGAATCTGACTAGGTTAATAACTAGATTGATCAAGTAGTTAATATAGATAGAATTTCCAGTTATAGGCGATCCCGTTATCTGGGGGCCTCAAGTGGACTTGTAGCCTGCCGACTAGTAGGGCATATTTCTAGCACACTGTCATGTGTTGCACCAATCAAGCTACCTGATAACTCTCTTAGGGTACATTTGTTTCCTGGACGATGTACCCACTATTATATGTACAAGGGATACATTTGTCTCCTGGGTGATGTATCCACTATAAATTCTTATAACTTGCATCTGGATAACCTGGATAGTTGCAGGGCTTGTGACTGTGGGAATATCTCGTTGCATCTTGTTAGTAACTAGGCTTGTGATAACCCTAGTTAGCTAATGTATCAAGTCGTACTCATTGCTTGGCCGTGTTTGATGGATGGAGTCAGTCCAGTCCAGTCTAGTTTTGTCTAGGCAGTGTCCGTATGTTTATTTCAGTACATTATTGTTCATGCTTTACTATTGTCAATAAATGATTGGAGGCTAAGTTCTGTTTCGGAGAAGGGTTACAACCCCGGTTCTTGTTTGGTTTAAGGGTTATAACTTGACTTTCGGAATAGCTCTCAAGTCATCTTATTATTTGTTGTCCTATTCGGTACTCACAAGTTATACAAGATCCTTATGCTATACAATGATTAGAGACTAAGTTCTGTTCAGAAGAAGGGTTACAACCCCGGTCCTTGTTTGGTTTAAGGGTTGTAACTTGACTTCCGGAATAGTTCCTAAGTCATCCTATCATTGTCGTTCTATATAGTTGTCACACGCTCTCATGTCCTAGTTACATAACATGCTCATAAGTCTCAGTTATCTAACATGCTCACATGTTCCACTTATCGTTACATGTTCGTATGTACCATTTCTCTTATATGGTTTAGCTATGTCATAAGTTCTCTGTTTAATTCACAACTCCACAGTTTATATTATGTCACATGTTAATTACTTTATGCTCCAAGATGCTTTACTTATTGTCTTTCTAGGTTCGGGACAAGTGCATTGGTAGTGCACGAATCTCGATCTGCATTTACTTAATTATATCTCTAACTATTGCTATGTTAGCTATTGCTGGTTTTAGTTTATAGTTTGGCTTCCTTTGTGGTACTTGCTATTTGGGGGTCTGACCCCACTGGTTTTGTTTGGCCAGATATGATATAGAAGCCCAGAGGATCTTCCGTACCATCTACTCGACAGTGACTATCCGGAGCACCAGAGTACCTGAGTGGGTTTCTTGTTTCATTCTTCAACTTGATATGTACATTATTCTTTTGTGGCATTTAGCCTCCGAGCACGGGTTTAGCTCGTGTTTTGGTTCATGATATTTAGCCTACGGGCCCAAACATGATGTGCATATTCTAGACTATAGCTAGAGCTTATCATGTATGACTATTACTCTTGCTAGTTCTTTACTTTGGTATGACTAGCTTCATGATCATCCATGTATAAATGGTTTGGGATGCTTTACTATTGTATATATGATGATCATACTTCTTGTACTTTGTATAATTGCCTGTGATTGAGATACCTAGGATTGCTTGACCTAGGGTCGACTGTTGGCTTGTAGAAGTAACCCCCATATCTTGACAGCTTATATATGATTTCAGAGTACTGGTGTACTTTGGTATTACGTACCTGGCCTTGTCCGTCCCTACTTGCCAATATTTTGGTTCTGGGGCGTGACACAGGTTTTAGTGGTGGCCCATACACAGTCTAATTTATCAGATATGTGGGGGTTACTGATGTTTAGTTATCTCAGTCACAATTATCCTTTATTGATATCCTTCGTATTATTCTCTATCTTTGATCCTTTGACCTGATATCTGCCTTGATCGTTGATCTCTCATGTTCCCTCGATTTGATCCTTGTGTTCTTTAACTTTCAGGGATACTATTCCTAATCCTTTCGATTACCTTGTTTGGGTTCTTCCGATAGCAGGTCAGCAATCTTCTATCAGGCCAGTTGTGGAGGAACAGTCTCAGCATTCAGGTGCAGAGTCGAGAGTTGACTAGAGGGCACCATCCCGATCATCCCGCTGTGCCGGTACAATCAGAAGTCCGAGCAGAAGTAGTTCCAGATCAGCTCGATGTACCTGCACTCATAGGGATTATCAAGGAAAAGATAGAGTTACAACAACGATGAGATCTCGTTCTCCAACAGAGTATCCAGATGTTGATAGACCGAAGTGAGCAAGAATATCCGAAGAATTTCAAGCCGAGGACTAGCAGCCAGAGGAAGTACGGATTGGAGCCAGACAGTACCAGTCATCATGTCAGTCAGTATATCGAGCCCGACCTACTGTGGAGGCAGTACGAGAGCACGAGCATATAGCCATGAGGACCACATCCAGAACTGAGGGTCGTAAGAGGTACCATTCACCCGTATCAAGCTTTTTACCTCGACTTCCATCACCAGTACCAGCAGACCAACGTCCATATCATCACCAGGAGTTACCAACCGTATGTTCCTTCTGTGGAAGGAAAGGGCACACTCATCTTACTTGTCGGAGGGCTAACTTTCTATGTTTATCATGTGGTTCACCTGACCACATGATAGGAATTTGTCCCCGGAGGAGTCAAGGTGGATCGTCATCCTTCCAGCCTTCCAACCAGCAGGCACTAGCGCCGGTTCAGCAGCAGCAAGCTCAGAGGCAGCAAAACCAGCGGCAGTATCAGGCAGAACAAGTAGGATGCACCTATTGTGGGAAGATAGGACATCTCAGATCAGTTTGTCGGACGGCCAATAGGTAATGCTTCCGCTGTGGAGCAGGGGACCATTCAATTAGCACTTGCCCATAACCTACATCTCGAGGACAACCATATACACCAGATATACCACCGCTATCCTTTCAATCACCTCCGGCATCACCTCCCGTAGTGGATGTGCAATTAGGGCCAATACTAGATGTTCAGCCATTGGCAGAGTACCCACCGCCATCGTGATCTCAGAGGGTCAGGCAGCTCAGAGTGCGATTGAATGTGCAGTACCAGGAGCAGCTGTAGTATTTACATGATGGTAATACCTTGGGAATCTCAGGTACGATCTTGATGGTCTCCTTTTAGTTATGGCCTTGGATCTGTCTTTCAGTAGCAGGCCAGGTAGTAGCAGTATATCTTGGGTTCTTGCAGACGACCTTGTATTCTATCTATATGTAGAGTACAATGGTCGGTTTGACTTATTCGGTGAGTGAATGCGAGTTCCTCGTCCTACTCTTCTGTCCTCATAGTCGAGACATGTGACAAATATCAGGTATCTCGACTACGACGATACATCCTGGGTAGTGTCATGTCTTAAACTAGGTCATTGGTACCGACTTACTTTGAGACTTGACCCTTATCCATTTTTGGGAGTCAGCGTAGGCCTGCTCCTGCTCAACTGACTCAGGAGACATATTTATTTATATGCCTCCAGCCCTTCTTGATTGTGCTTGTGTTATTGCTTACACATTTATTTAGATTACTATTGCCTTCATTTATTGCTTACAAATTTATTTATATTACTGTTACCTTCATTTACTTATATGCCATGCTTCATTTTATGGAGATAGTTGTATTTTCTTGAGCTTTTGTATTGGTTATGTTGCTCGACTAGCTTTAAGAAATTTCGAGGACAGAATTTTTCTAAGGATGTGAGAGTTGTGAGACTCGTCTCACAGTATCGGTATTTATATACGGATACATATTTTTGTACTGTGTTTTGTATTTTTTTGGTTTTCGGAACGCTTTAAATTTTTTCTAACTTATAGATTTTCTCCTTGACCGGCATATCGCCAGTATACCAGTGTATATTGACGGTATGCCTGTCATTCCTATTTTCTGCTATACGTATTTTCAGTTACGTATACGAAATTCTGGCCTTTGTCAGGTGACCCGTATTTTGACTTGTCTTTTTAGCCTTGCTTTGGTTTAATTTTGACTTGGTTTAATTTGGTTTGGTTCAACTTGGCATGACTTGGTTTGGGTTGGTTTTAGATGAGAAGGGTTTTATATAAAAACCAACTTCTCTCTCTCTCCGCCATTATTTTCATTCTCTTCATCTTCTTCCTCTTCATTTTCTCCTCCAACCTAAGGCAAGTACATCTTGCCAAATGTTGGACAAATATTATTTTGTTTGTTCTAAACTCTTCCTTACATGATTCTAAGCATCTTTAGAACTTGGCATTTTTTATTTTGGTGGATAAATTCTTGTAGATCTAAGTTTACTTTATTTTCGGTTTTCTTGGATTTTGTTCTATCAAACTTACTTGTTTTTGAAAAATAATTGTTCCATGTGGAGAATTTGATTCTACACTATTTTGACCTTTAAAAAGTTAGATTTCGACTTGTTTTGAGGAAGTTATGGCCAAAATAAGATTTGAACATTTTCTAGTTCATCTGTCCTGAGTCTGGCAGGGTCGATGAATAGTGCTGCATAGTGCAGCCTACCGCATAGTGCAGCCTGCCGCATAGTACCATATGGTGATGCAGCTTGTCGCATAGTACAGCCTGCCGTATAGTGCCGTATAGTGCAGCCTGCGGCATAGTGCCGTAGAAGGACGCATAGTGCCGTATAGCGCCTATTTTGGCTATTTTGGCTGTTTTATGTCCTACTTGGCTGAATTGTGGCCAGAATTTCTTCCAACCCCCAACATAAAAGTTGTAGATCTTTGTCTTGGCCTTAAGAATCTTCCCGTTTCACTTTAAATGGAGTTTATATGCGATTGATAACTTTAATCATAGTTTTGATCTTTTTGACATATTTTCTGTACTTGACGTTTTGAGGTTTCCTTCGACTGTAATAAATTCTTATCATGATTAGATGATTTTGTACAGTTAGAAAATAATTGTACAGTTAGAAAATAATTGATAGACAAACTTCACAAGGTCCAAGTGATCCTCCCACGAACCGTCGAAGTCAAGACGCAAACCCACAACATGTCCTCAAATATCTGGATGGTCCTCTCAGATTGCCCGTCTGTCTGTGGATGATAGGTGGTGCTGAACTTCAACTTTGAACACAAGCTCAGCTGTAGACTCCTCCGGAAGTGTGATGTGAACCGGCTATCCCTGTCTGAAACAATATTTACTGGCACTCTGTGAATCTGCACAATATAACGTATGTAGAGGTCTGCAAGCTTCTCGGTCGAAAGCCCTACCTTGAACGAAATAAAGTGAGTGAATTTCGTCAATATGTCCACGATAACCCAAATAGCATCCTTGCCACCGGACGTACGTGGTAAACTAGAGAAGAAGTCCATGGTTATGTGTTCCCACTTCCACTCCGGAATGGCTAAAGGCTGGAGTAGTCCCGTTGGTCTCTGGCACTCTGCTTTGACTTGTTGGCACACAAGGCATCTAGAAACAAATCTGGCAACTTCCCGTTTCATCCCATACCACCAAATATACTCCCGCAGATCCTTATACATCTTGGTAGATCAAGGATGAATAGAATACTGCGACTGATGAGCCTCCTGCATAACCTCCTCTCGCAAATCCTTGGGCACACACAACTGGTTTCCATGCCTCAGCGATCCATCATCTACAATGGTGAAGTCGTCAAGCAATCCTGCCTCTGCCTGTCCTCTGAGACATCAGAGTCCCTCATCTAGAAACTGGGCCTCCTTAATTTTCTCTATCAGTCCTGACTGTATCTGCATGTGCATCAGCTGCGCTCGAACTCCCGGAAGAACAATCTCGATCCCAAGACTCTCAAGATCCTCAAGAAGATGCCGGTCCATAGTAAGGAACATAGCAACAGGATATCGACTAAGAGTATCTGCTATCACATTCGCCTTCCCAGGATGGTATTGCAGATTGATGTCAAAATCCTTCATGGGTTCCAGCCATCTACGCTGCCTCATGTTCAATTCCTTATGAGTAAAGACATACTTCAGGCTTTTATTGTCCGTGAAGATGTCCACTCTCTCTATACAAATAGTGCTTCCACAGTTTCAAGGCAAAAATGACTGCTACAAGCTCCAAGTCACGTGTGGGATAATTCTTCTCATGAGGCCTCAACTGCCTAGAAGTATAAGCAATAATCCTCTTGTTCTGCTCAAGCACACATCCCAAGCCTTTCCCTGAAGCATCGCTGTAGATGACGAACCTGTTGGAGCATAAAAAGTACTTCATAAGCCAACTCAAAGAAGTTAAGGACTCTACACAAAGACAAACTCTACGCAAGACTTATTAAAAGATTCTATTGAGCCAGATTCAAAATTCTACGTGAGCTCCTTTACACGAGAGCCATTCTCAGCTTTTACGCGAGGGACAGGCTGTCAGACCATGCATTTAATGTGCGTGATATCGATCTGACAGTATGATTTTCTGACAGAATATTGCACAGAAGCCGAGAAGATTTTTTCATTAAACCCAACACTTGTCGTTTAGTGTGCAGATGGGCTACTTTACGCTCAAGAGACTCCTTCTTTTACGCATGAAAGCTATTCGAGCTTTTACGCTCAAGGCTTTTATGCGCGTATAATTTATTTGAGCTAATTTTACGCTCATGGCTACTTTTCAGCTACTTTACGCGGAAAGTCTATTTTGGGTTATTTTACGCCCAGTCTGCTACTTTACGCAGGGAGTCTGTTTTGGGTCATTTTTACGCCCAATCTTTTCTGGCTACATGAGAACGTGGTCTGCTTACGTGACTTTCATACCACACTTATCGAGGAACGCGTGTACATGCTCTCTCCATTTTGTTGAAGTAGTGGGACACGTGTCACCATGCGTAGAGATTAAAACTCTACATGGGACACGTGTCATCACGCGTAGAGGTTAATTTTCATCGTGGATGACACTTACTTACGTAGAGACCAAACTTTGTTGCTTTTTACGCACAGAGGGTCTAGTCTATAAATAGACTTATTTTTAACACAGACAATATCAGGATCAAGAGAGACAGGAGAGGAGATTCTGAGAAAACTTATACTTTCAGAGTGATATTCCTAGAAGCATTTATTCAACTTTTTCTCAAGAACAAGAAGAAGCAAAGCAGGAAAGCATTCGATTGTGCCATCAGTGCCGTTGTTCGATACCTTTCTGGTGACTTAGTTCTTCCGATTGTTCGTCTTCTTCAAGCAATTCTGTTCATTATCATCGTGTGGTCCAAGGAACAAAGTGATCGCTCTCAGATCAGACTTCCATAGCAATACTTCCCAGAAACAACTTGTACTTTTGTATTTTTTCTCGTTTTCTTTCAAAAGCCAATTTTAGGAATTTTGTTAAGTGAAACAAAATGGCGACTCTGCTCGGGACGACTTTCTCCTCTGACGAGAAAGCAATTGCTCAATATGATGATATGTCGGTCGGATCGACAAAGAAGACTCTGGTTGTTCACTTCGACCAGACTGCTTACGAAGAAATACTCCGAACTGGGGGTAGTACTCGCTGCTCCAATGTTCAAAAATTACGGAAGGCGCAAAAAGTTTGGATTCCTAAGTCCAAAGCATCCTCGGATCTCCCTGCTGTCTCTGAAGGCAAAGGAATCCTTCCCACTTCTGTTGTGGAGTGTCACGCCCCAGACCCGAAATACCGGGGGACGGGGACGGATTTGGCCAGCTACGTATTACGGGTAGAAGAAATACCGAATAATACGATCAATGCTGTAAACTAGACAAGGGGGTGCATACTATATACAAGTCTCGCTAGGGTCACATGACATCTATTATCTCAATCAATGAATCAAGAAGCAGTAAATAAAGAGCATATATGATAAAGCAGTAAGGCGTCCCGAACGCTCGGTCAAAATGTTCTTGAGATCTGGCTTTATAAAACATAGCTAGATGATATGATAAGGTATACACAATCGCTATCAGCCGCAGTCTGAATTAATTAGAATTATGTAAAAGCAAGTGCTAGACAGTCCGACTAACAGGTCGGTGCCAAAACAGCAAAAGTAAAGTAAAGAACAAGACGAGTAGGGAGTCAAGGAACCCACTCGTGGCCTCCTGCGGTTATTCTTCTAGTATTGACCATCTTGGAGGTGGAAGTAAGCTGAGCCCTCGGGGACTGGCTCTAAACCTGGCCATGCAAAATAAGAGAGGTTAGACCTCTAATAGCAAGTACCGCAAGGAAGCACGATATGAAAAACTGGAACCAGTAATAAGAAAATATGATAAGTAGATCTCTGCTTGCCACTGGGATTCGCATAACATCACGACACTTCGACCAACCTCCCAACCAAACAAGGACAGAAGTTGGCCCGTCATGCCCTGACATTTTGATCATCTTAGTTAGTGAACAGAGTAGATACAGTACACAAACAAATCAATTTAAACGACCATACAACTACTACGGCTTGCTACTGTGAGTTCCAAGTTATCCTGGGAATATGAAATAAGGATTCCTCAGTTCTTACTATGTACGGGCAAGGCTAGTCTACCCAATCAATCAATTGTGCCCATCATGAATTAGACGAGTCCCAGCGGGACGTTCGTCATCAATATACAATATATAATAAATAATATAAGCAGATACTGCCCCCTGCCTGTGTGGCAGATTTGCAGTATCTGTGGGAACCAGCCAGCCTGTCGGGCACTTAATAGTCCCAAAGAGGGCTGCCATGTAAGAACTCGGGAATCCATTCTCTCCATGCAATCATTATTTTATTTAAATTAGTAGCCTCTATGTTGAGTGAAATCCCATGCCGTGGATCACGGTCATTCAGAATGAGTACTTTCGTACGGGGTACGATATGCACATATCTACAACGATACCCGTGCGGTGAGGTTGTAGGTCTTACATAGCGTAATGCAACAATCAAAACTAGCCTCGGAATAATCATGCCTTGACCATAAAGTACACATGCTGCTTTTATAAAATAGATAAATAAATTGAAGCCTGCATGTATCTATATGCCAATATTCGAGATCAGCCAGTCGATTGCAATAGTTCATAGTCCATATGAACGTGTCTCATTCATTCAATTTAATAAGACGACTAGCCAGTCTCTTAGTTCCATCTAGGAACGCATGGTCAATTATTAATCAAGATAACAATCAATATTAATTAATGCCAAGATAACAATCAATGTAAATTAATGCCAAATTCGGGACAGAATCAGCCAAAAAGGCATTATGGGCTAGAGTTCATGCGGCCAGGAATGCTCATGCGGCCAGGATTGCTCATGCGGCCAAGATTACTCATGCGGCCAGGAATGCTCATGCGGCCAGAAATGCTCATACGGCCAGGATTACTCATGCGGCCAGGATTACTCATGCGGCCAGGAATGCTCATGCGGCCAGGAATGCTCATGCGGCCAGGAATGCTGATGCGGTCAGGAATGCTCATGCGGCCAGGATGCTCATGCGACCAGGAATACTCATGCGGCCAGGAATGAAAACTTGCCGCATGAAAGTTCATGCGGTCAAGTACTGTTCTTCTTCTCTATTTTCCGAGAATCAGAACCATGGAAGCTATTTCTTCTAAGCTCTCTAAATCCTTCATTCCAAGTCCAAATCTGGACTTCCATAGGTTAAAATGTGGTAGAACGAAATTCTCTACAACATGGAACCATCAAAACTTAAAAAATAACAAATTTACCAGATCAAAACCTAAGAAATCCGAAAATGCATTAAATATAGATCTACATGAAATGAGCCATGGAAATTGAAAATGCTAAGTACTAAAGTATCTAAGAATCTTGAGAGGAAGACAATGGAACAACAAAAATGGAGATCCATCAAGAAGCAAGTTGGCACTTGCCTATGCGGGTGGGTAGGTGGGGGAGAGTTTATGAGGAAGAAGAAGGGTAATGGTGAAGTAATGAAGAGAGAGAAAGGGAATGGGGCTTTAAATGGAGTGGTGGTAGGTGGAGAATTGTTGAACCACCCAAAACCGAAAAATAAACCAACTCAGGCCGAACCGAAAAGCAAAGTAAAAAGCAAAAAATAAAATACAGAAAAATAATTAGCGTAAAATTAAAGGAATTTAAAGACAGAATAATATATGATAAATGTTAAATAAATATATTCCAGCAGTACATGTATTAAAATACGTATTCTGGGAACGAAAAGTGACATGGAGGCTCCCGTCTGTGATGAGGCAGTCTCTACTTCAGTGATGCGCCCCAGGCGTAAAAATCAGTCTCCCGTCTGTGACGTGGTAGATTCCCAAGCTTTACGCTCTGTGCGTAAAAATCAGTCTCCCGTCTGTGACGTAGTAGATTTCCAAGCTTTATGCTCTGCGCGTAAAAATCAGTCTCCCGTCTGTGACGTGGTAGACACCCAAGTTTTACGCTCTACGCGTAAGAGAAAATCTCCCATCTGTGACGTGGCAGATATTCATGTTTTGCGCTCTACGCGTAAAGGTAAATCTCATGTCGGTGACAAAGTAGATAAAATTCACAATGATGCCTTTGCATCTAAAGTAAATTTTCCTGTACGTATGCAGCGTAAAAACAAGAATTCTATTGTTGGTAAAACTTCAGTTTTCCACCAATAGCCTTCTTACACTGCTTTACGCAAGGTACTAAAACCTTCAGATTACGCGTAATGCTGATAGAGTCCTTTGTGCACAAAAATCTCAGGATTTATGCACGAAACTCCAGGCGCATAAAAATGTACAGTTTGGTTCTGCTAATGCAGCCAGTAATCTTCTTTATACACAAGGGACTAAACGTTTCTCTGTCCTAAATATAATAAAGAAGACGACTCCTTCTACTTATTCTGATTTACGCGAGTTGCTTGTACAAAAGCGTAAAAACAGAAAATCTCCTGTGATACTTTCCAAAGAAAATCATCATTGTGAGTGTCATCAGATTGTAATCAAATGTTATTGTTCGGCTTCTAAACGGTCAGTTTTTGATCGATTAAGCTATAATATTCCTCAGCAACAAGTTGATGATCAAGAACATGAGTTGTCATATGCATCAGTTAATATGGCATCTCATACCAATAGAGGACGCGGTCCAAGACGCAATTCGTCCCGGACTCTAAGCCAACAACAATTCAATCGACTCCTTGATACTTTTAAAGGGGTATATCAGAATACTCGATCAAGAAGTCAAAGACAGTTACAATCTTTAGATTCAGAAGCTGGGGGTACCCAGTCTTTAGAGTCAGAAACTGATAGCGTTGATTCATACCTCTACACTAATCCCTCTGTATGTTCAAGAGAGGTTGAATCCTATGCTATCGAAGATGAACCAGAGACATCAACTGCTAATACAGAACAACGTCTCTCTGCACTTGAACAATCACTGAAGGACATGCTTGCCATGATGCAAAGTATGCATCAAATAATAATGACTCAGCAAACTGTTCAACCAGCAGTAGTAACACCGGTGCAGGTAGCAGCACAAACTCAATATAGTCAAGGTTTGATGTACCTTTGAATAATCTTAGTCTAGAGCCTGCTGTTAATCAAAATTCTGTATCTCTAGATCCTCTCATTCCAGAAGATGTACCACCTCCGGTGGGGGTTACGGTACATCCAGCCACTATCCAATCGAATGTGCTTTTTCAAACTAGTGAAGCTATTCAAGCAGTGCGTGAGCTAAAAGCACAGTTTGAAGTTCTGAAGCACAAGGATCAGCTCCAGAGGTTAGGGATTAAGCAACCTTATCCTCCTTATTGGAATAATGTGCCTTTTCCTCCAAAATTCAAGCCACAGTCTATGGTGTTATTTGATGGAAAGGCTTCTCATAGTCAATATATTAATTATTTTGATATTATGACTGTACATCTGCAAAAGAATGATGCCTTCTCATTTAAGTCTTTATAGGGTGTTTAACGGGTTCAGCATATGACTGGTATCGCAGTCTACCCGACAATTGCATATCATCTTTTGACGAATTTAAAGCATTGTTTCTCTCTCGTTTCTATGAAGGAGGCATGGGCATGAATATGTCCTCCTTAATAGAGATCAAACAAAAGGAGAAGGAAGATACTCGAACGTTTATCGAACATTTTCGATAGGCAACTTTGAAGATGCCTCCTGGTATGCCAAATTCAGCATTGATTGATACATGCAAAATGAATCTGCGACCAACTATTGCTGTCTTTACGGGCTCTCAATTAACAGATTGGGCCTCGTTCATTATATCAGCCGTTTCAGCCGAGACCAATGGTAGATTGGCTCATGAACATGGGATAATCTTTGCCTCAGAAGACAAAGGAAAGAAAGCCTCTTCAGGTAATAATTTCGGTAATCACAATGGAAAAGGGAAGGAAACCCTATTGGTTAATCTTTCAAAACCCAAAACGATGCCAAATAATCAGGAGTCTTCCAAACCAAAAGAAGAATACTCTTTTGATGACAGTGATATCCCAGGGATATTCTAATATCTTGTGAAGAGTGGCAAACTCCAGATTCCAGAGCCAAAGAGACCTAATGAGGTAAATTTGACTGACAATCCCAAATATTATATCTATCATAGATACATAAATCATCCTACCAAGGCTTGTTATGTTTTGAAGAAGAAAATCCAAGAGTTGATAAATGCTAATGCCATCTCTTTAACCAATGATGAGCATACAGTTACAACTAATATGATTTCTCTTCAATTTGGAGATTTTTCTCCACAGCAAGTTCCAGATGGGATTGTCCCAATTCCTAAGGCAACTATGAAGATTGTGAATCTCCCGCTTGCTAGAGAGCAAAATAAAGGATTATTGCCTCTCACATTAAAAAATGGTAAAATTATGTGGGTACATCCTGACTTAGTACCTGAAATGGAAGATGAAGGTAAAACTTCAAAATCCAAGAAAGGTAAAAAAGTCAAAATATGCAATATAATTTCTCATGTTGTTGCTCCAAATCATGATGATTTGGATCATCTTTGGGATGGCATTCCTTTGGAGGATAGACTGAGGGGTTTGAATATATGCCCTCCAAGTTTGGCTCCTCCTACCAAACTCAAACTTACTCATCAGCAATGGTTAGCAATGAATAGTGTCCCCTTATACAGGGCACAACAAGTCTTTGCTGCTTATGAAAAAGCTTCTGTAGGGATTTTTCCTCCGGTCCCGAATACCCCTACTCTTGTGACTACAGAGGTCTCTGTTTCTTCTTTCTCTGTTGAATCACCTATTGAAAGTCCGCTATCCACTCACATGTACAATCAACAATCAGTCCATCTCATGAAAAAGATTGGCTATGACTTTCAAAAGGCGGAAGGCTTGAACTATGATAAAGGAATGCGACTTCCTTTACAAATTCAAGGTCAAAAATCTACTGTTGGATTGGGTTTTGAGCTCCCTTATAAAAATCCTTGCAAGAAGAAGACTAAGGGAAAGAAGAACAAAACCTGTAATATGGTACTTCATTCTTCTGAGTCTGAAGAAAAAACCTTTACTGGTACGAGATCCGGAAAAGAGTACCACAAAGATTATGAGGGAACTTCTAAAGAAGCGGAGGACGTTGCTGAAACACTACCAGCTCAACCATCTCCTATTCCTGCTGAGGCAAGACTTTCTAAACCATCTATGGTTGAGAAAGGGAAACATAAAGCAGTACGCTTTGACGTTCCATTGAAATCTGCTTCAAATCAAGGGGTAGTGATGAAACCCTACAAGTTCGATATTCTAGCCCGATTAGCTAATACTCCGGCTAGACTTTCTATCTTTGAGCCGTTTCGTCTTTCTAAAGAAAGTCGAGAAACTTTAAGCGAAGCTTTGCTACAGGCAGACTCATGCTTAGCTCAACTCAAGAGTCCTGACAATATACCGGTGTCGTGTCCACAATGTCATAGTGTGATGGAATCAATTCCTAATATTACCTTCACACAAGAAGATATGCTGTTGAAGCATAATAAACACGACAGGCCTCTGTGTTATACAGGGTATATTGAATCTACTAAAATTGACAGGATTTATATTGATCCTGGGTCTTCTATTAGCATTATTCTTCAGAGTATGCTATGACCCTTGAGGATTACTACTAGTGATTTGACTTACACTAGTACGACAATAGTTGGTTTCAATTCTGGAAAGAGTAAACCATTGGAGAAGATTCGTCTGAAGATTCAAATAGGTGATCTTCGAACTATGGCGACCTTTTTTGTTATCAACTCAGATGTATCTTACAACATCCTTCTTGGAAGACCGTTGATACATGAGCATAATATTGTGCCTTCAACTCTCCCCCAATGCTTCAAGTACGTGGATTCTCAAGGGATTATGAAGACTGAATTTGTAGATATCAATCCTTTTAAAGGTGTTAAAGGCTATTTCTCTGATTCAATACTCTACAAACAGGAGCATGTGAAGGAGATATCGGATATGGCCGAAGATCGATCACCTGCAGAAGATCAATCTGTCTTAGAAGATCCTCCAGAAGATCAATTTTGAAGATTAAAGTCAAAGGTCGAATCCAACCCCAACCTGTCAATGACGAACCTTTGATGATTAAGGTTAAAGGAAGAACTCGAGTTTCGTCAGAGGAATCTGTGAAAATTCCAGTCAAGAGCCAAGTTTAACCTCTTATGATCAAGGTCAAGGGATGTACTTCTCGTACGAATGATCCAGAACCACTAATTATCAACCTTGGCAAGTCTACACAGAAGACGGATGACGGTCCGTTAATGATCAATCCAAAACATAGTAGTCAATTTATAAATGATATAAATATTGATCATTCTGTACTTTCTCATATTAATGAAGATTTCCTTTTGGAGTACATGGCTGTCAAATTTATTGAAAGAATGACTTTATCTGCTGATAATCAAAGTCATCAACATAAAAATGACATAAATACAGAGGAAATCTTATATATTAATCATAAGGAAAATTCTTTTCCTCCTCATGTCAATGTTGGACCTTATGCTCAAAGTTTCTTAACATCTTCTCTATATCTTCTTCCTGTAGCCACATCATCACAAGCTTGTGTAACTTATAGACGTCATAAAGAATCTTATTTTGTGATTTCGTCTAATAAGAAAAACAAACACCAAATTGTGTTTGGTCTGGCTAGAAATATCCCTGTTACTCAGACAGATGATCTTAGAGAGAAAGATAAAAGAAGAATCTAAATTGACAAATATAGTCAACAATCTCTTAATATCATCCAGAATATAGGATATGATTTGAAGACTATGCAAGGTCTCAATCAAGACAAAGGTAGACGATTACCATTATATGGTGATCCGTTTTACCAGAAAACTCGTCATGGGTTGGGATACGATCCATCCCGCATGTTTAATGAAGATATACAAGAAAAATTTTCTTCCACTTCTTCACAATCCTCAGATTCTGAAGAAATCCAGTTCATCGAATCTGATACATCCCACATGTACAAAGAAGATATAGAAGAATAATTTTTTTTCCAGTTTTTTATAATCCTCATATTCTGGAGGAAACCATTATGATGAACCTGAGTGCGTATTCTCAGTCAACATGGTTCAAACTGACGCTGAATCTGAGCCATTTGAAAATGACCATTGGGCACAACAAATGGACACTCAATAGGAGCTTCGTTTTGAACAGCGACAACCACCTACTGAAGATAAAATAGTCCAGATTGACGTTGGCGACGGAACTATGTCCAAGCCAATATTCATCAGTAAAAACCTTTCTGAAGATGAAAAGAAAGAGTTGATACACCTGATTAAGAAATATATTGATATCTTCGCATGGAGTTATGAGGATATGTCGGGTCTAGATCCTAAAGTAGCTACTCATAAACTCAATATTTTTCCTAATGCCAAGCTTGTAAAATAACAGCAGCGGCATTTTTGTCCAGATATAATGGATGCAATTGAAGCAGAAGTCAAAAAGCTGATCACATGTGGCTTTGTTCGTGAAGAACAACACCCAGACTGGGTTGCCAACATTGTTTCTGTTATGAAAAAGAATGGAAAAGTCCGAGTTTGCATAGATTTTCAGGATCTTAATACAGCTTGTCCAAAAGACGAATTTCCACTTCCGATTACGGATATCATGATAGACAATACATGTGGTTTTGAATGCATGTCTTTCATGGACGGATTTTCAGGATACAATCAAATTAAGATGCATCCAGGAGATGAAAAGCATACCGCTTTTCGTACACCCCTTGGAGTTTACTGCTATACGGTTATGCCGTTTGGACTGAAAAATGTCGGTGCTACGTATCAACGGGCTATGAGCAATAATTTTTAAGAACATCTACGAAAAATAGTTGAATGTTATGTGGATGATATTGCTGTCAAAAGTCAATCAAAAGATGATCACATTCAAGAATTAAAGACAGTATTTGAGTTGATACGTCAACATCAACTGAAGATGAATCCTACTAAGTCTTTCTTAGGGGTTTCTAGTGGCAAGTTTTTGGGATTTGTCATCACTTCCCGAGGTATCCATGTTGATCCTGATAAAATCAAAGCAATTCTTAAAATGCGTCCTCCACACAATCTAAAAGAACTACGCGATTTCCGAGATCGCATTGCTTATATAAGGAGATTTATATCAAATCTTTCTGGGAGATGTCAACCTTTCTCTCGGCTATTAAAGAAAGGTGTATCATTTGTTTGGGATGAAGCATGTCAAAAAGCCTTCAATGACATCAAGCAATATCTTATAAATCTACCTGTTCTGGTACCTCCAGTGGTAGGAAGACCATTTTGGCTATATGTTCGAGCTTTAGATCACTCTCTTGGTGCTCTTCTTACACAAAAAAGTGATAAGGGTCATGAACAAGCAATTTATTATCTTAGTCGAATGATGGTTGGAGCTGAACACAGGTACACTCCTGTGGAGAAAGAATGTCTGGCCTTGGTTTTTGCTGTTCAAAAGACACGACATTATGTGTCAGGATAGACTATTCATGTCATCTCCAGAATAAATCCTATTCGGGTATTGATGAGAAAACCGAGCATTCTTAACTCCAGGTTAGCCACCTGGGCGATGTTGCTTACTCCTTATGATATGGTTTATGTACCTCAAAAATCAGTGAAGGGTCAAGCATTAGCTGATTTCTTAGCTGCTCACCTTATACCTGAAACATCTAAGCTTTATGAGGACATTCCAGATGAAGTCGTGGATTGCAACATGACTTTGAGGGATGACATTTGGCAACTATACTTTGATGGAGCATCACGGGTTGGACCTAAAGGCAATATTGTCTCCGGAGTAGGCATCGTCTTGGTCTCTCCTGATAAAATGGTCATATATCGTGCTTATTCTCTTAATGAACCATGCTCCAACAATGTGGCAGAATATAATGCTCTGCTAATTGGTCTTCAAGTAGCAAAACAATTGGATATTGAGTTCCTGGAAGCTTATGGAGACTCTGAACTGATTGTTAATCAGGTCAGAGGGACATATAAAGTCAGAAATCCTGACCTCATTCCCTATCATCAAGTAGTAATCGAATTGGTCCTTTCATTCAAAGGATTCTTCATCGAATTTGTACCACGTTCTCAAAATTTAGAAGATGCTTGCTCTTGCTAGTTTAGCTGCAGACTTAGCTGTTCCAATTAGAAGACAAAATACCATTACTTTGCTGGATCGAGACTTATTCTGTGTCAAGAATAATTTGCATATCGAATAAAGTTATATTACAGAATCAAGTTCTCAGCAAAGGGATTGGAGAAGTCCATTCATTGATTATGCGGTTCATGGATTTTACCTGAAGATCCAAAAGAAGC
The DNA here is from genome assembly GCA_029216955.1 of Iris pallida. NCBI lineage: Eukaryota > Viridiplantae > Streptophyta > Magnoliopsida > Asparagales > Iridaceae > Iris > Iris pallida. The sequence continues at coordinate 5,347,224 of JANAVB010021198.1, forward strand.
TGCATCAATCAAGAGACGATCATTTCGATTCTACTATAATTCTTCTTTGTATATGTTATATCGTCGTTCTTATGACGGACTTTTGCTGCGTTGTCTCTCCGAGAGTGAAGCTAAGCAAACACTCTGTGAAGCTTATGATGGTATCTGCGGTGCCCATCAACCGGGTCCAAAATTACAGGACCGTATTCGAAGAATGGGGTATTATTGGCCTTCCATGATAGCAGATGCTGTAGATTATGCCAGACGGTGTAAAGCATGTCAGATTCATGCCGATTTTATTCATCAACCATCTAAATTCTTACATCGTACAGCAGCTTCTTGGCCTTTTGAAGCTTGGGGCATGGATATTATTGGTCCGATTAACCCTTCTTCTGTCAAGGGACATCGGTTTATACTGGCTATAACCGATTACTTTTTTAAATGGGCGGAAGCGGTTTCCCTTGTTGAAGTGAAAACATCTAATGTGGTTAGCTTCATCAAACATCTTGTCATTTATCGTTTTGGGATTTCCCAAAGGATAATTCATGATAATGGACCCCAATTTGCCAGTCAGGCGTTTTATCGATTCTGCGATAAGAATCGAATCCAAAATCTGGCTTCTACGGCTTATAATCCAGCTGCTAATGGTTTGGCCGAAGCTTTCAATAAGACAATTATTAAACTTCTCAAAAAGTTTGTTTCTTCTAATAAACGTGATTGGAATGAGAAACTTGGAGAATGTTTATGGGCTTACCGAACGATAGTTCGAACCCCTACTGGTTTTACACCATTCTTATTGGTTTACGGATATGAGGCTGTTCTTCCACTGGAAATCCAGATTCTATCTCTTAGAATAGCCATTGCTAATGAGCTAACTACAGAGAATAATGATCGGTTGAGACTTCAAGAACTTGAAGGTCTAGACGAGAAGCGTCTTCAAGCGCAACAATACATTGAACTATATCAAGCCCGTATATCTCGAGCTTTCAATCGTAAAGTTAAAGAGAGGGTATTCAAAGTCGGTGAGCTAGTTCTAGCTGTTCGAAGACCGATGGTGATGACTCATAAGAGCAAAGGAAAATTCCAAGCAAAATGGGAAGGTCCTTATGTAGTTGAAACCGTATTCTCCAATGGTGCCTATAGGTTGTCTAAACCTAATGGAGATTTGCTCATGATGCCAATTAATGGCAAATTCTTGAAGAAATATTATGTCTGAACTTCTTCTTTATTCCCCAGCTACCAATGTTTGGTTAAGCTGATTATTTGTCTCCTAAAATAGAATTTTGATCTTCTGTCTTACCAGCTGATTAAAAAAAAGATTTATTATTTATTATGTTCTCATGACTACTGAATAAATATTAAGTCTACTTTTTTTCTTATCTATCATGTCCATATGGCCTCTAAATAGATATTAATCTTTTTTTTTTGAGTTACGATCTGTCACGTTCATATTACCTCTGATAGTATTGTACACTCTAAAAAGAAAACAAGACTCATTATCTATCATATCCACATTACCTCTGGATAGATATAATTTATTGAGTTTAGAAGACTTGTTATGTCCATATTACCTCTGATAAGTGTTTTCTATCTCATACCTATTGTTTAAATTCAAAATGAATAATAGGATCACAAAACAAATATTTCATTCATTTCTTGAAAATATTACAGAATAAAAAAGACAGAAGAATACAAAATTCTGTATTAAATACCAAAATGCCCAAGGCGGAGCAGATATGTCTTCGAGCAGTTTTTGCAGCTCCGCTAGACGCTTCTCATGTGAGCTCATCACAATTGCAGTAGCTATAGTGCGTCGAGCTTCTGGAGTACAAAGATGGAAGAATTCGACGAAACTAGCTATCATTTTATCCTTGGCATCATCAAGGATTTTAATGACAGCTTCAACACCGAAAACCTTCTCTTCCAAAATTGAGTTCTGTATCAGATGTTGGTCTCGATCCGCAATTATCTGCTCTCTTTCGGCCTTTAAGCGAGCCAACTCTGCCTCAACTTCACGAATTCTATCATCTTGCTGATGAATTCTCATGTTTGAAGTCTCATAGGCTTCTTTATACATTTCTAGCAGAGGTTTGGTTTCATTCAGTAAAGCTTTCTCTCTGGCAACTTCACTGCTATAGTTCTGGAGAGATTCATTGAAAGTAGTCTCCCGAGCGATGTATTCAGCTGATAGAGCATCATTCTCGCTTTGGATGAGACTTTCAATAGTTTTACTTGACAGCTTTAGATATTCTCTAATAGGCTGTTCAAGTCCCTCTACTACCTTCTCCAGCGCCGCTGCTCTCTCAGTGTCATTGAACATGACAACATTCCTGATTGTGAGAGCAATGGCAGCCTTCAAGATTTCATAATTAAGGCCCTTCTTCAGGACCATCTTGATCAGAGCCGTCAAAGTTTTATAAAAAGTTTCAGTATGAATCTCAACTAGAAGATTCATTTCTACATTTGAGCTCGGCGTAGCAACAATGTCTACCAAGTCCCTCTTCTGAAGGCAAGGAGTGGATATTGTTGTCGCCTTGGTAGCAAGTTGAGTTAAAGCTATTTTTGATGCTACTACCATGGCTAACTGATCCCTAGGAGCTTCAGAGGCCATATCTTCAGCACTTTTTTGGATCACTACTCCAGGCGTTTCTGGAGTTGAAACTATTTGAGTTTTAGGGGCGGTAATTGTTGCGGGAGGAATTGTGACCATTGTAACTGACTCCGGTTCAGACACTGTCTTCTCAGGAACTTGTGCTGGATCTGTAGCAATAACGGAGGATGCTATTACAACGTCTTCAGCTTCAGTTGGTGAGTTAACTATATCTTCATCACCTTCATTGGTTACTGGCTCTTCAAGCTCTGGAAGTACTTCAGTTGCAGTGGGTTCTTCTACAACTGTTTCTTCGTTGAAGTCTATTTCTTCTGCAGCAGCTGTTTCTTCATCTGCAGTTGGTTCTTCTGTAATTTGTTCTTTTTCTCCGTCCTCAGCAAGAGAAGGTAATTCTAGCTGAGCCTCTACTACAGGCTCTTGTTGTATCTCCGTGGATGGAGAACATTCCTCTTGAACAGTATCTTCTTCTGAAGAAGAACTCTTTTCCTCAGATTCCATATTTTCATCATGACTATCTTCTTGAGGAAGAGGAGGAGCCACAGGCTTTGCTGCAATGATAACACCTACAAAAATTAAGCAAAATAAGTTAATATACAAAATCATAATACATAATTTTATATAGATTTTGTGTAATTTATATTTACCTGGAGTAGGTATATGACATTCCAAAAGTTCGTCATAATCTTGATTCCAGTCTTCATCATCGAAGGCAAGAGCCGGTTCATCTGATGGGATGAGCTCTGGATCAATAGTATGTGTAGTGACGGTATCCTCAATAGCTTTCGCCTTTCATGGCAAAGTCAGATGAAGTGATGAGCTGAGACGTCCAGGAGATAGGAGCCCCACAGCTTCTGTTGATGCTGCTGGTTGGGATGCCGAAGATCCTTCTCCAGGATGAGCTAAAGAAGATGCAATGTGTTGAGGCTCCTCGACTGGAGTGTCACTCTCTGGAGTAGCGGCTCTCTGTCTAGAAGGCCCTTTGACAGTAACCTTCTTTTTCTTCTCTGGGAGGGTAACAGCTGCACCTGATTTTTGCTTCCGAATTTTGCTGATAATAATTAGTCCTACAGCTATTTCCCTAGCTCCCGTAGGGATTACTTCCAGATACTCATCTGGAACAGCAGCGTCATCGGGTATGTCTGAAGGTACCCTGACTGTTCTTCAACGTTCCCTTCCTTGGGCCATCGACGACTCCCCTTCATATTGTAGCAATATACAAAAAAACGAATGGATGCATAAAAGCGAGCATACGTATAAAGTATTCGTAGCTCGGTTGTACTTGTAGCAGTGGATACCCTGAATTTAGCACTGGTACAAGCAGTGCTAAAGTATCTCCATGCTCTTGCACCATCAATTAATTTCCCATAAAAGTAGAAGCTGGTGGAGGGATTACCAACGTTAAGTTGGTCATATACAAACTGACGAGCGAACCGACTTGGTAGATACGGTTCGAACGCACAATTGTCTTTATTCCTATACATCAGATGTGAGGGTCTGATGCACATTAGCCATTTGAAAACTGGCACAGGTAATGAAGTCCTCCCTTCCCCTCTATCTTCAAATTGTACACCGAGGCAGTCGGCTGGAACTTGTGGTCTTGTACAGAAAAAGTTCCATCCATGAGAGTAGTTCAGTACTGCTCGAGTATCTGCCACTGTAGTTGCAGTCCATGTAGCTTTATTGAATTTCTGGAGGAAGACCTCCGTATTATCTCCAGGGCCTGGTGGCAACAAACTGCAGTTATGATGCAATAGCCAGCCCATCAGATAAGTATAGGGCATCTCCACCCTAGGGAAATCTCTTCGGTGAGGAGCATTGTTGATTAGTTCATCACCAAAGGTCCGTAAACCTACATTTATTCGACACACCATTGCCGATAGCAGGTTGATTCTAGCCTTGAACACCAAACGTACTGCCGGCCACAATAAATTTCGGTGAATTCTGTCAGCTGTGCTAATCCCTGGCATGACCCATCTCCGCAGCCACAGAGAAAGAAAGCCTGCCAGCAAGGCTTTCCTTGAGATCTTCTGACTGTCATGCCTCAGGTAGCTTAAGGTTTCAGTCCCCGCAGGGATGTCTCCAGTTTTAGTAGTCAGATACTGGTCCGAAGACTTATGTGTGATCATCAAACTATGGATCAAATCTGAAGGAATTATTGAACAAGGGTTGATTGTTGGAGCCTTGTTTTCTTGGAATCTCCCCTGCTCGTTCTTGGATATCCTATTCTCATGGTAGAATAAATAGGTTATCCATTTATTAGTATATGCCAAATGCGACCCACTTTCATACATAGTGGTGCAAATTAGATAATGTCACATTAATTCTTGATACACTTTGACTAGATCAGGATTTTTCTCGCTGATCTCTTCTTGTTCCCGGTTGGAGGGAACATACTCTTCATAGGGAGCTTCACCCATCCGCAGCTTAGAGATGAATTGCATCTCGTGCAGGGCAAAATCCATCTCACTTAGTGGAGTTGTAAAAGTCCCTGTTGAACTGATATACAACTCTATCAGAGCCAAGAACAGGTTACTGTTCATCGGTATACCCTGAATCGTAGAGGCTATTGCTTCATAAAGGCCGATGGCTTCCAGATCCGTCTTGAAGTTCTTCATGATCCAGGCACTAAGCTGAATCCAGTTCTGATTATAATGAGTCAGCCACCCTGGTAGCCTAGGGTTGGCATGAGGATATAATACTGAGGCCTTCATGAACTTGATAATAAACATTGGGGTCTGCACCGGTTGGATCAGAGCTGAATCTTCGCTCGGTGTGAATCCAGGCAATAGACCGGAGAAAGGGACGACACCACCACTAGGAGTACTGATGTGGTAGACCATTTCGTTGGCCCTATCCCTCTTGAAAATAATTCTGCCTGGCCTACCATGACTGCTGGGAGTCAGGTTCCATAGCATCTTTCGGGGATGGGTGGCGTGTATAAATGAGGATAGGGGATAATCCCTTGCCATGTCTGGGAGATACATCGCCCTATCTCCAAATTTAAATACCCAAGCCTCCTTCTTAGGGTTGGTTTGTGATTGGAATCTATAGCATCCCCAAACAAGAAGGCTGGCTTCAAAAATTGCTGGTCATCTAGCGATACCAGCAATTCTCCATTTATCATTGATAACAACATTCTGTCCCCCTAAGCAGCTATTAGCTGTTGTCTCCCTTCAGGGTATTATGGATTTGATTGAGGAAATTCCACATGGGACAAATTCTCCAAGTAATTTGAGCCCACCATACCAGCTGTTGAGCCGAATATTTCTGTAAGGGGATAAATTTGCAAGTCCACTGCCAAAAGAAAAAGAAAACATCAAGTTAGTAAAATCTAATTTAAATTTTTACGCAGATGACTTAGTCTGAATTTTACGCATAAAAGATTAAAGACTCTGTACTAGAGAGCTTGACTATGCAAACTTTACGCTTATGCGCAAAAAATAAAGTTGATAAAATTTTTAAAGTGTAAAAGTTCTTTATTTTATGCAAAATCTTTCACTTGTGATTTTACGCTGGCACGTATAGACGTGAGCGTATTTTGTTTTTACGCTGGCATGTATAGACGTGAGCGTATTTTGTTTTTATGCTGGCACGTATTGACGTGAGCGTATTTTGATTTTTATGCTGGCACGTATAGACGTGAGCGTATTTTGATTTTTTACGCTGGCACGTATTGACGTGAGCGTATTTTGATTTTTACACTGACACGTATTGACGTGAGCATATTTTGTTTTTACGTTGACATGTATAGACGTGGGCGTATATTTTTATTTTTACGCTGACACGTATAACGTGGGCATATTTTGTTATTTCAATTTCTACGCTGACACGTATAAACGTGGGCGTGAATTTTAAGGTTCGAGTCTTCTTCTTCTCCGGCGAACTCACGGCCGAATTAGGTAGTGTTCTACCTTTCATGGCCGGAGCCACAACGGGGTTGGTCTTTCGGGACGCCACCAATGATGGGATGGTGGTTTTTGCACGATCAACCGTCGACGAAGAAGCGGGGGACTTCTTGTCCTTAGCACCGGCGGTGGTTTTGCTCTTGGGGGCCATTGATTCGAACTGAGAAGATGAAGAAAAAAAGAGTAAAGAAACATCGAGATTTCGAGAATGAGTAAAGTTCTCTCTCTATCGGCAAGGCTCTATTTATAGAGAATTTTGAAATCGATTCAAATTATCGAAATTTAAGCTGACTGTTGGATATCTCAAATTTTACGCGGACTGTTGAGTATCCCGAACTCTACGCAGATGACCGTTGAGTATCCCGAATTGTACACGGACTGTTGAATATCCCAGATTTTACGCTTCTGTTCAAAGTATTTCAAATTTTGAAATTTTTTTGAAAACTTTGAAGGTGGTCTTGTAGTAGCGTAAAAAGTACTTCATAAGCCAAGTCAAAGAAGTTAAGGACTTTACGCAAAGACAGACTCTACGCAAGACTCATTAAAAGATTCTATTGAGCCAGATTCAAAATTCTATGCGAGCTCCTTTACGCGAGAGCCATTCTCAGCTTTTACGCGAGGGACAGGCTGTCAGACCATGCATTTAATGTGCGTGATATCGATATGACAGTATGATTTTCTGACAGAATATTGCACAGAAGCCGAGAAGATTTTTTCATCAAACCCAACACTTGTTGTTTAGTGTGCATATGGGCTACTTTACGCTCAAGAGACTGCTTTTTTTACGCACGAAAGCTATTCGAGCTTTTACGCTCAAGGCTTTTATGTGCGTAGAGTTTATTTGAGCTAATTTTACGCTCAAGGCTAATTTTCAGCCACTTTACGCGGGAAGTCTATTTTGGGTTATTTTACGCCCAGTTTGCTACTTTACGTAGGAAGTCTATTTTGGGTCATTTTTACGCCCAATCTTTTCTGGCTACATGAGAACGTGGTATGCTTACGTGGCTTTCATGCCACACTTATCGAGGAACGTGTGTATGTGCTCTCCTCATTTTACTGAAGTAGTGGGACACGTGTCACCATGCGTAGAGATTAAAACTCTACATGGGATACGTGTCATCACGCGTAGAGGTTGATTTTCATCGTGGGTGACAGTTACTTGCATAGAGACCAAACTTTGTTTCTTTTTACGCACAGAGGGTCTAGTCTATAAATAGACTTATTTTTAACACAGACAATATCAGGATCAAGAGAGACAGGAGAGGAGATTCTGAGAAAACTCATACTTTCAGAGTGATATTCCCAGAAGCATTTCTTCAACTTTTTCGCAAGAACAGGGTGAAGCAAAGCAGGAAAGCATTCGATTGTGCCATCAGTGCCGTTGTTCGATACCTTTCTGGTGACTTAATTCTTCCGATTGTTCGTCTTCTTCAAGCAGTTCTCTTCATCATCATCGTGTGGTCCAAGGAACAAAGTGATCGCTCTCAGATCATACTTCCATAGCAATACTTCCCAGAAACAACTTGTACTTTTGTACTTTTTCTTATTTTCTTTCGAAAGCTAATTTTAGGCATTCGCTGGAGTAGTCCCGTTGGTCTCTGGCACTCCGCTTTGACTTGTTGGCACACAAGGCATCTAGAAACAAATCTGGCAACTTCCCGTTTCATCCCATACCACCAAACATACTCCCGCAGATCCTTATACATCTTGGTAGATCCAGGATAAATAGAATACTGCGACTGGTGAGCCTCCTGCATAACCTCCTCTCGCAAAACCTTGGGCACACACAACTGGTTTCCATGCCTCAGCGATCCGTCCTCTACAATGGTGAAGTCGTCAAACAATCCTGTCTCTGCCTGTCCTCTGAGACATCAGAGTCCCTCATCCAGAAACTGGGCCTCCTTGATCTTCTCTATCAGTCCTGACTGTATCTGCATGTGCATCAGCTGCACTCGAACTCCCGGAAGAACAATCTCGATCCCAAGACTGTCATGATCCTCAAGAAGATGTCGGTCCATAGTAAGGAACATAGCAACAGGATATCGACTAAGAGCATCTGCTACCACATTCTCCTTTCCAAGATGGTATTACAGATTGATATCAAAATCCTTCATGAGTTCCAGCCATCTACGCTGCCTCATGTTCAATTCCTTCTGAGTAAAGACATACTTCAGGCTTTTATTGTTCGTGAAGATGTCTACTCTCTCTCTATACAAATAGTGCTTCCACAGTTTCAAGGCAAAAATGACTACTGCAAGCTCCAAGTCACGTGTGGGATACTTCTTCTCATGAGGCCTCAACTGCCTAGAAGCATAAGCAATAACCCTCTTGTTCTGCTCAAGCACACATCCCAAGCCTTTCCCTGAAGCATCGCTGTAGATGAAGAACCCTCTAGATCCGGATGGCAAAGCTAAAACTGGCGTTGTAGTGAGTCTTCTCTTCAATTCTTCAAATGCTGACTGGCAGGCATCGCTCGAGATGAACTCCTCGTCCTTCTGCGTAAGCTTCATCATTGGCTCTGCTATCTTGGAAAAATCTTTCACGAACTTTCGGTAGTAACCTGCTAGCCCCAAGAAACTACGAATCTCAGCAACTGACTTGGGAGGTGCCCATGCTTCCACAGCTTCAATCTTCTTGGGGTCTATAGAAATCCCTTCTCCAGTCACTACATGCCCCAAGAACTCCACTCTGTACAAGAAAAACTCGTACTTCAAGAGCTTCCTGTACAACTTCTCCTTCCACAGAATCTCTAACACAATTCGTAGATGCTCCACATGCTCTTCCACAGTCTTCGAATAGATCAAGATGTCGTCGATGAAGACTACGACAAACTTGTCCAGATACTTGTGGAAGACCTTATTCATCAGGTTCATAAACATTGTTGGGGCATTGGTGAGTCCAAATAGTATTACTAAGAATTCACACTGGCCGTAACGGGTATTGAAAGCTATTTTCGAAATGTCCTGCTTCTGAGCCTTCATCTGATGATACCCCGACCGAAGGTCAATATTCGAAAAGTCCTTCGCCCAACTGAGCTAATCAAATAACTCATCTATTCACGGCAACGAGTATTTATTCTTGATGGTAATGTTATTGAGTACACAGTAATTGATACACATCTTAACAGTTATATCCTTCTTTGGCACGAAGAGTACCGGTGCTCCTAGGGTAAAGCACTGGACCGAATAAAACCCTTGCCTTCCAACTCATCTATCTGGGCCTTCAACTCTGTAGCTTCCTTCGGGTTGATCTTGTAGCAATGCTGGGACTTCGGCGCTGATCCGGGCACTAAGTCGCTGGTGAACTCCACATCTCGATCTGGCGGCAATCCTGGCAACTCCTCGGGAAAGACATCGAAAAACTCTGCAATCAGCGGATGCGGCAACTCCTGGTCTTCTGTAACTGCTCTGAAGTAGACTCCCTCTGGCCTCTCTGCGATCCTTCTTCTGACCTCAAACAGCGGAACTCCAGGCGGGCTGAAAGTAACCTTTCTTTATGGCAGTCTATTACAGCAAACTGCTCACTCAACCAGTCGATGCCGAGGACTATGTCAAATCCAGGCAATGACATCACTAGGAATCAAGCTCTAAGCTCCGTCCCAGCTATAGTGATAGAGAAATCGACCATCCCACTAACTGTCACTACTCCTCCTCCTATCATAATCCTGCAGTTCTTTCTAGTAGGCTTAGGTGTGAAGCCGTGTCTATGCAGAAACTCATACGATATAAAGCTATGTGTGGCTCCAGAATCATACAATGCAATGGCAGGAAATAAATATAAGATGATAGAACCTATAATAACATCTGGAGCTGTCTCATCCTCCTCAACTGCGGCCATGACGTAAGCACGTCCCTGCTGTGGTCCTCTTCTCTGCTGCTGCTGGTGCTGTGCAAATCTCTGCTGCTGTGGTGGTAGAGTTGGTCCTCTCTGGGGTACAGCAGGTGGTGCTCTGGATGGTGCAGGTGGTGGTCCTCCAGCTACTCGGGTCCTCCTGCTAGTCTGGCTGTGGCCTGCTGGCAGTTTCTTATCTGATGAGCGTCTGATCCGCAGAATAGTCAAAGTCCGAGCCTCTTCCAATAGACCTCAATGTGGTGTCCTGGCCGATGATAGTATGTGCAAGTAATCCCCTGCTGTTTTTGCTGCTGAAATGCTGGAGCTCTGGCAGGACGATGCTAAAGTGCTGCCGGCTGTGGTGGCCTCGTCTGAATTTGAGTCCTCTTCGCCAGTGTCAGATAGCTACTACTGTCGATGTCCCTGTCCCTCTTAGGCCTCGGGTCCATCTCCTTCTCCACAGCCTGAGCAATCTTGAGGATGCTCGCATAACTCATCGCTTGGCTGATCGCCACTGCATGTCGCAACTCTCTGGTGAGGCCCTTCTTGAACCTCCAAGCCCTATCCTCTAGTGTGTCGACTAGGTTCTCTGCGAACCCGCTGAGTCGGGTGAACTCCGATGTGTACTCTGTCCCCGTCATGTTCCCCTGCTGTAGTGCATCGAACTGCATCCGAAGCTCGTCTCGCTCTATGTCCGGAAAGAACTTCTCTTTGAACAGAGTTTTAAAGTCTATCCAGAGAATCTGGGGCGCATCAAACTGAGGCTCCTCTCGATACTAGGCTCTGGCAAGATCAAAAAGTCGCATGCTCGTAACTTCTACCTTCAGGTCATCTGCAATCTTCGCCATCTTCAGCGTCCGCTCGGCATTTTCCAGCCACTCATCTGCATATACTATCCCCTCATGGCCCCAGAATTCCATCGGACAGAGGTTCTGATAGTCTCTGGCGGTCGCTGGTCTCGGTGCTGCTGGTATTGGAGGTGCTACCGGTACTGGTGCTGTCGGCTCTCGGGTCCTGAGTGCATCCACGACTATCGCTCGGAACTGTGCGGCCTGGTGGTTCTGTGCCTCCATAAACTTCTAGAACATTGTCATCACCTGGGCCCCATAGAACATCGTCGTCGGGGGCAGCGGAGGAAGATTGGAGGCGGTGGCGGAAGCTGCTCTACCGGAACGTCTAGTACAGACTGACTCGAACTGCCTGCAACTCCGGGCTGATCCACGGTCTTCCTCGTTGTGACCATCCTGCAATAGAAAGAAAACTTCATTGATTGCTAAAACCCTAAAACCTAAAAATAAGCAATATTTTATAATATCAATGTATCTGATATACCCTTATTTCCTGATTTTCCTATGCTGTGATCAAGTTTTCCTAGTTTAACAAGTCCCCCAATAGTACTCTAATACCTAGGTACTATTAGGAATGACCTGCATGGGCCACAACTAAAAACATGTCATGACCCGTTCCCGAATAATCGGACATGAGTCGGACACGTCCAGCCTTAAGTAAGCTGTACCAAACTTTAGGGAAACTACAAGTCCAGATAAGAATGAATATAAACTACAGCATCTATAATATCGAATCCCAGAAACAAAGTGCAAACTATGAATTATTATATTTTCCAGCAAATAAAATGTAAAACTGAAGTCTCTAATACAAAGTCCAAATGAAACTAAAGGGAAGATGCTAAGCCTCCTTGGCCTCTAAGTCTAGAGCAACACCAGCTAACTCAAAGGTACCTCCAGGTTCCTGCCCGTAGTAAGTGTCACAATGTAATGCCCCAGTCCCAAAATACGTAGGACTAGGAACGTAGACATGCCAGCTGTATTCATACGAAGTACATAGGACTCGTATGGATACATAAGCTCAAAATGCAGTAAAACCACGACTAATCTCATCCACACAAAATAAATGAATAAAAGACATCATATAAAGATAATGAATTGTCTTGATACAATATGTTGGGCGGAGACAAATCCACTACCAACAAGTAAAGAAAAAATACATAATGTACAAAAGAATGATTTTGGCGAGCGAAGACGATCCAAGTGCAATCATCCTCGAAGAAATAGCAATGATCACGCCTAGAACTAGAGCACCTGCGAAAGACAAGAACACACACCTGGCGAGATAATCAGGTCCTCAGAGGGACGTAACAAGACACATAAAATCGTGCCAATAACTGAATAATAGAAGCTCAACATAAAAGTATATATACGACTAACAAATAAAGGTCCTTAACCATTCTATGTGTTAATGCGTTTTGAAGACAACGTTCCACACAAGGGCTCTCGAGACTAGAAACACGGCACGTTAGCATTTCAACCAAGGCACTAGTGGCGTCTAGAGAAAAGTAAATGCACGGCCCATTAGCACTCGAGCGAGAACTAAGGGGCATCCAGAGAAAAATAAATGCACGGCCACTAGCTCTTGGGTGAGTCACTAACGGCAGCTAGACGAAGGTAAATGTACGGCACATTTGTGTTTCAACCGAGGCACTAGTGGCATCTAGAGAAAAGTAAATAAATGCACGGCCACTAGTCTCTCGACTGAGTCACAAATGGCATCTAGAGAAAAGTAAAGGTGTGAAAGCCCCTGCGCCTAATAACTGTCTTCACCTTCCCCATGTACTACTCGTGCTGAATCCACATCACGACATTCCTAATAACTGCTAAGTCGCTAAGTCTTCTAGACAACCATAACTATTTAGCAGTTATTGCCTATCGTACGACATGTGCGCACCGATGGCCAGTCGATACGTACGTCCGAGATCTATATGAGACTCGTGACTCGTGATACACAAGTGTCGGGCCAATGAATGCGACACAAACAAAGGTGGTCCCTTAACTCTAAGCCATATGCAACTAAAATATAATGATTTGCAAGTACAATTTATATTTTCTAGAATAAGTAAAAACATGCATGATATTGAGCAAGAAATTAAACAGTAATGGCAAGGTGTCTTGCCTGGTAGTACGCCTGGTGTGCTGCGATGATCAAGATGGCATGAACTGCGACTTTGGTGCAATAAATGTACAAGGGGACCTCGGATAGTGGCACGGACAGTTCCAATGGGTCTAGAAGGGTCAATTTAGTTAAGGTGGACATAAGGTACGTACAGATTTTGGCAAGGGATTTGAGAATAGGACTAATCGCAGAAGAGGGAGATATTCGAAGGAATTTAATAATTAGAAATATATGTTTTTAGTAAACTAATAATAATACTCGAAAATATTTTCTTATTAGCTAAAATAGTTTTTAGATATATTTAATTAAAAAATAAACATGTTTTAAGGCAAACTCTAGGTTTGTAAAGATACGACTCTAGATAGAAAATATATATTTCTTAGATAACTACTTTGAAAAAATCTAGAAAAGAAAATTATTTTAGGCCACATTATAATTTATAAGTCGAACTATTTCTTAATCAAAATAAAAATATGCAACAAAATATTTTTATGAGCCAAAAATATTTATAGGTAATATCTCGAAAATCTAAAAAATTGGTTTAGGGCTAAGAATCTAATTTGAAAATTATATGTAGAGTTGTACACAAAACTATAGTTTTGCTTCAAAAATATTTTCCGGGAACATATACATTATTGAAAACAAATAAAATAATACTAATAGTTTTAATAATAATAATAATAATAATCATGATAATAATAATAATAATAACAATGATAATAATAATAATAATAATAATTATAACAGTATTAATGGTATTAATAATAATATTAATGATAATAATAAGAGTAACAAGAGAAATAAAATTGGTATAACTGAAATATATATAAAAAAAACGAACATAATAATAATAATAATAATAATAATAATAATAATAATAATAATAATAATAATAATAATAATAATATAAAAACATAACTTAGTTAACAGTAAAAATAACAACATAAAAAGGAAAGAAATTTTTTTTCACTCGATTCTCTCTTCCCAAACAAGAGAGAGAATGCTCAAAAAAAATAACGATGAAAAGAAAGGGGAACGGGGGAGAGAGCGAGAGAGCGAGGGGCGGACGGAGGCGGTTCGCCGCGCGATCGGAGGGGTAGGCGGCAGAGGCTGGACGGAAGGGCTGGGAAGTCGGGGTCCGGCGGAGGAAAGTCGGAGAGGGGAGGAGCGGTCGGAGCAAATGGGGACGGCGCTGAGGCGGTGGCGGAGGGCTTTAGCAGCTAGGGCAGAGCTTCGCGCAGCGGTCTCGCGGTGGAGCGGAGGGACGACCAAGGCAAAGGTCTCGTCGGCGGAAGGGTTTCGGCTAAGGCGGGCGGCTCGTCGGCCGGCGACGGAGGCGGATATGGGTTCCGGCGTTGGAAGGAGGCGGAGTTCGGGATGCGCGGTGGTCGGAGAGGGTCGGACCAGGGGGTCGAGGCGCGCTCGGCGGAGGACGCGTCCAGGCGGTGGCGCGCTGGAGCAGGCGGCCGTGGCTCGTCGTCCACCGGCGGAGGTGAGTAGATGGCGGTGTTTTAATTTTAAGGTTTTATTTTTTTGCCTTTTCGTGGTGGTCCGGCGATCGCCGTGGGGGTGGTGATGGTTTGGGTGTGGTGGTGGAGCGGTTGTTTGTACGACGGGGGTGTCGAGGAGGAGTGGTCGACGATGGTGGTGATGAAGGCCGATGATGGCTGGGGTTCGTGGCGACGGCGGGGTGCAGGAGTGGGTCTGCATGGTGCGGCGTGGCTGATGATGGTGATGGAGTTGTGTGAGGGGAGGCCAGGGTGGCTGGCTTGGCCGGAGTGTGACGGTGACGGTGACGGTGGAGGCTGTGGCGGTGGCCAGAGTAGTGGACAGCCGGTCGGGGACGGGTTTGGGTCGAGCAATCATGTTGACAGAATTCGACGGAGAAGAGGAGTTGGGTTGTGGTTGGCGTGCGGCGGGTGTCCGGATTTGCTAGGTCTATGGTTAGGATTAGATTAGGAATTCATTGACGTCAGGGTGTGTCCGACACGAGGAAATTATATATGTAAAAGATTTGGAATAAGAATTTGGGACGTGGAACACGGACACGGACACGAGGCACTGCACTTGTGGTGGAAGAAATATTTGTGTGGATGAATAATGAATTGGAGGAGTACCTGCCTATTTATAGGATGTGGTAATTCCCAATTAGATAAGGATTAGGATTGGTTTAAAACCCAAGTAGATAATTTACCATTTTAATTTAAAATTATTTAAATCCAAATCTAAATATAAATCCAATTCCAAATGCAAATCAAATTTGAATCTAAATAAAATTTTAGTTTAGAATCGAATGAGATAATTCAAATTTCAAATATTTAACTATATAAGTAAATCCATAGATTCAAATTAAGATTTTAAATCGCCACAATAATTTCGAAATATATTTTCCAAAATACTAATAATAATAATTTCGAAAATAATAAATATTTTTGAATAACAAAATATTAATTTTAATAATTTCAAAAATTACACTCATAAGATATTTATGCAGTATATGTACGCACTAAAAATATTATTTATTATTAATAACTGTATAAACGAAAGTCTTTGTGTAAATAAAATAAATAAAATAATAAACTTGAAAATTTTGGTACGATAGCTAAATAATTATTATGTATAATATTTTGCAACCATAAAAATAGAAGAAAAGTATTTTTCAAAAATATGTACGCTCGCACATAATCGCACTCGTCGAGCAAATTCGAAAAAATAAAATTTCGTGCGCGACGTATAATACGACTATACGACGTACAATACAAAAATTTAAATCAGTACCAAATTTAATAATAAAAAAATAGTAGAAAATTTAGGGGTTTTACATCCTACCCAACTTAAAAGAATTTCGTCCTCGAAATTAAGAATTAGGAGGGGGTGAGAAGACATAAGGGGGTATCGATGAGAAACAATCGATAACAAAATCATGCCGTAATAAATCGCGATCTAGATCAGAAAAATAATACGATATGGTCGTAATCGATAGGATGGCTAGAGGAAGTTCTAGTATAACGCCTTCGCCCTCCTAAAATAGGTGAAGGCAAAAGCAATATAGAGTTCGAAGGAGGCGTTATCGAATACGAATACGTGATTCCAAGACGTTCGAATAATTTCAAAAGAATTGTCAAGGCAGTCGTGGATGGGATTGTAAGGGCCAAGTTTAATTATATTCCCATCCACGTAGAGTAATAGACTAAAGCGAACCAAAGTGCACTTGGTTGATCAGGCCATTATGCACCGGTTCTGATTAGACAATAGGCTAGTGAGCGCTCAATAGCATATGTCATGAACAAACTTGATAAAGATTAAGCTTGCAAAAACTAGGCTACATTAGCATCATTTAGTCAAATGGTAAATACATAGGCACGAGAGATTAAGATTTAAAGAAGGTAGAATGATTCTAAGTCATACAGTCGTCCTATAGTCTTCTTGTCCAAGTCCTTGGTTGGCTAGACGGGTTAGGTCCTCTAGACTCTAGGATCTAAATAAGCTTGCTAATATAGGTCACTAGGTTAAAGGGTCGCTAGTTCATAAGGTATTCTACCCAACTTAAAGAATTAAACTAATGGTGTTTTGGGACAACTAACTAGTAGGGTTAATCTCTAGCAAGCACGAAGGGAAGATAAGAATAGGGATGGAAGAAAGCAAGCAAGATGCAATTGATGAGTCAAACGGTAGATAAAATCAAAGAAAGAGGTCAAGTATGTGGATGCGATCCTAAACTTCTAATCCTATACGCAGGCTTGCTTGGTACGGTAAAGTAACCAAACAATTTATCTAGACCTGTATGGGCCACCATAAAAATATGTAACGCCCCAGTCCCAAAATACGTAGGACTAGGAACGTAGACATGCCAGCTGTATTCATACGAAGTACATAGGACTCGTATGGATACATAAGCTGTAAATGCAGTAAAACCATGACTAATCTCATCCACACAAAATAAATGAATAAAAGACATCATATAAAGATAATAAATTGTCTTGATACAATATGTTGGGCGGAGACAAATCCACTACCAACAAGTAAAGAAAAAATACATGATGTACAAAAGAATGATTTTGGCGAGCGAAGACGATCCAAGTGCAATCATCCTCGAAGAAATAGCGATGATCACGCCTAGAACTAGAGCACCTGCGAAAGACAAGAACACACACCTGGCGAGATAATCAGGTCCTCAGAGGGACATAACAAGACACATAATATCATGCCAATAACTGAATAATAGAAGCTCAACATAAAAGTATATATACGACTAACAAATAAAGGTCCTTAACCATTCTATGTGTTAATGCATTTTGAAGACAACGTTCCACACAAGGGCTCTCGAGACTAGAAACACGGCACGTTAGCGTTTCAACCAAGGCACTAGTGGCGTCTAGAGAAAAGTAAATGTACGGCCCATTAGCACTCGAGCGAGAACTAAGGGGCATCCAGAGAAAACTAAATGCACGGCCACTAGCTCTTGGGTGAGTCACTAATGGCAGCTAGACGAAGGTAAATGTACGGCACATTTGTGTTTCAACCGAGGCACTAGTGGCATCTAGAGAAAAGTAAATAAATGCACGACCACTAGTCTCTCGACTGAGTCACAAATGGCATCTAGAGAAAAGTAAAGGTGTGAAATCTCCTGCGCCTAATAACTGTCTTCACCCTCCCCATGTACTACTCGTGCTGAGTCCACATCACGACATTCCTAATAACTGCTAAGTCGCTAAGTCTTCTAGACAACCATAACTATTTAGCAGTTATTGCCTATCGCACGGCATGTGCGCACCGATGGCCAGTCGATACGTACGTCCGAGATCTATATGAGACTCATGACTCGTGATACACAAGTGTCGGGCCAATGAATGCGACACAAACAAAGGTGGTCCCTTAACTCTAAGCCATATGCAACTAAAATATAATAATTTGAAAGTACAATTTATATTTTCTAGAATAAGTAAAAATATGCATAATATTGAGCAAGGAATTAAACAGTAAAGGCAAGGTGTCTTGTCTGGTAGTACGCCTGGTGTGCTGCGATGATCAAGGTGGCACGAACTGCGACTTTGGTACAATAACTGTACAAGGGGACCTCGGATAGTGGCACGGACAGTTCCAATGGGTCCAGAAGGGTCAATTTAGTTAAGGTGGACATAAGGTACGTACAGATTTTGGCAAGGGATTTGAGAATAGGACTAATCGCAGAAGAGGGAGATATTCGAAGGAATTTAATAATTAGAAATATACGTTTTTAGTAAACTAATAATAATACTCGAAAATATTTTCTTATTAGCTAAAATAGTTTTTAGATATATTTAATTGAAAAATAAACATGTTTTAAGGCAAACTCTAGGTTTGTAAAGATACGACTCTAGATAGAAAATATATATTTCTTAGATAACTACTTTGAAAAAATCTAGAAAAGAAAATCATTTTAGGCCACATTATAATTTATAAGTCGAACTATTTCATAATCAAAATAAAAATATGCAACAAAATATTTTTATGAGCCAAAAATATTTATAGGTAATATCTCGAAAATCTAGAAAATCGGTTTAGGGCTAAGAATCTAATTTGAAAATTATATGTAGAGTTGTACACAAAACTATACTTTTGCTTCAAAAATATTTTTCGGGAACATATACATTATCGAAAACAAATAAAATAATACTAATAGTTTCATTAATAATAATAATAATAATAATAATCATGATAATAATAATAATAATAACAATGATAATAATAATAATAATAATAATAATAATAATAATAATAGTAATAATAATAATAATTATAACAGTATTAATGGTATTAATAATAATATTAATGATAATAATAAGAGTAACAAGAGAAATAAAATTGGTATAACTGAAATATATATAAAAAATAAACATAATAATAATAATAATATAAAAACATAACTTAGTTAACAGTAAAAATAACAACATAAAAAGGAAAGAAAAAAAATTTCACTCGGTTCTCTCTTCCCAAAGAAGAGAGAGAATGCTAAAAAAAATAAAAAAATAACGATGAAAAGAAAAGGGAACGGGGGAGAGAGCGGGAGAGCGAGGGACGGACGGAGGCGGTTCGCCGCGCGATCGGAGGGATAGGCGGCAGAGGCTGGACGGAGGGGCTGGGAAGTCGGGGTCTGAGGGAGGGAAGTCGGAGAGGGGAGGAGCGGTCAGAGCAAAAGGGGACGGCGCTGAGGCGGTAGCAGAGGGCTTTAGCAGCTAGGGCAGAGCTGCGCGCGGCGGTCTCGCGGTGGAGCGGAGGGACGGCCAAGGCGAAGGTCTCGTCGGCGGGAGAGTTTCGGCTAAGGCGGGCGGCTCGTCGGCCGGCGACGGAGGCGGATGGGGGTTCCGGCGTTGGAAGGAGGCGGAGTTTGGAAGGCGCGGTGGTCGGAGAGGGTCGGACCAGGGGGTCGAGGCGCGCTCGGCGGAGGACGCGTCCAGGCGGTGGCGCGCTGGAGTAGGCGGCCGTGGCTCGCCGTCCACCGACGGAGGTGAGTAGATGGCGGTGTTTTAATTTTAGGGTTTTATTTTTTTGGCTTTTCGTTGTGGTCCGGCGATCGCCGTGGGGGTGGTGATGGTTTGTGTATGGTGGTGGAGCGGTTGTTTGTACGACGGGGGTATTGAGGAGGAGTGGTCGATGATGGTGGTGATGAAGGCCGATGATGGCTGGGGTTCGTGGCGACGGCGGGGTGCAGGAGCGGGTCTGCATGGTGCGGCGTAGCTGATGATGGTGATGGAGTTGTGTGAGGAGAGGTCGGGGTGGCTGGCTTGGCCGGAGTGTGACGGTGACGGTGACGGTGACGGTGGAGGCTGTGGCGGTGGCCAGAGTAGTGGACAGCCGGTCGGGGACGGGTTTGGGTCGAGCAGTCATGGTGACGGGGTTCGACGGAGAAGATGAGTTGGGTTGTGGTTGGCGTGCGGCGGGTGTCCGGATTTGCTAGGTCTATGGTTAGGATTAGATTAGGAATTCATTGACGTCGGGGTGTGTCCGACACGAGGAAATTGTATATGTAAAAGATTTGGAATAAGAATTTGGGACGTGGAACACGGACACGGACACGGACACGAGGCACTGCACTTGTGGTGGAAGAAATATTTGTGTGGATGAATAATGAATTGGCGGAGTACCTGCCTATTTATAGGATGTGGGAATTCCAATTAGATAAGGATTATGATTGGTTTAAAACCCAAGTAGATAATTTACCATTTTAATTTAAAATCATTTAAATCCAAATCTAAATATAAATCCAATTCCAAATGCAAATCAAATTTGAATCTAAATAAATTTTTAGTTTAGAATCGAATGAGATAATTCAAATTTTAAATATTTAACCATATAAATAAATCCATAGATTCAAATTAAGATTTTAAATCGCCACAATAATTTCGAAATATATTTTCCAAAATACTAATAATAATAATTTTGAAAATAATAAATATTTTTGAATAATAAAATATTAATTTTAATAATTTTGAAAATTACACTAATAAGATATTTATACAATATATGTACGCACTAAAAATATTATTTATTATTAATAACTGTATAAACGAAAGTCTTTGTGTAAATAAAATAAATAAATAATGAACTTGAAAATTTTGGTACGATAGCTAAATAATTATTATGTATAATATTTTGCAACCATAAAAATAGAAGAAAAGTATTTTTCAAAAATATGTACGCTCGCACATAATCGCACTCGTCGAGCAAATTCGAAAAAATAAAATTTCGTGCGCGACGTATAATACAACTATACGACGTACAATACAAAAATTTAAATCAGTACCAAATTTAATAATAAAAAAATAGTAGAAAATTAAGGGGTTTTACACACAAATAGCCTCCATCTCACCTGAAACATATCCTAGTCAGGAGCGGAGCTAAGTATATCCAAGGAAATGAACAAGCACAACATAAAGATAAAATATGAACAAGTAATGAATCTCTAAACATGAAACTAGAACAAGCATGCTGAAATGAAACACAAGACTGTATGAAATGAACCTAAAATGTAACCTGGTACCTGAACATTAATATACAAGGAACCTGGTATGTGTGATATATTTGAAATATTTCCAGAGTGTGTGATCGGCTTGGGTAGAACATGGAACATGGCACAGGCATGAAGGTACGGCTTAGGGCCCGCGTGCACAATGCGAGGCCTAAGCTATTAATATGAATTGTAACTCGGGTTTGATCACACACCTATAGTATTTCCCCTCCCAGACACAAGCAAACTCATGGAACAAGACACAAGACAAGACCGTGTAATTTCGTGTCCAACAGGAAGGTACAAGCATGAAATAGATGCACCAGACATGAAGTAAATGAGCAAATTCGAGGAGTATACTTGCCTTGCTCAGGGTGATCGAGAATGGGTAGTAAAGTTGGATGATCTCCTATTATTTTGTTACAAATTGATTAAATGATATCCTTCAGTCAAAGAACAAGATGATATTAACCTCTATAGTTTAAATAACTAAAAAGCTAAACTAGTATACTAAAGTTTTGGTCCCTTACAACAATTCTATCTAGAAAGGATTTCTGGAAACTAGAAAGAGTAGGAATAAAGATACTACAGGTTTTGGATTAACTTCATTAAGCAAGCAACCCAACAGTTTTAGAGTCTAGCTTATTACCTTATTAAGCATTCAACCCGAGATACAAAATATTCATAGAGTAAAGCTTGACATCACTTAGGCAAAGGGTTATCTACAAGTAATAACTGATCAATGGTACAGAGGTCTCTTCAATCCCAGCTTTACTCTTCTCTAATTTGAATCAATTCTTGCTTAAGTCATGATATTTAACATCCCACAGTTCAGGTTATACTTTTGTAAGCCCCTGATTTTTCAAAATTTTTTAAACTAGTGTTAATTAATTATTAAATGTCATTATTGGTTTTAAAATAATTTAATATGATTTTAGGAATTTTCTAGAATTTTTAAATGAATTTTAAATGAGTTTTAAATACAAAAAATATCATTTTGTAATTTTCTAAAAATGTTTTTATTGATTTTTGTAATTAATTAGATTGTTTAAATATCATTTTGTAATTTATTTAAATGTTTTAATATCATGTTGCAATTATTAAAATTGTTTTAATATCGATTTGTAATATTTAATTTTGTTTTAATATCGTTTTGCAAATAAATTAATTGTTTTAATTAGAGTTTGCAAATTATATTTGCAAACTGTTTGGGCGGTAGGCTTTTATGCAATTACCTAAAGTCTAGGGGATTTTCTGTAATTGTTCCTACCCACCCCCGACGACCAGCCCCGACTGCCCGACGACCCCACCGACGCTGCCCCCGCCATTTCCGGCCAGCGCACAGCCCCCCCGACCGCCCTAAACTCCTATAAATGAACCCCTCTCTCTCCTCAGCCCAACCCCCATCACCCCGACCACCATCGACGCCCTAGCTCTGCCGTTCTTCCCCAAAAACACTAAACCTAACCCTAACTCCGGCGACCCCCAGCGCCGCCTCCACAACAGACGTCGTCGCCAACCACGACCACCAGTCGACGTGTCTCGTCGAGACGAGTGCAGCGCCACCACTCCGCCACCGCCACGACGTCTCCTCCGCCCTATCGCAGCCGCAACAGCAGCCCACCCCCATCGGACACGTACGTGTCTTTGGCCCCGTGTCCTATTTTGTGTCTCGATTTCATGTAAGAGACTCGCCCGCTCACGACGACTCTTTTGGTGAGTGTGGACACAGCAAATACGTGTCGTACGCGTCGTAAACAACACGGACACGAGGATTCCTGTGTCCCAAACTGTCCGGACACAGGCTCGTGTTTATTATTTTTTTTATTATGTTATGTTAATCAAAACCTAAATAAAACTAAACTAGCCCTAACCCTAACACAACTAATGGGCTGACCCCCTGGCCAGCCCGTCCTAAACAAACCCCCCCCCCCCCCCCGCTGGCTCAGGTTCGAGCCCCCCCCTTTCCTTGTTTTTTTTTCCTTTTTCTTTTTCTTTTCCTTTTTTTCTTTTTCTTTTATATATATATCTATTTATATATATATGTATATACATATTTTTGTATATATATATGTATTAATATATATATACTATATTTAGGTATATATAGTTGCTATTTATATATATATATATATATATATATATATATATATATATATATATATATATACTTTATTATTTTATGTATGTATATATATATATATGTCTTATGTATATATATGTCTTATGTATACATATATATTTATGTATATATATTTCTTTGTGTATATATATTATCATATATATACTATTATATGTATATGTATACATTAATTTTGTATATATATATATATATTATATAGTTGAGTATTTTCTTATATGTATGTATATATACATATATTTGTATATATATATATAATATAGTTGAGCATTTTCCTATATATAAATATCCCTATATTTATATATATATATATATTATTTCCTATGTGTATTTTACTTAGCTTAGTGTAAATTATTTATATAAAATAATGTTCATACTTTTATAGTTACTATGTAAAACTTTACCTTATTAAAATAATAATATTTATTTTGACTATTACCAAATTGTATTTTTATCATATTTAAATTACTGCAACCATTTGGTGTCCAAGCCTAGCATGGGTATTTGGGCTCAAATGTGTTTTCACACATTCAAGACCTGTACAAGTCATATTGGACTTAATTCATGGCCTTGGGTCCTGTATTTGAACTTTGGTTCAAATTATATACATGGACAAAATACGCAGATAATTAATTATTGTGTGCATTGCTGTTTTTGATTTTCTAAAAATACTTAAAGTATTGCTAAAATTATGGAAAAATAGTTTTTAGATACTTTGTTAAGTTAGCTAATTTAGTATAATTTTTGTAGTATTTAATTTACTGTTTTGCCACTAGTTTGGCATATGAAACCAAAACTCATTTTCTGTATACTTAGGAAAACTGATTTTTATAAAATATTTGTACTGGATAATAAATTCCAGAAAAATTATAATAAATTTCTATGATTAACAAGGATCACCTTGGTGCTTTACTTTAAGAAAAACTAGGCTTTTTGTCTACTTCAAAAATTGTTAGAACACAATGATCTTTTGATTTATTTATTAATTAATTATGACTTGTAGCTTTTTGCGTTATTTGGAGTTTTAGTCGTGTTGAACCCCATCCCTCACTAGTGTAAAGACCCTATAAAGTTAGTTAACATAGTGTGTCACCCCACATTGGTCTCCTATGCCAAGTCATCATTTTGGCTAGGTGTCCAGTCACAAGTCGTGTTTCACCAATTAGTGTCTTAGTGTCTTAGCTTAGTGTAAAACTAAGTTGTTATATTTACTTCTACAGTGACAAGCTACCAGACATCCATAGCATTGTTATCGCAGCTTGTTTTGTTTTGCTTTGCTAGAGGCAAGTACTTTCTACGAACTTTATATATTGTCACATGAATGAACTGCAAACCCCACCATGTTACATGCTGATCCTTGGGGTAGCAAGTTAGATCTCTATATGTTGTACTTTCAGTTACTACCATGCTTAGAACAGTCTTGATGTATCTCTCACATGATTAGAATATGGGTTATGGGGAAACTGATAGTAGAGTACGTGATCATACCCCCTCTTCAGTACCGAGCAAAGTTACATTTTATATAATACTGCGCCGTAGGCCTTACTCTCCAAGCTGTATTTGTACGTGTGTACATATATCGCCTTTACACTTGTACGTATGTACATTTTATTTACATTGTGCCTCAGTACATTGTACACCTATTGACCGATCACGTACCTGCTACAGTTTTAAACATTACATATACATCTGTCTCTATGACATATGTGTCCTTGCCATGATAGACTGTGTGATGCCATGCTTTCCAATTATTCCTCTCATGTTTATTTCCATGTTTCATATGCTAGTTTGCTAGATTTAGTACTTGCGATCCCGTCCTCACAGGATAACGTTGTAGGTATACTTACTGAGGAGGAGTTGCTCTGTGATTCGTATTATGGAGTCACTGCCGAGGACCCGGTTTTGCCATACGAGGATGTTCCTGCGGGGAGACTCGTCTAGTTTGCTTAGCTGCTTGGGATACTTAGTGTAGACATGTATTAGACTATATCATTTTGTAACTGGACATGTATCCAGTTTTACATTTCAGTTTACTTGTACTTGGATATTTTACTATATACGACGACTTTTGTGTTTGGAGCATTTATGATTCTTCTTCACTTATAGAACTGTTAACACATTTAGTCTTATCTTGTTATCTCTATAACAGCTTACTGCGCTTTCTCTTAAGCGTAGGCTGGACATGGCTCGGCCCGGCCCAACAATTTGGGTAAACGGGTCGTGACATATTTTTTGGCGGCCGATGCAGGTCCTGACTAAACTGTTTGGTTACGTTATTGTACCAAACATGCCTGCAATTAGGAACTTAAGGTAATTAGACAACATTAGGAAAGACGCTTAGAACTCTTAGAGGAATGCTAGGATTGCAACATAGGAAATACATCACATGTTTGCTATTATAACTAGATTTTCTTGCATATGATTGCTTACTTTAAACAAGTCCTTATAAGTCTTTTTATGTGTAATTTAGATGGTGCTTACTCGTTCGTCCCAGTATGTTACCCCCGAGAATGGGGCCCTCCATATCCAGTCAGCTGACCAGTTGACTGATACACCTCCACCTACCACATTTCCCCACTCCACAGATCCACAGACCCAGATACCACCTTCCACATCCCAGGCCCGACAGGACCCGATACTTCCACCACCCCCTATCACTATACCCACCCAGGCTTCCGTCACACTCGACGGGAACCAGCTGCTCACACTGATCCAGGGGTTCCTAACAACCCATCAGGAGCAGACTACCCTACTCCGCCAGAGCATGGAGCGTTCTGAGGGACGTCCCGTAGTCCCACCACATGTAGAGCCACGGCAGAAAGCGGGAACGGTCAAGGACTTCATGGGTCTGAATCCCAAGGAGTTCTCAGGGACTGAGGGCATAGTAGTAGCTGATGACTGGCTAGATTCTGTAGAGAGAAAGCTTCTGGGAGTTAGGATGCCGGATGATCTTCAGGTCGAGGCAGCAGGATTTCTGCTGATAGACTTAGCCGGAGTCTGGTTCAGGAATGAGCCGTTGTTCGCGAGAGGTAGAGCCACCTG
The DNA here is from genome assembly GCA_029216955.1 of Iris pallida. Lineage (NCBI taxonomy): Eukaryota > Viridiplantae > Streptophyta > Magnoliopsida > Asparagales > Iridaceae > Iris > Iris pallida. The sequence continues at coordinate 5,373,686 of JANAVB010021198.1, forward strand.
GAACCAGTTCAAGACCTAGTTCAAGAAGAAATTCTTCTCGACCACTGCTAGAGTAGCCATGGGGCTACGATTCCAGAATATCCAGCAGGGGAACCGTTCTGTTGATGACTATGCGGGAGAGTTTAGTCGCTTGAGCCGTTTTGCTCCTAGTCTGGTTGCTGATCCAGAGAAGATGACCCGTAGGTTTTGCCATGGTCTAGTTCCAGACATTGGCATTCTTATAGTGGCGAACGGTACGACTGACTACTACTACCAGAGCCTAGAGTTAGCCCGGAGCATTGAGGAGCGTCTTCTGTCTAGCAAGAGGCCGGCTTCGGTACACCATGAGGGATCGTCCAAGCATTAGGCTTTCCAGCAGAGAGCGCCGACGCCACCCCCGCAGACTTACCATCCCCCTACACCACATCGTCAGACCCCGCCAGTTAGAGCCCCGGGACCCCGACATCAGCAGCAGCAGCAGAAGGGAGCTATATGTTCTTTCTGCGGAAGACCAGGGCATGAATTTGTCGTCTGCAGGAAGAGGTTAGGGCAGTGTTTAGCTTGTGGGTCTGCCATCCATCAGATTCGGGACTGCCCAGTAGCCAAGGGACCCCAAGGGAAGACTTATAGCCTAGTCCTTGAGCCGGAGCCGGAACAGGTTTCGGGAGGTTAGTTTTGATCGTAGCCTTAGTCATTTGTTGCATTGCTTGCTACGCTAGAATATTGTAGGGTCTTCAATCCTTGTGAATTTCGAGGACGAAATTTTTCAAGGAGGGAAGACTTGTAAGCCCCTAATTTTTCAAAAATTTTTAAACTAGTGTTAATTAATTATTAAATGTCATTATTGGTTTTAAAATAATTTAATATGATTTTAGGAATTTTCTAGAATTTTTAAATGAATTTTAAATGAGTTTTAAATACAAAAAATATCATTTTGTAATTTTCTAAAATGTTTTTATTGATTTTTGTAATTAATTAGATTGTTTAAATATCATTTTGCAATTTATTTAAATGTTTTAATATCATGTTGCAATTATTAAAATTGTTTTAATATCGATTTGTAATATTTAATTTTGTTTTAATATCGTTTTGCAAATAAATTAATTGTTTTAATTAGAGTTTGCAAATTATATTTGCAAACTGTTTGGGCGGTGGGCTTTTATGCAATTACCTAAAGTCTAGAGGATTTCCTGTAATTGTTCCTACCCACCCCCGACGACCAGCCCCGACTGCCCGACGACCCCACCGACGCTGCCCCCGCCATTTTCGGCCAGCACACAGCCCCCCCGACCGCCCTAAACTCCTATAAATGAACCCCTCTCTCTCCTCAGCCCAACCCCCATCACCCCGACCACCATCGACGCCCTAGCTCCGCCGTTCTTCCCCAAAAACACTAAACCTAACCCTAACTCCGGCGACCCCCTGCGCCGCCTCCACAGCAGACGTCGTCGCCAACCACGACCACCAGTCGACGCGTCTCGTCGAGACGAGTGCAGTGCCACCACTCCGCCACCGCCACGACGTCTCCTCCGCCCTATCGCAGCCGCAACAGCAGCCCACCCCCATCGGACACGTACGTGTCTTTGGCCCCGTGTCCTATTTTGTGTCTCGATTTCATGTAAGAGACTCGCCCGCTCACGACGACTCTTTTGGTGAGTGTGGACACAGCAAATACGTGTCGTACGCGTCGTAAACAACACGGACACGAGGATTCCTGTGTCCCAAACTGTCCGGACACAGGCTCGTGTTTATTATTTTTTTTATTATGTTATGTTAATCAAAACCTAAATAAAACTAAACTAGCCCTAACCCTAACACAATTAATGGGCTGACTCCCTGGCCAGCCCGTCCTAAACAAACCCCCCCCCCCCCGCTGGCTCAGGTTCGAGCCCCCCCTTTCCTTGTTTCTTTTCCTTTTTCTTTTTCTTTTCCTTTTTCCTTTTTCTTTTATATATATATCTATTTATATATATATATAAAAAAATATATATATATATATGTATATACATATTTTTGTATATATATATGTATTAATATATATATACTATATTTAGGTATATATAGTTGCTGTTTATATATATATATATATATATATATATATATATATATATATATATATATATATATATATATATATATATACTTTATTATTTTATGTATGTATGTATATATATATATATATATATATATATATATATATATATATATATATATATATATATATATATATATATATGTCTTATGTATACATATATATTTATGTATATATATTTCTTTGTGTATATATATTATCATATATATACTATTATATGTATATGTATACATTAATTTTGTATATATATATATTATATAGTTGAGTATTTTCTTATATGTATGTATATATACATATATTTGTATATATATATAATATAGTTGAGCATTTTCCTATATATAAATATCCCTATATTTATATATATATATATTATTTCCTATGTGTATTTTACTTAGCTTAGTGTAAATTATTTATATAAAATAATGTTCATACTTTTATAGTTACTATGTAAAACTTTACCTTATTAAAATAATAATATTTATTTTGACTATTACCAAATTGTATTTTTATCATATTTAAATTACTGCAACCATTTGGTGTCCAAGCCTAGCATGGGTATTTGGGCTCAAATGTGTTTTCACACATTCAAGACCTGTACAAGTCATATTGGACTTGATTCATGGCCTTGGGTCCTGTATTTGAACTTTGGTTCAAATTATATACATGGACAAAATACGCAGATAATTAATTATTGTGTGCATTGCTGTTTTTGATTTTCTAAAAATACTTAAAGTATTGCTAAAATTATGGAAAAATAGTTTTTAGATACTTTGTTAAGTTAGCTAATTTAGTATAATTTTTGTAGTATTTAATTTACTGTTTTGCCACTAGTTTGGCATATGAAACCAGAACTCATTTTCTGTATACTTAGGAAAACTGATTTTTATAAAATATTTGTACTGAATAATAAATTCCAGAAAAATTATAATAAATTTCTATGATTAACAAGGATCACCTTGGTGCTTTACTTTAAGAAAAACTAGGCTTTTTGTCTACTTCAAAAATTGTTAGAACACAATGATCTTTTGATTTATTTATTAATTAATTATGACTTGTAGCTTTTTGTGTTATTTGGAGTTTTAGTCGTGTTGAACCCCATCCCTCACTAGTGTAAAGACCCTATAAAGTTAGTTAACATAGTGTGTCACCCCACATTGGTCTCCTATGCCAAGTCATCATTTTGGCTAGGTATCCAGTCACAAGTCGTGTTTCACCAATTAGTGTCTTAGTGTCTTAGCTTAGTGTAAAACTAAGTTGTTATATTTACTTCTACAGTGACGAGCTACCAGACATCCATAGCATTGTTATCGCAGCTTGTTTTGTTTTGCTTTGCTAGAGGCAAGTACTTTCTACGAACTTTACATATTGTCACATGAATGAACTACAAACCCCACCATGTTACATGCTGATCCTTGGGGTAGCAAGTTAGATCTCTACATGTTGTACTTTCAGTTACTACCATGCTTAGAACAGTCTTGATGTATCTCTCACATGATTAGAATATGGGTTATGGGGAAACTGATAGTAGAGTACGTGATCATACCCCCTCTTCAGTACCGAGCAAAGTTATATTTTATATGATACTGCGCCGTAGGCCTTACTCTCCAAGCTGTTTTTGTACGTGTGTACATATATCGCCTTTACACTTGTACGTATGTACATTTTATTTACATTGTGCCTCAGTACATTGTACACCTATTGATCGATCACGTACCTGCTACAGTTTTAAACATTACATATACATCTGTCTCTATGACATATGTGTCCTTGCCATGATAGACTGTGTGATGCCATGCTTTCCAGTTATTCCTCTCATGTTCATTTCCATGTTTCATATGCTAGTTTGCTAGATTTAGTACTTGCTCCCGTCCTGACAGGATAACGTTGTAGGTATACTTACTGAGGAGGAGTTGCTCTGTGATTCGTATTATGGAGTCACTGCCGAGGACCCGGTTTTGCCATACGAGGATGTTCCTGCGGGGAGACTCGTCTAGTTTGCTTAGCTGCTTGGGATACTTAGTGTAGACATGTATTAGACTATATCATTTTGTAACTGGACATGTATCCAGTTTTATATTTCAGTTTACTTGTACTTGGATATTTTACTATATACGACGACTTTTGTGTTTGGAGCATTTATGATTCTTCTTCACTTATAGAACTGTTAACACATTTAGTCTTATCTTGTTATCTCTAGAACAGCTTACTGCGCTTTCTCTTAAGCGTAGGCTGGACATGGCTCGGCCTGGCCCAACAATTTGGGTAAACGGGTCGTGACATATTTTTTTGGCGGCCCATGCAGGTCCTGACTAAACTGTTTGGTTACGTTATTGTACCAAACATGCCTGCAATTAGGAACTTAAGGTAATTAGACAACATTAGAAAAGACGCTTAGAACACTTAGAGGAATGCTAGGATTGCAACATAGGAAATACATCACATGTTTGCTATTATAACTAGATTTTCTTGCATATGATTGCTTACTTTAAACAAGTCCTTATAAGTCTTTTTATGTGTAATTTAGATGGTGCTTACTCGTTCGTCCCAGTATGTTACCCCCGAGAATGGGGCCCTCCATATCCAGTCAGCTGACCAGTTGACTGATACACCTCCACCTACCACATTTCCCCACTCCACAGATCCACAGACCCAGATACCACCTTCCACATCCCAGGCCCGACAGGACCCGATACTTCCACCACCCCCTATCACTATACCCACCCAGGCTTCCGTCACACTCGACGGGAACCAGCTGCTCACACTGATCCAGGGGTTCCTAACAACCCATCAGGAGCAGACTACCCTACTCCGCCAGAGCATGGAGCGTTCTGAGGGACGTCCCGTAGTCCCACCACATGTAGAGCCACGGCAGAAAGCGGGAACGGTCAAGGACTTCATGGGTCTGAATCCCAAGGAGTTCTCAGGGACTGAGGGCATAGTAGTAGCTGATGACTGGCTAGATTCTGTAGAGAGAAAGCTTCTGGGAGTTAGGATGCCGGATGATCTTCAGGTCGAGGCAGCAGGATTTCTGCTGATAGAATTAGCCGGAGTCTGGTTCAGGAATGAGCCGTTGTTCGCGAGAGGTAGAGCCACCTGGGACCAGTTCAAGACCCAGTTCAAGAAGAAATTCTTCTCGACCACTGCTAGAGTAGCCATGGGGCTACGATTCCAGAACATCCAGCAGGGGAACCGTTCTGTTGATGACTATGCGGGAGAGTTTAGTCGCTTGAGCCGTTTTGCTCCTAGTCTGGTTGCTGATCCAGAGGAGATGACCCGTAGGTTTTGCCATGGTCTAATTCCAGACATTGGCATTCTTATAGTGGCGAACGGTACGACTGACTACTACCAGAGCCTAGAGTTTGCCCGGAGCATTGAGGAGCGTCTTCTGTCTAGCAAGAGGCCGGCTTCGGTACACCATGAGGGAATACTATGGTCAAAGCAATGATCTAACACCAGTTTGACTGATCATTAAAATTTTGCAATAAGCAAGGATACCATAATCTGTCAACCTACAACAACTTGCATTCTCTACATCAATTTGAAGTAACTGTTCTTAAGTAAAAGATTTCTCCAACCGATACCACTGATACTCAAATCACTAAACCACAGAGTCCCCAAGTAGCATTCGAACATTATGTTGAAGGTCAAGGTTTCCTGAGGAACTAAATTTAAGGTTGAAACTTTAGTTGAGTAAAGTTAACCTACTGTTGTCATCCTCTTACAATAACAATGAAATTCGACTCATGCAATCAGTAGGATCACTCAAAGACACAAACAACAATCACTTGAAATTCTACTGATGAATGTTCAATAATAGCTCAAGCTAGCATTAAACATGGCACACTTAAAATTCCAACTAGAAGAGTAGGGTCAAATACCTGTGAAGAGTCCACTTCAATTATAGATTTGGACACAAGTCCTCTACATCAACCCAGCTTCAAATCTCTTCAATCAATTTGAATGAAATGAAACAGGGAATATCATCAAGAACAGTTCATGTTCTATTTAGATCGATCATCACAGAAGAATTTTTCAGCATAGAGCAGATCGAAATCAAATACTTACTCTCGGATATGACTCCAATAGTTTTCAATCTGTATCCTTGTGATTGATCTACTGTTCTGGACACTGATACAGATATAAAAAAATATTAAGATGAACTTAAGCATCTCAAGAATCTCAAGAACAAGTTTAAATCCTCGCTCAAATTCAATCAAGATCTGGTGAAACAGACTAGGTTTTAACAGCCCTTCCTAAATAGATCAGATCAGGTTCAAAAGGAAGGATTCAGAGATCACTTCTTATCAAGAACATGATGTAGACAAAGGAAACTAATACATACCCCTTCGATAACTGCGGAGACAGATCGAAGCTTTGATGGATCGGTTGAAAGTGAAAAAATCTTCAAATTCGTCGAAGGATCCTCGATGTCAAAATATTGCAAACGAACACAGACTTCTACATCAAAATTCAAATAAAATACTCCAACAATCAGCAAAATTGATCCAACTCCAATCTGATCTCAACCTTGCTTCAAATCTCATTCGAAAAATGAAAACAAAAATCTCAGCAAGAATATTTACTCACCTTGATCTTTCGTCGACTAGCCTCTAAGAGGATCAACGAATTTCAAAGTTTTAAAAGACGTGAACTCGGCAATGTCAGGGAAGTCAAAATCCTAAGAGAAAGATTGTACCAGAGCTTCAATTGGACGAAGTAATTCGCCGGTCACCACTTGCAGTGGTGATGATCTCGCCATTGCCGGTTGAATCAGTAGTTTGGAAGGAAAAAATAGAATTGAGAAGAAAGAGGAAGAAGGACTATACTCCTCAAAACTTCTCGACACAAACCACTAATTACAGGAAGGAGAATGATTGAATATATAGGCCATTAGAGAAATGTCTTGGGAAGAAAGAAGAGTGGGCGGAAAATCTGGAAACCAATCAGCTGTCCAAAATTGGTTACAACTGAAGAATTTGAATTGATTCTTTGTTCACAACTACAGCTGTGGAAGAACTTTTAGGAAGAGAAATGTAACACCCAGTTTTCCAGATAGGGGTAATTTTGAAAATTTATAATTATAATTATTAATTATTGATATTTATTTCACATTATGATTTTTGGTAATTTTTAATAATTTTTAAACTATTTAAAATCTGGTTTAAGTCATGACTTATGATTTTGATGTGCTGCCAGTGAAACCCTAGAGACTACATGACCTAGAGCCTAACCATGTCATTAGAATGATTTAATTATCATTTTTAGCCTAGGGGTAATTTGGTAATTTTGACTTATTTGAATTAATTGATGATTTATTGAATTGGTGAATTCCAGTTTAACTTTGACTTGTTGAGACCTAATGGACTAGCCTAGAAGCTAACCCTAGCCATGGTGACCCTAGTCTAACTTAGGTTAACCTACTTTTAGTCATTAGAAACTAATTTTGGATTAGGAGGATTAGTTTAAGTGAATTTAAGTCATGGCTTGTGGTTTCATGAAATGACTTATGGCTTAATGATTTGATTGATCATGACTTAAGCCCATGGGCCATTTAGTAAACCCTAACCCTAATTATTGAGCTTATGACAAACCATATAGGTATTCCCACCCTATATAAACACTTATTCATTAGGGCTTGCCTCTTTTATTTCATTCCAACACTTGGAGAAAGAGAGGTATTTTTCCCCCTTCCAAAAATCCCCATAAATCCATTTTAATTTCTTTTTAATCCTAGTCTTTTGCATTAGGTTCTAATTTCTATGTATTTATTATTTTTGGAGGTAAATCTCAGTTTTGGGTTCATTTGGAGAATTTGGCCATCAAGAGGAACACCCCCCATTTGGAGCTTTTCTATACAATTTGCACCTATAGGTAAAACCCTTTAAATTGCATTATTAATTTGATTTCTTTGTATATTAGACTAGGTTTAGGTGTCCCCTAGCTGTACCTCGAATTTGAGTGGATTTCGTGTCCGTTTGGTGTCCGTATCGGACACATGTCATAGTGTATGTTAGGTGTTCGATGAAATGCCTCTTAGGAATTTATTTTCAATTTCTGTAAATGTAATTACATGAATTGGAAGATCTAAGTATGTACATTAAATTTTGTGAAGGCTGTTAGGTATTCCTGTGTCGTTTTGTGTCTGTTTTTGGTGTTGGACACGCGTGCACGACACGAATGCACTGTCCTACTCACTGACACCTCGTGTGCACTGTACACGATACGTGGACACGTGCTACTTGACACGGACCTAGAGGCAATGTCTGACAAGACACCTCCAAAGTCTCGTGTCGAGTCGTGTCGTATCGAGTGAGAAAACTCACTCATACTGGCCGCACTGGCCGCGCGCGCAGGCTGTGCTCGCGCAGTTTCGAGCCACTGATACGCGGTTCGATACGACACCACGGTTCACTTGGACATGGTGCAGGGGCATACACGTGTAGCCCTATATGTGGCGAACACATGGGCACGAGCACGAGTCGTGTCGTGCCCCGTGTCGCGTGCGTCGTGTCCTCGCTGCACGAGCACTGGGATGAATGTTCTGTTTCGGTGTGCAGTTCGGTTTTGGACACATTCGTGTCCAGTTTTCTGGACACGAATGCATTCCTATGACACGTACACGTGTGTACTATGTTTTGGCACATTCGATCCTGCTTTTGGTTAGGTTTTAATGATAGGTTTAGGGTTTTAACATTTGTTCTGACACTGACTGAGTTCACACAGTAAGTTCTAAGGTTGTTGAGTATGGGATTTGAATTCCCATACTATTTTCCTGAGATTTAAGGTGTTAATGTGATGTTGTATTATTTCCAGGTTATGTTGTATTGATCTGGGTTCTTCGAATTAAGAAGTTTTATTGAAAAATTGTTTCAGTTGACAGATTGGGATATGTTGTGTTGGGTTTTCACCGTTTTTGCTTTTTTCCAGTTTTTGAGTTAATTGAGATTGATAATGTAATATGAAGTATTAGGTCTTATATATGCATTTGTGATTGAGTTAAGGTGATACCTGAGTTGATCTTCAAATATAATCTAGATATGTATATTATGAAATCCTGAGTACAGTTCTTCCTCACACACACATTGTTAGCCGACACCCTAAAACCTGTGACACATGACACAGTTCAACACTGTTTTGGACACACTTTGGACACTGGTGTGTAAACACATCCGAGTGATACCTTGACACATTGACTGGACACACTAGACACTTTGGTTTTAAATGTTGGGTTCAAAAAGTAAATGTCTGATGCATAGGTTGGATAACTGTGGGTTGAGTTCATATTGAACTATTAAACTGACAATTAATCCTGAGATGAGACTTCATGATTTGAACCTGAGAATTTGGTTAAGTTGGGATTAAATTGGAAGCTGAAAGCTGAGATTTAACTAATTCCTGAGAACAACACACCCTAGCCTATTCAATCACACATCCCACTTCACTGTCACTTTGATTACACACTCACACACATTGTTGGTTAATTAAAACCTGAGTTTTAGTTCACTGTTTTCTTTGCAAACACACACACACACATCTCCTCAACCCTTCCCTGTTATACACACACCTAACACTAAACTGTCACACTATCTAAACATTAGCCTAGAGCATATGTCATACACACCCAACTCTCAAATTCCTGAGAACAGCCCCTATGCTCACACACACAATTGCAATTCCTGAATTTTAATACACAATTCCTGAGTTGCATTACCCTGAATTGTCACACCCACACACACAAAACTGAGTTTACCCATTAACACACCACACCATGCACACATGCTCTACACACACACCCACATGTTACATGTACACCTAGACTCACACACACATATACCCCCATACACATGCACATGTATCCTCTCTTTATCACTATATGTTAATATATATATTTTGTCTATATGCATAATGTAGCCTATATGTGTATTGATGTGTGCTATTCACATAAATTAGATAATTTTTTTATGTATAAATATGTGAGAGTAGACCTTGTGTGTGAAATATATGTAATTTTGCCTATAGCCTATGGCTTCTAGCCTATGTTTATGGCATGAATGCCCAGTCATTATGTGTTGTTGGCTTGTATAGCCCAGTTTTGATATGTGCTTGCTAGTCTAGGCTTGGTTAGGCCTAGTGAGACTTGACTAGACTAGGATTGACCTAGTTGACTATTGTAGTTGACTTGGGTCGACCCAGAGTTGACCAAATTTGACTTGGACCTAGTTTGACCTAGACAGTTGACCAGGTTTGACTTAGAGTTGACTTTGACCTAGATTGGCCTAGAAATTATGTAGATTGCATCATAAACATCATTCATCTTATTTTAAACACATTATAACCTGTACTGCTCTATTTAGGACATTGTGACTCTGGTGCAGACATCTGACATTACACTACTCTTTTCAGAGTATCAGGCGAGTACATTCTCTGATAGTTCTCTCATTTAATTGTCAATTACTGTACTTCAGTTATAGTTAGTTTTATGTGATTCCCTGTTATAATATGTATGGATATTTCTGGATTCATGTATGCGGCACACATACCTTACTTATCTGGCCTCTATTACTGGAATTACTGGAATCATTCCGGAATCTATTTCTGGAATCATCATATTTTGGTTGGACTCATCTCGATTCTCGTGTCGAATTCTGGATTCATATGTATTGCAGGGTGGGGAAATATTGAGTAAGACATGTAGACATACCCCAAATCTGGTATCTTCTAACTGGAATCTACTGGAAGCATAGCCATCTCTCGCCTGATCAGTGAGAGATGTGCCTGATTACCTACAGCCGTTTATATGTCGATCTCGGTATTTTAAAACACACTATTAGAATAGCGGGACTTACCTGGATTCTTGATCACTACCTAGAATCATCTTGTACTGGATTCATCTTGTATTAGATTCATCTCGTACTAGATTTATAGTAGTTTTACACTTGTTTTACATTTACTGTCTGGACTTATTATGTTACTTTAGTTCAGCTAGATTTATTTTACAGTCTTCATTGCCATCATTCTTCTCTTGTTTTAGTTACTTTACTTTCCTTGTATCTTACTGCTTCTCTATATTATCACCTAAATATAAACTGCCATATTCATCAATAAAACTGTCTATAACTGCTTTATAGTTCTCTGTCATTACTTGGGTCTTCTTGATGAGTTGTACTCATTCCTGTCCTGACTGGACCTGTTGTAAATTTTACAGATGATTGCCCTGAGGATACATGCCCTACATTTTACTGACCAGGAGATGGCTTAGCTACCTATGGCCCCGACACTCAGGAGTGATCGGGAGATTAGCTAGTTGTTTTGTTTAGCTTTCATGTTTTAGAACTGGAGTTGTATATAAGTTGAGTTTTATAGTTGAGATTGTTGAGATTATATTATTTAGTTGTTGGTTTTATTTCTGTTATTTAGTCTTAGTTATAATCTTCTGTGTTATCATATCGTGCTTAGACTGTGATTGAGATTATATTATATCTATACTTGTCCTCCGTTCGGAGTTGATATATTGACAAGTACATTATATAATTGCGTGATTGGTTAGATCGTGACCTAGAACAGCATTCTACCGCCGACACTGCGGTGTAGGCTTGGCATTGTTACGTGCTCGTACCCTGACAGTGGGTGCGGGTCGTGACACATTTTTAGTGGTAGCCCATGTAGGTCCAGAGTCGCATTAGTGCGATATCGTGGTAGTACGGCGACTTAGTTGTACTGCCGTGAGCCTGCGATAGGATTGAGGAATAGGCTTTAACGGAGAGGCGCTCAATCACAGTTAGGAAAAATTCTGTTTCAATTCATACCATCTATACATCTTGCTGATTGTCTTCCTTGAAATTAACTTTCCTTCCTTGATTTATCGCTTCTATCTCAGTATTGATTTCTTGTTTGATCTGTTTCTCCAGGATGGTTGAGACGAGATCACATCGCCCAGGACCGGGGGACGTTGCAGAGGGGTCTGCCACCTCTCACCTTCAGCAGCCAGTTCCTGGTACCGCAGCCCCAGTCATGCCAGCTGGGGTGGGTGTCTCAGTAGCTTTCGGAGGAGCACCTCCTCCAGCTGGGAGGCAGAGTCCGGTGCTTCCTGAGATCCTTCCACCGCAGCAGCCTCCACCTGCGGGGATGGTAGATGCTGCTCATCTATTCTCTTTCATGGAGAGGATTCTGGCGTCTCACCAGCAGCAGCAGCGGCAGACTACTGATTTCCGTCAGGGGATTGACGAGGCCCATCATCTAGTTCGTACTACTGTAGAGATGGTGACAGCTCAGGGGGAGCAGCATCAGCCTCGTCGGAAGGAGAAGGATATACAGGACTTTCAGAATATGCATCCCAAAGAGTTTCTGGGCACAGAGGGCATCTATTATGCAGACGACTGGATAGAGCATATCGAGGAGATATTCAGGATGGCAGAGATACCAGATCGACTCCATATCGAGGCGGCAGGCAGTCAGATGCAAGACTTAGCCCGTGCGTGGTACCAGACAGATCCCAGGGTGGGAGTTGAGGGCTAGACTTGGGCCCAGTTCAAGGAACTGTTCAAAGAGCAGTTCTTTCCTGATGTGGCCTTGGGAGGCATAGAGGCACAGTTTGAGGGTCTGGTTCAGGGAAACCAGACGGTAGCTGAGTACGTCGGCGAGTTCTCTCGATTGGCCCGGTTCATAGATGACTTGACTGAGAAGACGAAGACGAGGAAGTTCCGCCGAGGCTTGATTAGGGAGGTTCGGTCACTGACCAAGAGCGACCGGAACGCTACCTTTGCAGAGATATTTTCTGGGGCTATGGCAGCGGAGGACGACCTGGGGTTGAAGCTGAAGAGGGGTCGTGACTTCAAAAATGGTAGCAGCAGCGGAGGCCAGGCCAAGAGGCCTCACGTACAGATTCAGCAGACCCGGGCACCGGTGATGGTTCAGCAGGTGCAGCATCAGTATCGGGGTCAGGACCCGAAGATGATCAGTTGTTCCTACTGCAGGAAGTTGGGACACACCAGGGAGCAGTGTAGGAAGAGGCTGAAGGTTTGCTATTCCTGTGGGTCTGAAGCCCACCAGAAGATAGACTGCCCCTTTGTACCTTCTTTTGAGGGAGCTAGGCCACCTGTAGCTCAGCACCAAAGGGGTGGAGCTTTTGCGATGGCGGTCGAGGAGACCGACGCTGCAGGTGATGGGTTAGCAGGTTTGTCCTTCTCATTCTTCCTCCATACTTTCCTGTGTGATTCTATTAGTACCTGCCAGGATATAGTTGTGATTGCTAGATAGTGTAGCTACCCTGTTCGTGACTATGAAATCACAACCAGTAGGACTGTGTTGCATGTTATCTTTGACTTTGATTTGCTGGGGGTTTGACCTAGTAGGGATACGATCATCTTAATTTTGAGGACGAAATTTTTCTAAGGGGGGTAGGATTGTAACACCCAGTTTTCCAGATAGGGGTAATTTTGAAATTTTGTAATTATAATTATTAATTATTGATATTTATTTCACATTATGATTTTTGGTGATTTTTAATAATTTTTAAACTATTTAAAATCTGGTTTAAGTCATGACTTGTGATTTTGATGTGCTGCCAGTGAAACCCTAGAGACTGCATGACCTAGAGCCTAACCATGTTATTAGGATGATTTAATTATCATTTTTAGCCTAGGGGTAATTTGGTCATTTTGACTTATTTGAATTAATTGATGATTTATTGAATTGGTGAATTCCAGTTTGACTTTGACTTGTTGAGACCTAGTGGACTAGCCTAGAAGCTAACCCTAGCCATGGTTGTATGCCTCAAAAATGAAGTCACGCTGAGTTGATCAGAACAAGTCACGCAGAGTGATCCAAGAAGCAGCACAAAAGATACGCTAAGTTCTGCCTGGCCATCTCCTTTAAAAGTCACGCAGAGACAGCTCAGCCATACGTCAGAATCATAATGACTGACAACACAACAGTCGAGAAACGTCTCCTCGTATGCCACGTATGCACAGAACTCGAGAGATCACAGCCGTCTTTTGCGTGATTTTCGAAATCTTCCTTAGCAAGACTCACTCTTCACCAAGTTGGCGTGACTTTGGGTCTTATCTTCATTTAATGCAGCTGACAATATAATCAATGTCAGAGATTTTGTGTCAGACGAAGCGTGCCAAATCAAGACAGCTGGCGGTTTGCGTGGATTCTGAACCTTCTCCTTCCTCAAAACATTGCGTGACTTTTGAGTTATTCTTCTCAAAGACTGCGTGAATTCTGAAGTATTCTTCTTCAAAGCTTGCGTGGATTTCGCCTTCAACGAGTCTGCGTCAACGAATCTGCGTGGATTTTTGCCTTCAGCAAGTCAGCGTGGATTTCATTTCAACTGGAGTACGTGGCAGCCATGCCACCGATCTCTCTCTCGTGTGCCCAGTAACTTGCACACGACCCATGCACTGATGCCATGTGTCCAACAGTTACGGGCCACGTCCAGTAACTACTCACTAACCCTGCGTGTATTTAGAGTCTGCGTGACTTTTCAAATGCACCAGTGGTGAGGTAGTTATCTTTTCAGTTACTGTTTTGACTCTATAAATAGAGTTCTTTTTCTCATTCATTGTACAGATACATTGATATCTACTGTCAAAATTTTGAGAGCTTTTCTTCTTCGCATAGTCAAAGGGATAAAGCGATCGTCTTCTAGATCGGATTCCTACAGTTGTAATTTTCCCAGAAACACAACAAATAAAGAGAATTTCTTTATGGAAAACAAATTGGCGACTCTGCTGGAGAAAACCATCTCCTCTTCTGAGATGGTAACAACTCAATGCGACACTTCGTCAATCGGCTCGACGAAGAAGGTGATGACGATCAAATTCGATCAACTCGCCTATGAAGAAATGCAGCGGGCTAAGGGTGGCAAGCCCACTCCAGCCTCCATCATCACTGCCAAGTCGAAGGGACACTCTGTCTATGTCCCTAAGAATCAGTTGGCAGTCAATAGTGAAGTCTCTGCCACAGTGTCTACTCCTAACACTGGCAAGAACTCCACTGCAAGCACGCACACTCTTGTGCGCTCGAAGATGACAGTAACTAAAAGTCACGCTGACAGTACTGGCTCCTTAGCCGAATCTGTTCCAGCGTGCAAATTCAATTCTAAAAGTCACGCTGACAGTACTGGCTCCTTAGCCGAATCTGTTTCAGTGTGCAAATTCAACTCTAAAAGTCACGCTGACAGTACTGGCTCCTTAGCCAAATCTGTTCCAGTGTGCAAATTCAACTCTAAAAGTCACGCTGATAGTACTGGCTCCTTAGCCAAATCTATTCCAGTGTGCAATCCCACATTCAAAAGTCACGCTGACAGTACTGGCTCCTTAGCCAAATCTGTTCCAGCGTGTAATTCTAAAATCAAAAGTCACGCTAATAGTACTGGTTCTTTAACCAAGTCTGTTTCAGCGTGTATTTCATCAGAGAAGAATAACTCCTTAGTTATCTCTTCTTCTTCACCGAGTTCTACTAGAACTGGGGGTGGTCTTCCACACAAAGTCCCTTCAAAAAGGAATAACTCTTTAGTTGTTTCTTCTGCTCCTGTAGTTTTTACTTCAGGAACAGCTTTGACTGATACTTTTGTTAGTCAAAGGAAAGGAGATGGTCTTTTGACTACTCTTCCTTCTGGACATTCTATGTCTCAAAATCTGAATGAGTCTAAGAAGAAACATTCCTTAATGTCTTCTTCTTTGATTTCTTCAAATTGGGTACAGAATCTGTCCATTAAAGAGGGTCTGTTACCAACTCCTAATCAAGGGAGTGGTTTAACTCTTCCTTCTCTGCAAATATCCAGATCAATGAAGGAAAACTCCATGTTTCCAAAATTAATGTGTTACCTTCCACTGATTTAAGAACAAAACTCAGCACTTCTGGTGTTAAAAAACCATACCAATTGGATATGAAGATAAAAGATCCAGATGCAGAGTATACAAGAAATTATGTGGCTCACATTAATCACTCTTTGTATAATCAAGAGCCATCAAGACCCAAGAACAGAAAGTATACTCCTCAATCTTCACAAACAGATTTACGGGAATATCTTCAACAGAAGAGAAGGAGTAATTCTATATCAAAGGAACATGCTGAATGTGACTTCTATCCAAGAGTCATAATTCAGTACAGATGTCAATCAACAGTTCAAGACCATGGTGATCATGAATGTGACTTCCAGCCAAGAGTCACAATGCAATGCAGATGTCAAAATAAAGGACAGTCTGTCTTCAATAGAATTCAGTATGAACCTATGCCTGATGAAGATGAGCCTTTGTTTGCCTCTGTCAACATGACTTCTCGGGACATCGGAGGTAGAGTTGATAGTCCAGATGGAGTATATAGAAACACCAGAGCAAGAGTCCTGGCTTCTAGTCAAAGAAATTTGATCCCTGAAATTGATTCTGAATTTCTCGGAGAATCTAACTTCCCACCTCTTCCTACTGGGGGTAATTCTCCTATAGTTGACTTTGATACACGAAGCAATGATTCAGAGCATACAACATCTACTAGTTCATCAATAATCCCTCATACAGTCATGACTTACATGGTCGATGGGAATACTGATGAACCTTCTTCTTCCCTGACTCCTCAAGATCAAAGAATTGCTTCTTTGGAACAGCAAATGAAGTCTATGACTGACACAATGAAGTCGATGTATGAACTCATGACAGCTCAGTTGCAAAATCGACAGACTGTATCAGATGCCATACCAGTTGATACTGATATAAGTCCAGTACAAGTTCCTCCAGCAGTATAATCCAATACTCCTGGACCTGCTCAACCAAATCCTAGTCTCTCTGGAGCTGGGGGTAGTGCTTACAATGCTGTTCCTCCTCCCAACTATTGTCTACAAGCCACAACTCCACAATCTTCGGGAGTTGTCTCTGAAGAATTGAAGAATCTCAAAACTCAATTCGAGGCATTCAAGCAGAAGGATGGTTTACAAAGGTTAGGCATCAAGCAGCCTTATCCGATAGAATGGAAGCAAGTATCATGTCCTCCTAAATACAAGCCTCCTACTATCTCATTCTATGATGGAACCACTTCTCCAAGTCAGTTTATCAATCACTTTGAAGTGATGACTGATCAACTACAACCAAGTGATGCCCTCCTTACTCGGGTATTTATTGGATGTCTCAAGGGAACGGCTTATGAATGGTATAGGAGTCTCCCAGATGGGAGTATTACCTCATTTGCTGGTTTCAAACAGATGTTTCTTGAAAGGTTCTATGAAGGGCTTAATGACATGACTATGTCTGCTCTTATTAGAATCAAGCAGAAAAATAATGAATCTACAGAGGAATACATTGAACGGTTTCGAAGAGAAGCTCTGAATATGCCTCTTGGAACTCCTGATGCTGTCACCATTGACACGTGCAAATCAAACTTGTTGCCAATCATCAGTATGTGGACAGGGTCCACTCAATTTCAAGATTGGCCTTCCTTCATAGTCAGTGCTAAAGCTGCAGAAATCAGTGCTGAAACCTTCAAAGGTTTAGGAGTGCAGATGACTCCTAAAGAAACAGGACAAGGTGCTAACAATAAAAATAATGCTCGCAAAGGAAAAGAAACTCTTGAAGTTAATCTTCAGAGCAAAGATGCATCAAATGTTCAAACTCCTGCCTCTACAACTCAACAATCAAGAACACCTCGCCCCAGAGAAGAATATTCTTTTGATGACGACGATGTCCTTGGTATCTTTGAATGTCTGCTGAAAGGTAATAAAATACAATTACCAGAGATCAAGAAACCTGATGAAGCTGGTAAGACAGATCATCCTAAATACTGTCCATATCACAGAATGCTGGGTCACATAATTCGTACATGTTATGTATTGAAAGGAAAGATCCAAGAAATGATTAAATCTGGAGCTATCTCTCTTACTCCAAAAGAGAAGACCGTCACCTCCAACGTCGTCTCTATGCAATTTAGAAATTTCCCTCCTCAACTCCTTGAAAGTGGGATTGTTCCTATTCCCAAGGCAACTCTTGACATAGTGAATCTTCCTCCTCCACAGTCTGAAAGATTAGTGCCAATCACTTTGGAAACAGGGGAAATCATGTGGATCCATCCTGATCTAGTGGCAGATTTTGAATCGCCTTCTCCTCAAAAGATTTTTTCTCAAAAATCCAAGAAGGCTGGAAAGATCAATTCATGTCATATGACTTCTCTTGGGTCTACCTCTGACACAGAGCCAAAAGACAAAGAAGAAGCACTTGTTAGTGCTACTCGAACGGGGAAACCTTACCTAAAGGATTATTCTAAAAATCCTGAAGATCCTACTGATATCCCTTCAGATGCTAAAGATGCTCCTAATGTTCCTCCCGAAGAAAAATCATCTACTGAACCTGTTCCTTCCAAGCCTACGGCTCTGGAGAAAGGCAAACAACAGGCTCGGTTTGATAAGCCAATCAAGAAGTCTTCTCCTCTTGGACTTCAGAAGCCTTACAACTTCAACATTTTGGCTCAGCTTGCTAATACTCCAGCTAGAATGTCTCTCTTTGAACTTCTACGTCTTTCCAAAGAGACTCGGGAGACATTAAGTGAAGCACTTCTACAAGCTGACTCTTGTCTTGCACAATTGAAGAAGCCGGATGCGGAACCTGCCACTTGCTTACATTGCAACAGTGTACTGGAGATTATCCCAAATATCACTTTTACACAAGACGACATGTTACTGGAGGATAATCGACATGACCGACCTCTCTACTACACTGGTTATATTGATACGATGAAGATAGATCGTATCCTCATTGACCCAGGGTCTGCTATAAGCATAATGCCAAAGAGTTTGTTGGATGAACTAAAAATCCCTCTTCATAAGCTCTCCAAGACGGTTAATACTATCTTGGAATTCAATCAAAGCCGAAGTGAGCCTTTGGGAAAGATTCATCTGAAGCTTCAGATAGGTGATTTCAGATCTAAAGTCACTTTCTATGTGATCGAGATCGCGGGATCCTATAATCTTCTTCTGGGGAGGCCCTTTCTTCATGAAAATAATGTGGTGCCCTCTACTCTTCATCAATATTTTAAATACATTGATAACAATGGAAGAGTACAAAAAGAAGTTGCTGATATAAATCCCTTCTATGGGGTTGAAGCTTATTTCAACGATTCCCGAATGTACAAAGAAGAGTATACAAGGGTCATACAAGCTATGGAGAAAGAAGATGCACAAAGTGAGACTTTAATAATCCCTGTTAAATGTCGAACTACTCAGCAACAATCTCCTAAACCCTCTGGAGAAGATTCTTTCATCATTCCAGTGAGTGGACGGATCTCTTCGTTACCTCAGTCATCTACTCAAAATACACTGATCATTCCTGTCAGTGGGTGTACTACAATTCCTGTACCTTCACAAGATACTCTGCTAATTCCAGTTGGAGGACGGACTACTCTTCCTACTCAAACTTCAAGGGAGCTCACCTCTTTTGAGCCATTTGTTATCGATCTTAATCGAAACAAAGCTTCTTCTTCTCCCACTTTAGTCATTGACTTGGCTAAAATCTCTAAGGCTCAGCCTTCTCCCAATGTAAATATTGCTGCTTTTACATTTAATGAAAAGTCTCCACCTTTGCAGTACGTTGATGAGTGTAATTATGTTCATAGTTATTTACATCTGTTAGATGACTTGAACACAATAACCATAGGAGTTGTACAGACTGTTCATACAGATGTATCTCTAGAACCTGTACAATCTTCATACTTTCTAGTTTCCAGCAGAAAGCCAGGAGACATTCCAATATTCTTCTACAAAGGGCCTCAAAATCCTTCTGATCTTGAAGATGATGACAAAAATGATGATACTGGAAGATTACAACTACGTCGTTATAGTCAGCAATCTAGAGACATCATCAAAAATATGGGCTATGACTTCAGGACTGGCCTCAATAATGGAAAAGGAAGAAAAATGCCTGTCCGGATTCCTCCTTTGAAATATGGAAGGACGAAATGCGGATTGGGTTATACTGCTCCTACTCCTTTCATCAACATTATGCATAAAGATCCTGAGTCTGACGAAGATAAGAGATCTGATTCTTCTAGTACTACTTCTTGGGATTCCGATACGAGTATCGGTGACTTCTATTGCACCTTCTGTCTTCCAATATGGTTTCTATTGACTGTTTTGAAAAATGATTCATATTTGACGGTTCATCCGTTCATCTGACGGTTTGACCGTTCATTAATACCTGACGGTTCGTCCGTTCATCTATCCGACGGTTCGTCCGTTCATTATAATCTGACGGTTAACCCGTTCATTCATCTAGTCTTTTGATTTCCGAGTCCAAAGATCATGAAAAATTGAATTTAAAGATATTTTTATGTCTGAATTCTATTTTTTCCAATCAGTATTAAACTAAGATCATTTCTGGTTTAATATCATTTGATAGAATTACAAAGTTCGTTTGTATATTCTATTCTACTGAAATATGTCATGTATTATTTACCTCTGAACGTATTTTCTATGAATCTATCATTTTCAAAACAGCAAAACCAAAAGTCAGATCAAGGATTTTCATTTACTCTCATTCCAGAATCAAAAATACAAGTGAAAGTGAAAATAAAAGAAATTCACTCATTTGGAGTTATCAGCTCCCTCATACGATTTAGAACAGCAGTCAGTTTCTCTTCATGAGTTTTTCTAACTCGTTCTGCTGCTACAATTGAAACATTCTGTTCATCAAAAGTAATGATGGTAGACTGGCGACGGCTGACTTCTTCAATCTGTTCCGCCTGCATCCGTTCTCGTTCCTTCCGAAGAGCCTCATAGTGTTCAACTTCAGAGATATAAGCAGTAGCAACCTCAGCTTGATCTGCTTCCATGACAGTAATGCGCTCTTGAAGACGAGCTAATTCCTCTTTCAATTTTTTCAGTTCTTCAGCCTTGGACGCTTTATCCTTCTCCAGAAGCTCTACTCTTTGACGAATAGCTAATATTTCTTCACCCTTTTCTACTAATTTCTCAGTAGAAGAGGCAAGGAATGCTTCAAGAGCTGCTTGTTGGGATTGTGCTTCGTGCTCTAGTTGACCAATTTCAGTTGCAGTTAAAGATTGAAGATCTTCCTTCTTAGTCTCCCAGTACTTTCGGATAGTTACTTCTAACTCATCCAGGAGATGTTTGAAGAAAATGCACTGAGATTCACAACCAGCATAATACAGCGCCATGAGAGGAAACTTAACCATAGTTCAAAGATCAGAAAATGGCATAGCTTCATCCTTCAAGAAACGTCTAGAATATGTATCTAGATATGAGTAAATGATATCTGAATACATTCCTAGAGCTCTTGTTAACCCAGTCTCAAATCCAGGAGTCGCTGTTATCATGGAAGAAGAAGCTTGAATATTCTCTATCCTCGGAACAGAAGTATGTACCATCGGAGAAGTTAAGTGTGAATTCCCTTCATCGGCATCAGCCTGGATAAGCGGAGCATGAGTCGAACTCATTGCTGCAGCAGTTCCTACAGTTAAAGAAAAATGTAATCGGCATTTAAAGAAAGAAAGAAGCAGCGAAAACAGAATTTGAAATAAAGTTCTACCTGGCTGAGGTTCATACTCGGTATGTGGAGGGAGCTTTGCTTCCTCTCGCAACCGGTCCATGATTGTATCCGATACCTGCTTTATATGGCTGCTTCCAGCTCCAGAATTACTGGGTGCTAGAGCGTTGTTCGGTGATTGAGCAGGTTCAGGGCTAAGTTCCATTTTGTTTCCCTTAACTTTGTCTTCATCATAAGGAGTAGAGGTGCCAGCATGCCAGTCTTCTCCTCCTTCAGCTTCTTCTTCTTCTTCGTCTTCAGGATGAGCTTCTGATTCAGAATCAATGATATTTATATCTTCATTAGTCTCTGGAACAATGACGATAGCAAGCTCAGTATTGGCTGCCGGTTCAGTTATCTCTGGAATATCGGTTCGAATAATGATATCTTGACAAACATTCTTTAACAGATCATCAGCAGCTGATAGCTCAGACACCGGCACGTCTTCGTCGCCTCTGGCCAAAGAAATGTTTTCTTCAGCTTGAATTTCAGGAACTTCTGATTGTTTGGTAGTTTCTTCCAGAGCTGTTGCTTCTTCAGAGTAATCAATCTGGTCATCCAGTGCTTGAATGACACCTTCTGTCCTATGCTCAAATGGGATTACTCTCGTCTCCGAGGGTTCAATAGCTACTCCACTTGTGGTCGGAGCATTTATTTCCTGAACTTGAACAGACTCTACTTCAGTCGGTTCAGTTGAAGCTGTTGCAAGGTGAATATCATCAGATTCGGTCTTCTCAGTAGAAGCTGCTTTACTGATTTCTGGCAAAACTCCTCCACTCATGATCGTTTCTAAGAGTTTGTTGCCCCTAATTTTGCTGGCAGACTTCTTGACATATCTGCCTCTTGACCTCCTTATCAAAGGAGCGTCATCTTCATCAGTCTCTTCATCTTTATCAGCGGCATCATCCTCATCAACCGAGATACCGCCTAAAGATGATGTAGCAGTCACTGAAACTCCTTTCTTCTTTTTCCTAGATGGTGGAGACTTAGTACTCCTCTTGGAGATAGTCTCAGATTCATCACTTCTCTTCCTCTTAGAAAGAGATATAAATATAGGAGGAAGGACCTCATCAGAAAAATTTCCTTCCTGGAATAATTCATAGGGAGGCTCAACTTCTGTTGTCTCATCTTCGGGTTCTGAAGGAAAGTGCTGAATAACTATTTTCTTCTTTGACCTCTTCGATGGAGCTGGATCATCCTCTGCAACAAAAGTCTTCAGATTGAAACTCGGTCTGAAAGTGCCCGACGACACATAGAAATGTGCATACGTATAAAGCATCTTTGGCCCCGAGCTAGACAAAGGATTAGGCATAGAGAATACAACCTTTGTATCTCTAGCTGCAAAATATCTCCAAGCTCGAGCTCCGTCAATGAGTCCTCCGCGAGCAGATAAACAAGTAGTGGCATTCCCAACATGGAGTTGGTCGTACCCGAATTGTCTGGCAAATCGGCTTGGTAAATATGGTTCCAGATATGCCATTTCTTCGTGACGATATACTAGATGAGAAGGCCGGATCCTCTGTAACCATTGGAAGGCTACATCATCTAGTCGGTTTCCCATATCTCCGTCCATCATATTTAAGGGCATACTCTCATAGCCCGATGGTGGAGGGACACATTGGATCAACCAATGTGACGCCCTATTCAATACATTTCTACATTCTGGGAGGGTGTGAACCTTCCAGAACGTCTCTCCAGAGTACCTCTCCAGAAAAAGACTGCTACTTTCTCCTGCCCCTGGAGGTATCAGACCATCATGATGAAGGAGAAGCCAACCATAAAGATACGTGCAGGGCATCTCTATTCTTGGGAATTCTTCAGTCATCATCCTCTGAGCAGACAACATATTAGTGACAAAATTCCGGAGACCTGCATTTAGCCTACAGGTCATCGCCGATAACAAATCCAGCTTGTAACCATACACAAGGCGTACTGCTGCAAAGATAACACCTCTGTGTATCCTGTCCAAAGAACTGGAGCCAGGAATGATGAATCTTCTTAACCACAGGGATAGGAATCCGGCCAGATGACCGTTCCTTGACAGGCTCTTTCCGCTCTGTCTAACATAAGAGCTGAAAGTGGTTCCAGCTTTGAACTCGTACCAGTCTTCAGTAATCGTGAAATCTTTGCAATCATATTTTTTTAGCAAATGAGTGATTTCACTTTCAGAAAGAGGTTTGAAGTTACTGATCCGATACCACTTCTTCTCATTTATTTTCTTTTCATCCTTCTCACAGTTCATGAAAAGGTAGGACATCCACTTCTGAATGTGGTTGCCAGCTTCATCCTTGGAACCCTTGTAATATAGAGTGCATGTGCCAAAATGGCACATCATCTCTTCAAATAGATGGACCATCTCTGGGTTCTTCTCTGACAGAAAGTTCAGTTCCTCTGTTGTAGGAACATATTCCTCATACGGCAGCGAGCCTGAAGGCAGGTGTGAGATGTATTCCATCTCATGAAGGGCGAAGCCCATCTCTCCTTTCGGAGTCATAAAGGTCCCCGTCCTGTGATTATATCTCTCAACCAAAGCTAAGAATAGGAAAGGGTTGGGCTTGAAGCCGTAGGATGAATTGACGATGGCATCATAGAGATTTATCTTCTTCAGCTCAGTCGCGAAATTCTCCAAAGCCCAGTTGACCAAAGTCTTCCATCTCACATTCTCCTGATTCATTAGGCCGTTCATCCTCGGTGTCGAGTCGGTGGGATAGAATGCATTCTTGTTAGACATGAATTCATTTATGAAAATAGGCATCCTGAATGGCATCAATATGGCTGAGTCTTCAGGTGGTATGCATCCAGGCTTCAAACCCCGAAATACTGATACATGATCCTCCGGGGTACTAAAAATCCCTCCTTCCTGTAAATAATACAGCTTGCCTTCGCCTGCTGATATTCTGTCAAATACCAGGACATCTTTCTCGGATAGCTGGCATGCATAAGTCTCATGATTGATAAACCCCGGGAAACCTTTGGCCAGTACATGGGTTGTTTCACATCCCCCTCAAAGCAGAAACACACCTTCTCCCTGATGCCCTTCGGCTGAGATTTTTGTGCTATAGCATCTCCGAATAAAAATGCTGGTTTCTTGTGGGATACCAGATCCAGACTCTGAAAAGGTTGTCCATTCATCAAGCAGAGTAAGGTTGTGTGGTCTTGATTGGCCAACAATGATAGTCTTGCTTCAGGAAGATCAAATTGAGAGAATGTTACATGAGATAAATCATGCTTAAATGAGATACTCAAGCACCCTTCAAAATCTGCTTCTTCGCTTCGGATGTTCACTACAAGAAATGGCAGAAGACAAAGTTAGATATAGACTCTATATGGATATACTACCATGACATACTGAGTGAGTTATTCACGCAAAGTCCAGACAGATTAGGATGAAGACTAATCTATCCAGAAGATGACTCTCAGAAGTCTGCGTGAATAATTCAACATTGATATCTCTGTCAACATATGAAAAATCACGCAGCGTCATCCTGAAAGCTGCGTGACTATTTCAACATGGACATTTCTGCCAACGTAAAAAGTCACGCAGAATCATGAGAGTCATGCGCCTTTTGCGTAGAACACAGAGCTTCGTAAACACGAAGATGTGAAGTATGGCCAACCCTAAAGAGGGAGGCATACTTTATTAATATCCTTTGCCCTAAGAAGGGGGGATATATTTCTGAAGTTTATTATTTTAAGATCCTAAAAAGTTCTATGTGGAGTTCGTCTTCATCAAACTCGTCTTCAACAATTCATGTTCTTCCATCACTTACGATGCATAGGAGCTTGCGGAACTTCCTGTCGAGGAAGTCTGTCAGTAGTGGCACGCGAAGAAGTTGCAGGGGCTTTCCCCTTGGCCTGAGCATCAGCTTTCTTGGGAGCCATTTCGGCTGAGAAAGGAGAAGAAGAAGTCGGGGAAGAAGGAGTTCGTCGGCGAAGATGAAGTTCTCTTCTGTGGGTTCTCTCTTTCAAAAGCAAGTAAAGAAGGAAAGAAGTAATCTTTGGCTTATTTATAGGCTCATTCTAAACAGGCCCATCATGATTCGTCTCGATTTAGGAGCTTGATACGGGATCCTAACTGCACAGAATCCCAACAGTCCAATCATTTAAGGATAAATATCTCTTTAAAGTCATCTCAGCGTGACTCATTTCATTTCATCATCTCTATTTCAAAGTATTTCGAAAATATTTTATTATTTTTCGAAAACTTTGAAGGGGGTTTTGTATGCCTCAAAAATAAAGTCACGCTGAGTTGATCAGAACAAGTCACGCAGAGTGATCCAAGAAGCAGCACAAAAGATACGCTAAGTTCTGCCTGGCCATCTCCTTTAAAAGTCACGCAGAGATAGCTCAGCCATACGTCAGAATCATAATGACTGACAACACAACAGTCGAGAAACGTCTCCTCGTATGCCACGTATGCACAGAACTCGAGAGATCACAGCCGTCTTTTGCGTAATTTTCGAAATCTTCCTTAGCAAGACTCACTCTTCACCAAGTTGGCGTGACTTTGGGTCTTATCTTCATTTAATGCAGCTGACAATATAATCAATGTCAGAGATTTTGTGTCAGACGAAGCGTGCCAAATCAAGACAGCTGGCGGTTTGCGTGGATTCTGAACCTTCTCCTTCCTCAAAACATTGCGTGACTTTTGAGTTATTCTTCTCAAAGCCTGCGTGAATTCTGAAGTAATCTTCTTCAAAGCTTGCGTGGATTTTGCCTTCAACGAGTCTGCGTCAACGAATCTGCGTAGATTTTTGCCTTCAGCAAGTCAGCGTGGATTTCATTTCAACTGGGGTACGTGGCAGCCATGCCACCGATCTCTCTCTCGTGTGCCCAGTAACTTGCACACGACCCATGCACTGATGCCATGTGTCCAACAGTTACGGGCCACGTCCAGTAACTACTCACTAACCCTGCGTGTATTTAGAGTCTGCGTGACTTTTCAAATGCACCAGTGGTGAGGTAGTTATCTTTTCAGTTACTATTTTGACTCTATAAATAGAGTTCTTTTTCTCATTCATTGTACAGATACATTGATATCTACTGTCAAAATTTTGAGAGCTTTTCTTCTTCGCATAGTCAAAGGGATAAAGCGATCGTCTTCTAGATCGGATTCCTACAGTTGTAATTTTCCCAGAAACACAACAAATAAAGAGAATTTCTTTATGGAAAACAATGGTGACCCTAGTCTAACTTAGGTTAACCTACTATTAGTTATTAGAAACTAATTTTGGATTAGGAGGATTAGTTTAAGTGAATTTAAGTCATGGCTTGTGGTTTCATGAAATAACTTATGGCTTAATGATTTGATTGATCATGACTTAAGCCCATGGACTATTTAGTAAACCCTAACCCTAATTATTAAGCTTATGACAAGCCACATAGGGATCCCCACCCTATATAAACACTTATTCATTAGGGCTTGTCTCTTTTATTTCATTCCAACACTTGGAGAAAGAGAGGTATTTTTTCCCCTTCCAAAAATCCCTATAAATCCATTTTAATTCCTTTTTAATCCTAGTCTTTTGCATTAGGTTCTAATTTCTGTGTATTTATTATTTTTGGAGGTAAATCTCAGTTTTGGGTTCATTTGGAGAATTTGGCCATCAAGAGGAACACCCCCCATTTGGAGCTTTTCCATACAATTTGCACCTATAGGTAAAATCCTTTAAATTGTATTATTAATTTGATTTCTATGCATATTAGGCTAGGTTTAGGTGTCCCCTAGCTGTACCTCAAACTTGAGTGGATTTCGTGTCCGTTTGGTATCCGTATCGGACACGTGTCATAGTATATGTTAGGTGTTCGATAAAATACCTCTTAGGAATTTATTTTCAATTTCTGTAAATGTAATTACATGAATTGGTAGATCTAAGTATGTACATTAAATTTTGTGAAGGGTGTTAGGTATTTCTGTGTCGTTTTGTGTCTGTTTTTGGTGTTGGACACGCGTGCACGACACGAGTGCACTGTCCTGCTCACTGACACCTCGTGTGCACTGTACACGACACATGGACATGTGCCACTTGACATGGACCTAGGGGCAATGTCTGACAAGACACCCCCAAAGTCTCGTGTCGATTCGTGTCGTGTCGAGTGAGAAAACTCACTCGCACTGGCCGCGCGTGCAGGCTGTGCTCGCGCAGTTTCGAGCCACTGATACGCGGTTCGACACGACACCATGGTTCACCTAGACACGGTGCAGGGGCATACACGTGTAGCCCTATATGTGGTGAATACATGGGCACGAGCATGAGTCATGTCGTGCCCTGTGTCGCGTGCACGAGGTCGTGTCCTCGCTGCACGAGCTCTGGGATGAATGTTCTTTTTCGGTGTGCAGTTCGGTTTTGGACACATTCGTGTCCAGTTTTCTGGACACGAATGCATGCCTATGACACGTACACTTGTGTACTAGGTTTTGGCACACTCGATCCTGCTTTTCGTTAGGTTTCAATGATAGGTTTAGGGTTTTAACATTTGTTCTGACACTGACTGAGTTCACACAGTAAGTTCTAAGGTTGTTGAGTATAGGATTTGAATTCCCATACTATTTTCCTGAGATTTAAGGTGTTAATGTGATGTTGTATTATTTCCAGGTTATGTTTTATTGATCTGGGTTCTTCGAATTAAGAAGTTTTACTGAAAATTGTTTCAGTTGACAGATTGGGATATGTTGTGTTGGATTTTCACTGTTTTTACTTTTTTTTCCAGTTTTTGAGTTAATTGAGATTGGTAATGTAGTCTGAAGTATTAGGTCTTATATACGCATTTGTGATTGAGTTAAGGTGATACCTGAGTTGATCTTCAAATATAATCTGGATATGTATATTATGAAATCCTGAGTACAGTTCTTCCTCACACACACATTGTTAGCCGACACCCTAAAACCTGTGACACATAACACAGTTCAACACTATTTTGGACACACTTTGGACACTGGTGTGTAAACACATCCGAGTGATACCTTGACACATTGACTGGACACATTAGACACTTTGGTTTTAAATGTTGGGTTCGAAAAGTAAATGTCTGATGCATAGGCTGGATAACTGTGGGTTGAGTTCATATTGAACTATTAAACTGACAATTAATCCTGAGATGAGAGTTCAGGATTTGAACCTGAGAATTTGGTTAAGTTGGGATTAAATTGGAAGCTGAAAGCTGAGATTTAACTAATTCCTGAGAACAACAAACCCTAGCCTATTCAATCACACATCCCATTTCACTGTCACTTTGATTACACACTCACACACATTGTTGGTTAATTAAAACCTGAGTTTTAGTTCATTGTTTTCTTTACAAACACACACACACATCTCCTCAACCCTTCTCTGTTACACACACACCTAACACTAAACTGTCACACTATCTAAACATTAGCCTAGAGCATATGTCATACACACCCAATTGTTAAATTCCTGAGAACAGCCCCTATGCTCACACACATAATTGCAATTCCTGAATTTTAATACACAATTCCTGAGTTGCATTACCCTGAATTGTCACACCCACACACACAAAACTGAGTTCACCCATTGACACACCATACCATGCACACATGCTCTACACACACAACCACATGTTACATGTACACCTAGACTCACACACACATATACCCCATACACATACACATGTATCCTCTCTTTATCACTATATGTTAATATATATATTTTGCCTATATGCATAATGTAGCCTATATATGTATTGATGTGTGCTATTCACATAAATTAGATAATTTTTTTATGCATAAATATGTGAGAGTAGACCTTGTGTGTGAAATGTGTATAATTTTGCCTATAGCCTATGGCTTCTAGCCTATGTTTATGGCATGAATGCCCAGTCATTATGTGTTGTTGGCTTGTATAGCCCAGTTTTGATGTGTGCTTGCTAGTCTAGGCTTGGTTAGGCCTAGTGAGACTTGACTAGACTAGGATTGACCTAGTTGACTATTGTAGTTGACATGGGTCGACCCAGAGTTGACCAAGTTTGACTTGGACCTAGTTTGACCTAGACAGTTGACCAGGTTTGACTTAGAGTTGACTTTGACCTAGATTGGCCTAGAAATCATGTAGATTGCATCATAAACATCATTCGTCTTATTTTAAACACATTATAACATGTATTGCTCTATTTAGGATATTGTGACTCCGGTGCAGACATCTGACATTACACTACTCTTTTCAGAGTATCAGGCGAGTACATTCTCTGACAGTTCTCTCATTTAATTGTCAATTACTGTACTTCAGTTATAGTTGGTTTTATGTGATTCTCTGTTACAACACGTATGGATATTTCTGGATTCATGTATGCGACACACATATCTTACTTATCTGGCCTCTATTACTGGAATCACTGGAATCATTCCGGAATCTATTTATGGAATCATCATATTTTGGCTGGACTCATCTCAATTCTCATGTCGAATTCTGGATTCATTTGTATTGCGGAACGGAGAAATATTGAGTAAGACATGTAGACATACCCCAAATCTGGAATCTTCCAACTGGAATCTACTGGAAGCATAGCCATCTCTCGCCTGATCAGTGAGAGATGTGCCTGATTACCTACAGCCGTTTACATGTCGATCTCGGTATTTTAAAACACACTGTTAGAATAGTTGGACTCACCTGGATTCTTGATCACTACCTAGAATCATCTTGTACTGGATTCATCTTGTATTAGATTCATCTCGTACTAGATTTATAGTAGTTTTACACTTATTTTACATTTACTGTCTGGACTTATTATGTTACTTTAGTTCAGCTAGATTTATTTTACAGTCTTCATTTCCATCATTCTTCTCTTGTTTTAGTTACTTTACTTTCCTTGTATCTTACTGCTTCTCTATATTATCACCTAAATATAAACTGCCATATTCATCAATAAAACTGTCTATAACTGCTTTATAGTTCTCTGTCATTACTTGGGTCTTCTTGATGAGTTGTACTCGTTTCTGTCCTGACTGGACCTGTTGTAAATTTTACAGATGATTGCCCTGAGGACACATGCCCTACATATTACTGACCAGGAGATGCCTTAGCTACCTATGGCCCCGACACTCAGGAGTGATCGGGAGATTAGCTAGTTGTTTTGTTTAGCTTTCATGTTTTAGAAGTGGAGTTGTATATAAGTTGAGTTTTGTAGTTGAGATTGTTGAGATTATATTATTTAGTTGTTGGTTTTATTTCTGTTATTTAGTCTTAGTTATAATCTTCTGTGTTACCATATCGTGCTTAGACTGTGATTGAGATTACATTATATCTATACTTGTCCTCCGTTCGGAGTTGATATATTGACAAGTACATTATATAATTGCGTGATTGGTTAGACAGTGACCTAGAACAGCGTTCTACCGCCGACACTGCGTCGTAGGCTGGGCATTGTTACGTGCTCGTACCCTCACAGTGGGTGCGGGTCGTGACAAGAAAGAAAGGCTCTGCTGTCTTCCAAAGTTTACAGGGAGGGGTTTGCTAGTTGGCCCATTGGATTGGCCGGGGGTGAGGCCCAAATACTTTTGGTTTTTATAAAAAGAAATAACCTATGATATGAATAAGGAAGAATTTATGGAAGCACTATTATTCAAGAGAACTTATTCATAAAAATATATATATAGAGAATACTATAATTCTATAAATTCAGGAAGGTGGGGTTACAGCCCCAGGACTGGATTCTACAGGGGCCGCGTCTCCGATAGGGCCACCATAGTTATAGTCCCCCAAGGGGCATAAACAGGAGTAGGACCTCCTACACCAGGAGTCTCATCCTGGTTGACACCCATCTTGGAGGATTCACCAATGTCAAGGCTCGTTAGGGCCCACAAAGATATTTGACTTGGCGGCAGGGTCGGTTCCTCCACTTGGCACCCTAAGGAAGTAGGTGTAGGACCCGGAGGCAGGGCTGGTTCCTCTATCTCACTTTCTACCACCGTGGCAGGCGTAGGACTCAGCAGTGGAGCCGGTTCCTCCATCTCACTCTCTGTCATTGGGACAAGCGTAGGACTCGACATAGAAGCGGGTTCCTACTTATCATGTCTAGGGGATGACTCGGCCACGACCACCCCTTCAGGTACCCTAGGACGGTTGTCACCACCCGTCATCAGTTCCTCCTCAACATCCCCAGCAGTGTCATCTGGGACATCAGTCGTAGGAGATGAGTCCCAATCCTCCTCTTCAATCTCGAGAGGAGCTTTCATAACTTCTCTCTCCTGAGGCTGGGTAATGACTTCTTCATAAGTACCCATAGCCGGTTCCTCATGATCTGCGAGGGCCCCGCTTGTTGCGTATCTGCAAACAAAACACGATCATTACCACTATCAAAATACGCAAATAACGTATAAATAAAACTACTTAGGACCCTCGTCAAGGGTTGTTTAGCATTCAGTAACGCCAGCAGATCATTGAAGTCATCGTCTGCATAATTAAAAGAAGTGGGGATGTGGACCCGGATATTGACATCTTGGTCCTCCTCACCCGAAGACTCCACAACGGGAGGGATACGCTCTTTGGGAGAGCTGGCGACTTCCTTCTCAAGGGGTTCATCCAAGTCTCGCTTCGAAGACCTGGGTTTCTTCTTCTTCGTACCCTGCATAGAAAAAGTAAAGAGATGAAGGACTTCCTTTAGAATTAATGGCAACTTATTTACCTTTTCGGTGAAAGTTCTTTCGGTCTCTTCGCGGGAAGAGATATTGTGGCCCCAGACTTGGAAGCCAGAACCTTCATCTGCCTTTTTGGTGTAGAAGATAGGGTGTTCGTCGAACAATAAAGCTTAACGGTAGAATACATGATATGCAGCATTGGGTTCAAAAGTGGAGCTATAAATCGCACCCTTGTGTACACGCATTGTAATACTGTCAAGCTCGGGCTCCATCCATCTAACTCCCAATATACCCCAAATAGATACTCGGGTTGTCCATCATCAGTTGACTGTAGCCAAATTGACGAGCAAAACATCTTGGTAGATATGGATCCAGGAAGTAGTGGTTCATGTTCCGATACACTAGATGAGAGGGTCGAATGCATTGCAGCCAACGCAACCCCTAATTCAGAAGAGTGGATACATCTACGCCTGTATCCTCCAACTCCTCGTTAGCTTCAAATCCCAAAAAATGGGCCAACCATAGAAACATCCCACCCTTGAATATGGGACAAAATCTTTTGACACACAAGGACGCCAGTGTACAGCCACTTCCTTCTGCAGTAGCGGCAGATAAAGGCATCACCCGTGACATGCCCCTCTTTTGTGCCAGGGCTCATCACGTTAGGGTAATGTAGTATTAACCATCCCATCAAATAGTGATAGGGCAGCTCCACACAGGAAAAATTCTCGCTTCTGCCCTTCATGGCCAGGATCTCATCTGCAAACTCTCGTTGACCCCAATACAAGTTGCACACCATCACGGGAAGTAGGGCCAAACGACGGCCAAATACCAGTTTCACAACAGACAGGATAAGGTTCCTGATTACCCTATCCACGGAGCCTGATCCACTAGGGAGCACATAGTCCCGAAGCTATATCATTGGATAGGCAGCTAGCACAGCCTTCGGGGACATTCTGTGCGCACAATGCCAGAAACAATTATAGATGTTCTCAGTTGGCTCCTTGTTTTCATCCTTTCGCGAATTCTTCTCACCTAGTTCCTTCATTTTGATGATGATTTCTTTACTCGTGGAACCCTGAGGAGTAGTAAAGTGAACCTTCTTCGGGTCGCCTTTGCCTGAGTAAAAATATAATCCCCCCAAACAGTCACATAAGGGGAGGCCCTAGTCTTGTCTTTCCGCTGATTCACATAACGGTATCACATCAATTCCTTGTAGACCATCATCATTTATGAATTGTTTTCTTCCAAAGTGGAGAGCTCCTCATTTGTTGGAAGGTACTCTTCATATGGCTCAGTCCCCCAAGGGAGTTTCGAGACTTCGAACATCTCGTGGAGCGCTAGTTCCATCTCCCCTACGGTCCCGTATGAAGATTATACATCTCCAAGAGGGCCAGGAACATAGGCCGGTTCAGCTCTATGCCAGCCTGGGTATCCCTTATGGCAGAATCCAAACCAAGATCCTTGAGCTCATCCTTGTACTTCATCAGGATCCACAAGGTCAGCTTTGTAGCACCTAGTTTCTAAAATGAGGGTAATTTTGAACTTTTGTATTTTTAATTATTTAATAATGTTATTTAAATCATGATATAATTTTTGGTGATTTTTAATCAATTTAAAACTATTTAAATCAATAACTTGTGATTTTGATAATTTGCTAGTGTAACCCTAGAGACTGCATGACCTAGAGACTAACCATGACCATGGGGACCTAACCATGTGATTAGGATGGCTAATTGTGACTTTTTAGCCTAGGGGTATTTTGGTTATTTTGGACTTTTTAATGAAAATGAATTTTGATTGATTATTATAGTGCTAAGTATTTTATTAGAGACTAACCTAGTTTTGACTGAACCTAGATGCTAATGATGTTCATGGAGGTTTAGTTAGAAGGTTAGAGGCTTAATGGCTATAATATCTAGATATTATGTTAGTAGGATATTTTGACTAAATGTTAAGAAATGCTACTTTTGATGTGAGCCTTTGATTGAGCCTAGAATCATATGGAGAAGCCTTAGCCACCCATCTAACCTTGCAAAACCCTAACCCTAGCCTTTATCAATAGCTATCAAGAGGCCATACCACTATTTAATCACATTATCAAAAGTTCTTGCCTCTTTTTAAATACCTACATAAATCCCTATTAGTGTTCTTCCCCAAACCTTCACCAATTCTTCATTTCTCCACCAAATTGGACCAAACCAATTGCATTGGACTCCTCAATAGTAGAGGTCATCATTGGTGACTAGCTAGCAAGGATTCAAGGGCTTGGGATCATTACAAGTTGGAGGAAAGCTCTCATTCCTAAGCCTATTCATTGAGGTTTCACCCTCAATAGGTAAAACCTATCAAACCCTAATAAATTCCTGATTTCCTTCCATAGATGCATTCATTTAGGGTTCCCCTAGGTGTAGCCCAAGTTTGGTAGGAATTTGTGTCTATTAGGTGTGCGTGTCGGACACGTATCGGAGTGTGTGTGCATGTGTTCGATGAAATGCTTCAGTAAAACTTTTGTTCGTAT
This sequence comes from Iris pallida, assembly GCA_029216955.1. Taxonomy (NCBI): domain Eukaryota; kingdom Viridiplantae; phylum Streptophyta; class Magnoliopsida; order Asparagales; family Iridaceae; genus Iris; species Iris pallida. The sequence goes on from JANAVB010021198.1 coordinate 5,408,395, forward strand.
TTTCAAAAACTAATTAAACAAATTTGTAGTTCTATATGTGGTGTTTGATTTCCTATATCATTGAGCTTGTTTTTGTGTCGTGTCCGTGTCCAAATTTGGCACGAACACGCAGCTTGAGCGCGTGCACTATGTCCTGCTACCCGTGTCCTAATTCTCTTTGGATACGACGTTTCGACATACGAAACTTGGTGTGTAGCTTGGGACAGTGACTGATAGGTCACCCCCTAAGTCTCACATGACCCCGTATCGTATCGGACACGATATTGGCCGTGCACGAGATTTACACTGACACGTACGCACAGTTTTCGTGTTCTGACACGCGTATCGTACAACGTGGATGTGTGACGTGGACACTTTGTGTTGTGTCTAGTGTGTAGCCCTAGTGTTGGGCTACACGTGGGTGTGACCACGAGGCATGTCATGAATCATGTCGTGTCCACGAGTCACTGTCCTCACTGCACGAGACAGTGCATTTAACGCGTGTCTGTGTGTGTTTGTTTTTATATGGACACATTCGTGTCCAGTTCTTGGACACGAATCAGGGTATCTAACCTCTAGCCCTATGTATAATCTAACCTTAGACACAGATACGAGTCATCTCATGCGATATTGTTTGCCATTAAAATCGTTTGATTGCAAATCTTAATACAAATAGAATAGTGTTACAATATAGGACTTAGATGTAGTCCTAGGAGTACACTTTTGTTTAATCTGGGTCCTAAGTGCCAATGGAGCGAGTGGTAATGCGTTGAATCCGTTGACGGGCTGACGACGGTTATCGGTTCTCTGAAGGTGTAGATTGCTCTGGGTGCTGGAGCTTGCTGAGAGGAGGAAGACGTTGAGTGTCTGTATCTGCCTCTCTGGTGATATCTGCCTGTATTGTCCGTATGTGTAGGTCTGTGTGTGGAAGAAGGAAATGATTCCTCTATTTATAGCTGGGCAGGTTGGCTGATCATGCGCGCATATATAGGATACGCCGGTACGTGGGGACGCCACGTGGAGACTGCTGATGGAGGCGCATGGATGATGCGCCCTACTCGAGGGGTTGAATTCTTCATGCTGCTGTTGTGAGCCGGCACGTAGCAGAGGAGAAGATCTTTCTGTTGCTGAAATCTTGGATGGGTTGAGTCAAAGGACACGTGTCGTCGACTCATGGCTCGAAGATCTCGGATCTGATGGGGGGATGATTTGGTGGGATGCGCCTTGGACTTGGGCGCATGATGAGACTTTGGCTCGTGACCTTTAGGAGTCACGAGCGATTCTGGGCGCATGGCTTTTGAGGCGCATACAAGCGACTTTCCTTCTGTCTTTTGGGATCAGAGATCAGTCTGGGGCGCATGGCTTTTGAGGCGCATGCAAAGCTTCAACTGGAGACTCTTCTTCTGTCTTTAGGGATCAGTGAAGGATCTGAGGCGCATGGCTTTTGAGGCGCATGCGGATGGTTGGGTGGCCACGTGGTAGTAGCCGTCGGGGTAAAGTCATGATGATGCTGACGTTGTGGACGCTTCATTTTCTGCAAAAGCTGTCCACCGTCCAAACTTGGGAAGGCGTGCTGCCAACTCTGTCAGTCCAGCATTTAATGTTTGTGACATTCGATAGACAGCTGAGTGGGTGCGTCGGTTGACGTTCCACTAAGCGTATGGGGACGTATAGGGGCGCATCCCCTGTGATGCGCTCGGTTCAGGGCGCATCTGTTGGAGGCGCTTGATGTTTGAAGGGGTGTGATACGCTGTCCAGCCGGCGCATCCGACACGTCTTTAATGATGCGGCTGTTTTGCTTCTCGAGTGCCTTTAAATAGCCGTTTGGCTGAAGTCGAGGCGTCCGGTTCATCCATTTAATGTGAGTTCATTGCTCGGAACTCGGAGAGCCATCCACTTGGCGCGTGGGTTTGATCTGCCCGGCCTATAAATAGTGGCATGGAGAGAAGGTTTGCTTCTCATTCCCTCACGTACCTCCAACACGAACTTGGTGCATTCTGTTGACGAGGTGTTCCCGAGGGTGAAGATGAGACGCCTTGTCGTCGTTGATGCACTTGAAGGTGACTGTTACATCCAAAAGACGGAGTCGAGGGCTTCTGAGGCAGGCGGAAGGTGCCTGTTGCATCCAAAGATAGGGATGCTCGGGCCTCGTCTCCGTTGTTCCGGAAGAGCCGTAGATCGGAATGGCGGTGCTAGGCTCTCTCTTCCTTCAAAGTGGGTGCTGCCCACTCTGATTGTGTTGAAAGCTGCTCCTTTCGCCGTGATTTCGATCACGGTCTTCCTTGGTCTTTGGAGGCTCTTTCGAAGCCTCCCCTGGCCACAGATTTGCGGTGCTCTTCTCTTCCTTGGTTCCAGTCAGAGGGTTAAATGCTTTGTGTAATCGAAGCATTTATCAGGTGACCCTGGCTGGAAGAGCGACACTGGGCTTCTGCTCGGCCAGGCGAGCCTGGTTGGAAGAGTGGCACATAACTGGGATGCTGAAGGGATGCACATAACTGAGCTGGATGCACATAACTGAGCTGTTGAAGAGATGGCAGGATGCGCCTGGTTGGAGGCGCATGACATCTGCTGCGCCTAACTGGCAGCGCATGGTGACTGGCAGCGCATGATGACTGCTGCGCCTATCTGGAGGCGCATGGTGGCCGCTGGCTGTAGACTTAGGATCTTTCCTTTGTAGAAATTCTTCTTTGTACAACCTTTTCTAGACATGTAATAGACTTTTTTTTAAAATAAAAAGTCCTTCTTCAAATGTCTACGGTTATTGACTTTGCTGTGAAGTGTTCTGTTCGAGTTCTGGTGTATGTAGTGTCTAGCGCATGGGCTTTCTGGTTGTGAAATTCCATGCTTCTACAATACCCCCTTCAAAGTTTTCAAAACTTTTGAATAAGTTTTGGAATACTTTGAATAAGAAGCATGGCGATCAGGGCGCATGACTGTTGGGGCGCATGCCTGTTCAGCTGCATGCTCTTTTTAATTAATGAATATGATAATGCCTCGGTAACCGAAAAGATTAATGATGATCTTTTGGTTTTATCTGCTGTTATTTTCACAAGACCCGAGGCGATGGCTGAGATCACTCGTCATCGGTTCACGCGTGCGACCATGGCCTATAAATAGGTGAGAGATGGAGAGAGAGAGAGTTCTTCTGCTCTGTGCCTTTGCCTCCTTTAGAGTTCTTCTAAAAACCCTAATTTCTTCTTCTCTGATAGAATGGCTCCCAAGACTCCTCGCGGCGGTGCCGGCAAAGGGAAGGGGAAGGAGAAGGAGCCCGTAGAGGCTGTCGTGAGTGACATTCCTCGCCCGCCTGTCGAAGTTCGGCCGGCGGTAGTCGGTGAGCTTTATTGTCTCCTATCGATGTTGAGAACTTTCCCGCCGACGTGCATAGGCCCAGGCCTTTATCATGCATCGTGGCTTTAATTGCTGACGCGCATGGGTTTTACACCCTGATGATGCGCTGAAGCCTTCGCTGACGTGCATGGGCTCACGCCTTGATGATGCGCCGAGGCTCTACCGCTGACGCGTATGGGTTTACACCCTGATGATGCGCTGAGGCTCCTTTTTCAGATGCGCTTGATACGCGCATCTGACGAGCATGAAGCTCTGATCTTTGTGTTGTCTCTAATATCTTTGCATTTTTTTGTCAGTGTCGATGACTATTCCACTCTTGAACGAAGTGCTCCTGGACGCTGCGCTCTGCCAGATGGGAGTAGATTATGATGAAGAGGTGATAAACCCTGCTCAAGCGACTATTATGTTGGATCAGCATCCCGAAAGAATCATTCAAATTCGGGAACAACATCACGGGTTCCTTAAACGGATGATGGAACGTGGCGTTCTGAAATCTGCCACTTCCGATAAAGTGACCTTCTTGAAGCCCGAGTTCCTGTTCGGAGACCGCCTTTCTTCTACTGAAGCCAAGGTGCTGAAGGTCAAAGAAGATTGGTTCTTTACAGCCAGGGGTGTGCATATGACCGTCAGGCAGCTTGAACGTCAATGGCCTTTGTTAACTTTCTATCGTCTTGCTTCCAAAAGGAGAATGTCCTGGGACATTACTCCATCTCAAGGAGGAGCGGTAGTGGGCGTCATCAGAATTGATTCTTCTTCTAATCAGAGGGATACTCTGGCCACCTCGTGAGCTGGTACCTCTTACACCTGGCGAACCCTTCGTCCTGGGAGTATTTATAGCGATGTTCCCGTCAATACTTTTGCCTTGGGTGCCTCAACTTTTGCTCATCGCATGTTGTTGATGGAACAATCATACCCCAAAGGAGAATTTCGGGTAGAGGGTTGGTGTCATTATGTTTCAAAATAGGATAAACTGACACACTGGATCCTGTCGCGGTTTCAGACTGAGCTCCAAGAGATTGGGCTGACCGCCGCGATCCGCGCCACTCAGGCAGGTGTAGAGATTAACAGGCACATGTTCCTTGCGCTTTTGGAAATGTTTGATACCCATACCGGGACCTTCTTCACTCCAGTGGGGGAGCTAGGGCTCGCGCTTCATGAGATGTACGAGGTATCGAAACTCCCCTGGGGATCGGAACCTTACGAGGTGTACTTCCCGACCAATGAAGAATTCAAGATCTTGGGAGACAAAGCTGATGAGATGATGGCTGTCTTCAAAGAAGTAGCGAGTCATCACTACTATATGCAGAAGAAGGACAGGGGCGGGACGCAGCCTCATGTGACTGCTTGGAGAGATCACATCTTTAGGCAGGACAAAGAGGAACCTTCTCACTTTTCTACCCCGCCGGCACTTTCTCGTAACGAGGTGCTTTCTGAAATGAGCAGGTTAGGCGAGAAGAATCCCTTGGAGAACGAGGACCAGCAGTCGGATGAACGCTCCTATAGCTGTTTTTCGCATCTCACCTATCGGATGTCACCAAAAGCAGTGTTAGTCGCGTATCTTATGATTTGGCTCCGGGACCACATCTTTTCAGGCGAGTCCGGCTCTGTAGAGAGGGTGACTCGGAACTTAATTCTGCCGGCCGTAAAGTTGGCCTTCGGCCGTCCTTTAGCTTTACTCCCCGCAATGGTGTGTAACCTGTTGCGGGGTCTTCGAGAGTTTGCAGGAGATGTCGTTCACGAGCGGGGCAAAAACAACAACTTCCCGCGTGCCGAACTGCCGTTTCATTATTTGATGGGGTGGTTAATTTTACACCATCCCAATGTGATGAGCCCGGGTTCGGAAGAAGACTACAGGTCCGGAGACGCATTCCTCCGGCATTTCCACCGGAGGAATTGGTTACACACCGGTGTTCCTGTTTGCAGGAAAGTTTTATCCCATCTTCAGGGATGGAAGATCGCCAAAGTTGGTCCTGTCTTCTCCGATTTTGAGGCCAACGAAGATCTGGTGGACTCGGATGAGGATGCCACCACTCTGTCTCCATGGGGATTCCGCTGGTTGCAAAGTAACCGGCCGTCCCATTTGGTATATCGAAACAGGAACCAGTGTTACCTGGAACCATATCTGCCGAGCCGCTTTGTAAGACAATTCGGGTACGCCTAGTTGATGTTGGATAATCCCAGTATCACCTTGGGGTACGCTGGAAGTTTGCTGGATGGTGCACGAGCTTGGCATTACTATAATGCCGGATGTACTGGAGCCCGCTTTACGCTTCCTGTCCAGAATCTGCGGCCGCCGATTCTTTACTCAACCGCCAGATTTTACTGTGCTATGGCTGCTCCGCCCACCGGATATGATAGGGAGACCAGTTTTATTGCAGACACCCATTTAGCGGCAGGTGTAGACACTTTGGCGAAGGCTCGGTCGTACCGTCCGCCCGAGTCGGGTTATCGAGGCGCCTCCGCCGTATCTACCGGAGGTCAGGCAAAACCCTCGGTTGATCAAACGAAAAGGGGTACAGATACAAAGGTCGACTCTCCTGTATTGAAAAAGCAGAAGAGGGCGTCGTCACCGACGGTGTCCTCGGACTCAGCATCTGCAGAGGTAAGATGTCCCGTAAGGTTTATTTTCGAGTTCAGCTTCTTATGTAATCATGCTTCTCTCTTTTTGTGTAGGAGCCGCTGAAAAGAAAGCCCCGTACTCCAAAATTTGGTGGGAGCAGGCCAAAGGAGATGGTGGGCTCGTCTGAAGTGCGTATTCCGTCCACTATGATATCTCCCATGGAGGAGAACACCGAGGATGTTGCTGTAGAGACTCCAGCATCTCCGGATTATGTCAGACGGGAAGCTGAGGATGCAGCAGCTTCCGAGAAGATGAAGGCCACAGCGTCGGCCTTGGATGACGTTGCCGCAGATCCGCAAGAGTCCGTTGCGGGGGCAACAGATATAGTTGGGACAGAGGAGAGGGTTGATTCCCCTCCTTATCATGATGAGGGGAGGTCGGCTGTATCATTGCCGAGTCTTACCCCAGCTTCAACCGTGGAAGTTGAGGCGGCTACCGATCAGGAGGTAGCGACAGATTCTGTCCCTGTTGAGGGACTTGATGACGAGACCCGTCTGCCGGTCATGACCGCTGGGGCGAGTCAAGAGATAAGTGATAATCTTCCTATTCTGCTAAGGGAGGTACCAGCTGTTAATAGGACGTTGGGGGTAGAAGAGGTGGCCGTTGATGTCGGTGGTCCCTCCGGGCTTGAGAAGGGCGAGGGTGTGGAACCCTCTGTTGCCCCTCCTACTTGGGGTACTATTTCGACGCCTGTATGGGCTTCCTCTGTTCCTTCGGCTCCTCGGGCTAGCAGTCCAGCCCCTGTTGATGAAGAGCCCATTGATGCCGAGGTTCAAGCCTCGCAAGTTGAGGTTGGCGGATCTTCTTCCGGTCCGCAAACTGTAGTAACTCCTCCAACTCCTGCTATGACGCCGCAGGTCCTGGCGGATGCAGACGAATATGTGAAATTCCTCGTCGAGGGGGTGTACAAAATGCTGCAGAATGGTGTATCTGCTGTGATGGATGCCAACGGGAGCTTTGCGACGGTAAGAGCTCTGGCAATGCCCTGTATCGAGCTGATCCGCATTCACCAAGGCCACGACCATATGGTCGAAATTCTGGAGGCTTCGGTGATCGAGCTGGACGAGCGGCTCGCGGAACTTCAGCGCATCCAGCGAAATGACCTCTCCGTCCTGATAGATGCGGAGAAGGAAAAGCTGATTGCCGAGATCGAGTCTTCATACCAGGCCACTGTGGGCAGTTGGGAGTGCGAGGTGGCTGAGACTGAGGCTGCGGTAGAGCAGTTGTCTCAGTCCATGAAGACGACGGTGGAAACTCGAGCTGCATTGGATGCTAACATCGCGGAGATCGACACCCAGATGCGCCGCCTTGAGGTCCAACGGGGCTCGACTCCAGTTAGATGCCGAGCGTGTCCGGGCTGAACACGCAGCATTCAAGAAGGAAGAAGCGACTTTTACTCAGCGGACTCTTGCCTTGGCGCAGCAGCGACAACAGCTTGATGAGAAGCATGAGAGCGATACTTCCGTTGGGGCTGTTGAATTGATGCATCAAGAAGCTGAGCGACGAGTCCTGGCGACTATGGAGGCCCGTACAGCCGACTTAAGACTTCGAGTCAGGGAGCTCTCAGCCCACCCTGGGGAGGTTCAGGGACTGTAGCTTTTCCCTCTTTTTTTATGTTCTTTTGCCATCCTTTGCTGGGGGATAGTGTAGCTTTTGTACTCTTTCTTTCAGAAAATAAAGAAGTACGCAACTTTTTGCGATGTGTTCATTTTTTTGTTATTATGAACTTGATAATTTGTGTGGACCTATTATCTTTTGCGCACCTTGGTTTTTAGGCACAGATAATAAGTTTGAAGGAACCGACATGTTTGCTCAGAGGTAATATGGACGTGGCAATCATTAGGGTTCAAATGGTAGAATTATCCTACTCAGAGGTGTGATGGACGTGGTAGGAATGATCCTGAGGGATACGCTGAACAACTCAGAGGTGATGTGGACGTAGAAGTTCTGCGATCAATGTACGACAACGTAGGGGTTGTTTGTACGAGATGTTTACTCAGAGGTAATATGGACGTGGTAAACATGAAAGGTAGCGTCGGCTTACGTAGCGTAAGATTTTGCTTTGTAGGGTGTAGAGGAACAACTCAGAGGTGATGTAGACGTAGTTGTCTTTCTACTGAAGGAAGCTACGGAACAGCTGGGTTCCAGAAGCGGATGAGTTTGTGGAAGGAGATTGTGTGTGAGCCCTGATGATTGGGCCCACAGATCCTCTTTGGGGAAGTACATGTCTGAAGGATGTCAAGAATAGTACTTCTTTAGGAACTTGCCGTTGATGGGCATCATAAACAAGTCTCCATTGGGTTTGGCGAGGCGGTAAGCACCGTTTGAGTACACCGTCTCTATGATGAAAGGTCCTTCCCACTTGGGCTCGAACTTTCCTGGTGTCTTGTGAGTTAACACCATTGGCCTTCTGACTGCTAAAACCAGGTCGCCAACTTGGAAAGTCCTCTGTTTGACCTTCTTGTTGAAAGCCTGTGATATACGGGCTTGGTAGAGTTCGATGCGTTGTTGAGCCAGGAGACGCTTCTCATCGAGTGTCTCCAGTTCTCGCAGACGACGACGTTGATTGTCCTCTTCTGTGAGTTTGTTTGTTATTGCTACGTGGAGTGAGGGTATCTGGATCTCGAGAGGCAGTACCGCTTCGCTCCCGTAGACCAGAGAGAATGGTGTGTTGCCTGTTGGGGTCCGTACCGTTGTGCGGTAGGCCCAAAGGCATTCGCCAAGCTTTTCGTCCTAGTCGCATTTGTTGGATGACATGACCTTTTTGAGCAGCCTGACGATGGTTTTGTTGAACGCCTCTGCTAACCCGTTTGCTACCGGATTATAGGCGGTAGATGCCACATTTTGAATGCGATTCTTGTCACAGAACCTGCTAAAAATATGGCTGATAAACTGAGGACCGTTGTCATGAATGATCCGCCAGGGTACTCCGAAACGGTAAATGACATGGTGTTTGATAAAGCTGACCACCCTGGAGCTCTTTACTTCCGCGAGTGGGACTGCTTCTGCCCATTTGGAGAAGTAATCGGTGATGGCCAGGATGAAGCGGTGTCCTCTTGATGAAGGAGGGGTGATTGGTCCCACGATATCCATACCCCAGGCTTCGAAGGGCCAGGAGGCGACTGTAGGATGTAGCGGTTCAGACGGTGTATGTATGAAGTCTGCATGAAGTTGACATACGTGACACTTCTTAGCATATTCAACAGTGTCGGCGACCATGGTTGGCTAGTAGTAGCCCATACGCCGCAGTCGATCCTGCAACTTAGGACCGGGTTGATGAGCTCCGCAAGTTCCGTCATGAGCTTCTTGAAGAGCTTCGGCTGCTTCTTCGTTAGACAGGCATCGAAGGAGGAGCCCATCGAAGGAACGTCGGTACAGCATTTTGGTAGCTGTATCGTAGTAGAATCGAAGAGAGCGTCTTCTGACTGAGACAGCTTCCTTCGGGTCCTCTGGAAGGATTCCGTAGACAGCAAAGTCAATGAACGGGAACCTCCAGTCTCGAACATTAACACCAGTGTTCGTTGGCATGGCGTGAGCCACTCGCAAGCACAGGTTGTTTCTAGGACAAATCAAGTCTCGGCCTGTTACCGTGACATAGTGTTGAGTCCCAAAGGGCGCTGCCAATGAGGCTGCGAGGCCAGCCAGAGCGTCAGCCTCCAAGTTTTGTAGACGAGGTACGTGTTCGATGAAGAACCCGGTGAAGGTTGAAATGATGTTCAATGCAACTTCATGGTAAGGGATCAAATCTTCATGACGAACCTCGTATTGCCCCCGAATTTGGTTCACGACGAGTTTTGAGTCGCCGTAGGCTTCCAGATGGTCAACCCCCAGCTGTTGTGCGAGCTGGAGTCCCATGACGAGTGCATTGTACTCGGCAACATTGTTGGAGCACGGCTTCGAAAGGGAGTAAGCACGCTGGATGACCAGCTGATCGGGGAAGACTAAGACTACCCCCACTCCTGCGATGATTTGGCCTTTGGGGCCTGTTCTTGAAGCGCCATCGAAGAACATCCGTCAAACGGAGCTTCCTTCGGTGACGTTGGATTCTTGGACCTCATCCGGGATATCTTCATAGAGCTTTGAGGATTCTGGGATGGGGTGTGCGGCTAAAAAGTCGGCCAGAGCTTGACCTTTAACAGCTTTTTGTGGGACAAACACCATATTATACGGTGTTAGCAAGATCGCCCATGTGGCTAGCCGGAAGTTCAATGATCCTGGCTTCGTCATGAGGACTCTGAGCGGATTGACTCGAGAAATGACATGAATTGTCTGGCCCGAGACATAATGACGAGTCTTCTGGATGGCAAATACCAAAGCCAAGCACTCCTTCTCGACGGGGTTGTACCGGTGTTCGGCCCCGATGAGCGTTCGACTGAGGTAGTAGATTGCTTGCTCATAGCCTGTATCGCTGTTTTGAGCCAGCAGACGCCAAGAGAATGATCCATGGCACGGACGTAGAGGAGAAATGGTTTACCGGCGACTGGTGCTACCAGGACTGGTGGGCTCGTCAAGTAGGTTTTGATGTCGTCGAAAGCCTTTTGGCACTCCTCTGTCCAGACATAAGAGACTCCCTTTTTCATGAGCTGAGTAAAGGGTTGACATCTACCGGAGAGGTTTGCTATGAACCTCCGGATGTATGCCAGACGTCCCTGTAAGCCCCGAAGTTCTCAAAGATTCTTCGGAGGGTCCATGTTGAGGATGGCTTTGGTCTTCTCGGGATCAACATGAATGCCTTTCGTCGTGATGACAAAGCCCAAGAATTTGCCGCTAGAAACCCCCAGGAAGGATTTAGCGGGGTTCATCTTGAGTTGATGTGCCCACATGAGATCAAAGACTGTCTTCAGGTCCTGTAAGTGATCTCCTTTGAGGCGGCTATTGACCGCGATGTCGTCAACGTAGCATTCGACTGTCTTACGAAGATGTTGACGGAAGATGGTGCTCTTAGCTCGTTGGTATGTCGCACCGACGTTCTTCAAGCCGAAGGGCATCACTGTGTAGCAGAAAACGCCCTTTGGACTCCTAAATGACGTATGTTTTACGTCGTCGGGAAACATCTTGATTTGATTGTAGCCTGAATACCCGTCCATGAAGGACATGCGTTCGAAGCCACATATGTTGTCGATCATCACATCGGTGATCGGAAGCGAGAATTCGTCCTTCGGACAAGCAGAGTTGAGGTCTCTGAAGTCGATACAGACTCGTATCTTCCCATTCTTCTTGGTGACAGGCACGACGTTGGCTACCCAATCTGGGTGCTGTTCCTCACGGATGAAGCCGCTAGTCAAGAGTTTGTCCACCTCCTGATCGATGGCATTCATGATATCCGGCCGGAAACGTCGCTGTTGTTGTTTGATAGGTTTGGCATCAGGTAAGATGTTCAACCTATGCATTGCGATCTGTGGATCGAGTCCAGGCATGTCTTCGTAGCTCCAAGCAAAGACGTCGATATACTCTTTAGCCAGCTGGATTAGAGACTCTCGGTCTTCTCCTTCTAGGCTTTTGCTGATGAAGATGGGTTTGGAAGAAGATCCGTCCCCAAGGTCGATCTGCTCGACTTCATCTTCGGTGGGAGGTTCACGTAACTCAAAACGAGACTCCCATTGCTCTCCTAGGCGTTGAGCCCAAGGTTTTTCTTCGAAGGATTCCGGCGTTTGGTCTTCGCCTTCACCTTTTTGAGGTTGTGCTGATGTCATGTTAGCTAACAGCACTTTCCTGAAAACTGATCCGATACTGGTATCGGAATCCCAAGTCGACGCTTCGGACGAATGGGAATGTTCTACGTCTGAACTCTCTGGAGTTGATGGTGGCGTGACATAGCCTACCCTCCTTCGAGTCTGATTGTAGTAGTTCTGTGGCTTTCCTTTGGGGGTTGAAAACCGAAGAGGGAGATGTCGACCTTTGCCGTAGTTTAGGCCTTTGTTGCTTTTTAAGTCGTAGCCCATCTTTTGGATGATGTGCTTTGCCGTATCCGTGTATCGGTAGACTTGTACTCTGCCTGTATCTGGTTCTGGCTCGAGTGGCGGGAGGTCTTGATGACGCTCGACCTTGCCCAAAATGATGGATCCTTCGTCTCGACTTCGTGGAGGGGTTATGAAACAGACTCCTTGAGACGGGACTACTTGATTTACATGGACGGTCGTTATTTGTGTTTGCAACGACCGTAGAGCGTTATCTAATGTATACATAGCATTCCAGTGTGGAAGACAAGAATAATTAAACGACACTCTATTATTGATAAAGTACGAGATCTTATCCCATGGGATTACATTGTCTAAGGAGGGTGCATCTATATCAGCAGAGATATATTTGCCGAGCTCCTCATCTGTAAGCACTGGGGTCGGATCAGAAGAATCTACCACAGCTTTGACTTTGGGGTCTGAGAGGGCGATGTGAGCCTTCTCTGGCATCTTGGATGACTGCGGGGGCTTGCCTTTAAGACGCACCTTCAAAGGTGCCTCAACTGCACCTCCTGTGAGTGGTGCCTTCCCCTGTAATTTTGCCACCAGGGGAGCCGATGTTTGAGGCGGCTTTCCCTTGAGGCGTATCTTCAGAGGAGCCTCAGGAATCGGTGCTTTCCCTGATAGCTTGATGCTCATTGGAGGCACCTTCTGGGGTGGTTTGCCCTTCAGTCGGATCTTCATTGGGGCATCTGGATTCGTCTCAGGCTCCGTGTCCGGCTCAGTTGCCGTCTCTGCCTCATCATCCGCATTGTTGGCTTCCTCCTCGTCAAGTGGCTTGTACAAGTCAGAATCGGTGAAGTAAGCTTCAATCCCTTTGAAAGGATCGATGTCTGCGAACTCCGTCCGGATGACGCCGTTGGTGGATACATATTTCATGTATTGGTGGAGCGTGGAAGGCACTACCATGTACTCATGTAGCCATGGTCGGCCGAGCAGGATGTTGTAGTTGACCTCGGCATCCACCACATAACAAGTCACCTCGGTTTTGAGGTTGCCTATGTGACACTTCAGTCGGATCTTGCCCAGTGGCTCGCTTTTGCTAGCGTTGAAGCCACTGATGGTTGTGTTGGAGGGCGCCAGCCAGTACATTGGGATCCCCAGTTTTGATAGCAGCGCCTTCGGAATAATGCTGAGGGAAGACCCCAGATCGATCTGAATCCGGCTCACCTTGACTGAACCGATGTACCCTGTGTAATACAGCGGTCGGTTATGTCGGTGGTGCTTGAGCAGCATGTCCTGTTGGGTGAAAGTTATGTTTGGGATAACTTCCTCCGCACAATGACAGTGCGCACAAGTAGTTGGGAGGTCTTCAGGCTGCTTGACCTGACTGAGAAAGGATTCAGCGTCCTTCAGAGCTTCGCAGAGAGCTTCTCGGGAGTCTTTGGAAAGACGTAGGAGCTCAAACAAAGACAAGCGTGCAGGAGTACTGGCCAGTTGTGCCAGTATGTCAAAGTTGTGGGGCTTGGCTAGCCCCGAAGCAGTCTCCTTCCGTAGAGGTATGTCGAAACGAGCCTCCACCTGCTTCTGCTTATTGGCTGCTGAGGGTTTAGATGGGCCCTCTTCAGGGATGGTACCAGGAGGCACCACCTCGACGGCAGCTTCGCCGGGCTGAGCATTCTGTTGTGCACGCGTCTGCACTGGAAGTGCCTCTTCCGTTGAAGAAGAGACCGTACGGCAAGACTTGATCTTCCTGCCTTTTGATTTGGAGGTAGAGCGTACCTCCGGTTGAGTCACCTCGGAGACGAGGTCGGGATGAACCCAGAGGACCTCTCCTCGAGATGTGGTGAGTGGAATAAGTCCACTCGCATTGTCACGGGTAGGTGGCAAGTTCACCACCTCCATTGTCGCCTTAGGGATGGGGACGACGCCATCTTGTGTGGTGGTCGGCGGCAAGGTACCGAATTGGAGTGACACCACATTGGCTGATACCGTCTTCTTTTCGTAGTCAACGGAGATTACATCCGCATTGATCATACGCTGGATGTAATTCTTGAGGACGTAGCAGTCCTTGGTCGGGTGTCCGACAAACCGATGGTAGTGACAGTACCTCGGGTTGTCCACTTTCCCGACTTCGTCGGGCCGCTTTGGGTCCGGAAGTTTGATTTTGTCACCCTGGTTCAGTATTTCAAAGAGTTGCAGGGTGTCTTCGTCATTGAATGAATACACCTCCTTGGGTCTCGGCGCCAGTGGAGGTTTCTGAGTAGGCGCAGATGCGCCCTTCGAGGCATTAACAGTCAATGCCTGTTTCCCCTTTGCTTCTCGCCAGGAGTTGTTGGCTGCTGACTTTTTCCCCTTATCATCAAAGGCGGGGAAGCTGACACCCAGAAGACGTGCATTGGCCGCCTTCTTTTCTGCGGCTTCAGCTTCGATGATCAGGGAGCTCCAGTCGGGAGGGGGAGTAGAGTTGAGCCAGAGCTTCACTGCGGGCAGCATGTTCATGCTGTAAGAGGAGAGGAGCGCATGTTCTGGCATACCTGGAGGTAGCCTGAAGCAGGCTTGTCGGAAGCGTTCGATGAACACCCAAACCGTTTCTTTCTCCTTCTGGCGTATCTCTATGAGAGATGCCATCGTCATGTCCTTCCCACCGTCGTAGAAGCGATCAAGGAAGAGGCGCGTTAGATCATCGAAGGACGATATAGAATTGTCGGGGAGGCTGCAGTACCAGTCATACGCTACCCCTTTTAGGGCTCCAACAAAGATGCTGGTGAGGAGCGCGTCCTCCTTAGGAAGATGTCCCGTTTGTGACTGGAAATATGTCAGGTACCGACGCGGAGAGTCCTTCCCATCGTACGGCGTGAGTGTTTGTGGTTTATATTTTGGAGGATAAACCACCTTGTTCCACTCAAGGGGATAAGGCTGGGGAATGCTCATCTTCTGGCGCTCCTCTTGCCTGTTTTTGGACTCGAAGCGCTCCCGCAAGTCCTTGATCATTTTGACCACATCCTCCGTGGAGCTAGGAGTCGGGGAAGGTGGTACTACCTGGAGCGGAGCGTTTGAGGGTTCCGACGTCCGAGGTGCTTCTGTGTCGAAGGGTGCCCGTTGAAGGGGTACACTCGACTCCCCATTGACTCCTGGGTCAGGACTGGTTGAAGGTGCTCTGGTCAAGGCCGACCGAATATCAAACACCGCTTGAGTCAGTGCTTGTATAGAGGCAGAGAGGGTTTTGAGTCCTCCCTCTAATGAGTCTATGCGTTGGACAATGTCCTGCGGTGGCGCATCAGACTCGGCATCATCCTCAGCCATGTATATTGTCCTGACATGGCCAGGAGTGGATGGATTGGTTGAGGCTTCGCTCTCGGCCTCACTTTCATGTGGGGGAGTCACCTCTCCTGGTGTTTCACCTTGGCCACCCCCAGCCACATTCTGGAGGTCATTCTCGACGGGCGCATCTGCAAGGGCCTGATTGTCCTCAGCTCCGTCTTGAAGGGCCTCTTCGTCTCTACCCCCAGCTATGTCCTGGGGGACATCCTCATTTCGAGGGGCTTGTGGGAGGCTGACTTCGCCTCGAGGATGAAGATCCGCCGTAGCTGTGCTTTGGACATCTTCGTCTTCGGAAGGAGGCTCAACAAGGGTCTGACTACCCCCAGCTTCCTCTAAGAATTTCTTCTTCGACCGAGTGCCTTCGAACACCCCAGAGGTCGAGACTGTTGCGTTGGTTTTCCTTGGCTGGCTTTTGGATGAGGAATTACCCGTCGTCTTCCAGAGTGATGAGGAGTTGGAGACCACATTGCATGAAGCAACTCTTGGCTCCTCTTCTGTTGACACCTTCTCCCCAAGGCGACGTCGGAGGGGTGTCGCTGACTGCAGCCGCTGGAAGACTGACTGCCTGGGTGGTACTGCCGCCTTGCAACAGCAGTTGATAGTGACCACCGCACAAGTATGCCCCGTGAGAGGCTTATTGTGCTTGTTGGTCGACTCTCCTGACCGGCGCTTGTGAACGATCACATTACGCAGGTCGTTGGAGGAGAGTGCTACCTTCACACCCCCTTCAGGTGCATGGCAAGGCCAAACGCCGGGACGGACAGGTGAGTGCTACGCCTCCTGATCTAATACCAAGCAGGCATCATGATCAGTAGTGGAGGAACAACAACATTTGGAGTGACTTGAACGGACCTCAAACGCACAACCAGAGGAGGCGCGGGAGTTCAAGACCACTGAATTTGCCGCACTCGACTTGGTTGTGCACGCAGTAGATGCGCCCAAGTGAGATGAGGACTTTGAAGATCGACTCATTTTTAGGGCCGAAGCACCTGAGTCGACCTTGTACAGCTTGCCATCGGCAGCACGCATAATTGTGAGCGCGTGCCTCTGGCCTGCTGCTGGCATAGCACGTTTGTGGCGCATGGCCCGTGCCGCCTTGGATTTCTTTGTACTAGCCCGCTGGGGCGCATAGTACTCAGCATCCAAATTCTCCTCGCCATTACAGCGAGTGAGTCTGTCAAAGACAGAGACTTTTTGTGGCGCATCAGAAGTGACGCACGGGGCATTGGCTGCGCCCCTGCTCCGTCGACGCATCTTCCTCGCCTGAGAGGGAGATGGCTGGGGAACGTGGTCAGCCGCACGCTTCCCCGAGAGATGCGCTGCATCAGCGGGCGCACCTTGGTTGCTGAGGACGTCAGCAGGAAGGGAGGGCTAGATTGGCGCATCCCCTTCAGTGGTGGTGCCCGAGGCGTCGACCTTACGCACCCAGACACGGTGGGTCTTCTTCGGCTTCGGCAGCCGCTTCGAAGGACTCGCGCTTCCTTCAGAAATGAACTCCTCGTACGCCTGTTGATTGAGGCGAACGACCAGCGTCTTGTGGGAGAAGCCCACCTTCACGTCGTCGGCCTGTGACACAACTTTCTCGGAAGAGGAGAAAGAAGTCCCCAGCAGAGTCGCCAGCTTGTTTGCCATTAAAATTGTTTGATTGCAAATCTTAATACAAACATAATAGTGTTACAATATAGGACTTAGATGTAGTCCTAGGAGTACACTTTTGTTTAATCTGGGTCCTAAGTGCCAATGGAGCGAGTGGTAATACGTTGACAACGTTGACGGGCTGACGACGGTTATCGGTTCTCTAAAGGTGTAGATTGCTCTGGGGGCTGGAGCTTGCTGAGAGGAGGAAGACGTTGAGTGTCTGTATCTGCCTCTCTGGTGATATCTGCCTGTATTGTCCGTATGTGTAGGTCTGTGTGTGGAAGAAGGAAATGATTCCTCTATTTATAGCTGGATAGGTTGGCTGCTCATGCGCGCATATGTAGGATGCGTCGGTACGTGGAGACGCCACGTGGAGACTGTTGATGGAGGCGCATGGATGATGCGCCCTACTCGAGGGGTTGAATTCTTCATGCTGCTGTTGTGAGCCGGCACGTAGCAGAGGAGAAGATCTTTCTGTTGCTGAAATCTTAGATGGGTTGAGTCAAAGGACACGTGTCGTCGACTCATGGGTCGGAGATCTCGGATCTGATGGGGGGATGATTTGGTAGGATGCGCCTTGGACTTGGGCGCATGATGAGACTTTAGCTCGTGACCTTTAGGAGTCACGAGCGATTCTGGGCGCATGGCTTTTGAGGCGCATGCAAGCGACTTTCCTTCTGTCTTTCGGGATCAGAGATCAGTCTGGGGTGCATGGCTTTTGAGGCGCATGCAAAGCTTCAACTGGAGACTCTTCTTCTGTCTTTAGGGATCAGTGAAGGATCTGAGGCGCATGGCTTTTGAGGCGCATGCGGATGGTTGGGTGGCCACGTGGTAGTAGCCGTCGGGGTAAAGTCATGATGATGCTGATATTGTGGATGCTTCGTTTTCTGCAAAAGTTGTCCACCGTCCAAACTTGGGAAGGCGTGTTGCCAACTCTGTCAGTCCAGCATTTAATGTTTGTGACATTCGATAGACAGCTGAGTGGGCGCGTCGGTTGACGTTCCACTAAGCGTATGGGGACGTATGGGGGCGCATCCCCTGTGATGCGCTTGGTTCAGGGCGCATCTGTTGGAGGCGCTTGATATTTGAAGAGGTGTGATACGCTGTCCAGCCGGCACATCCGACACGTCTTTAATGATGCGACTGTTTCGCTTCTCGAGTGCCTTTAAATAGCCGTTTGGCTGAAGTCGAGGCGTCCGGTTCATCCATTTAATGTGAGTTCATTGCTCGGAACTCGGAGAGCCATCCACTTGGCACGTGGGTTTGATCTGCCCGGCCTATAAATAGTGGCATGGAGAGAAGGTTTGCTTCTCATTCCCTCACGTACCTCCAACACGAACTTGGTGCATTCTGTTGACGAAGTGTTCCCGAGGGTGAAGATGAGACGCCTTGTCGTCGTTGATGCACTTGAAGGTGACTGTTACATCCAAAAGACGGAGTCGAGGGCTTCTGAGGCAGGCGGAATGTGCCTGTTGCATCCAAAGATAGGGATGCTCGGGCCTCGTCTCCGTTGTTCCGGAAGAGCCGTAGATCGGAATGGCGGTGCTAGGCTCTCTCTTCCTTCAAAGTGGGTGCTGCCCACTCTGATTGTGTTGAAAGCTGCTCCTTTCGTCGTGATTTCGATCACGGTCTTCCTTGGTCTTTGGAGGCTCTTTCGAAGCCTCCCCTGGCCACAGATTTGCGGTGCTCTTCTCTTCCTTGGTTCCAGCCAGAGGGTTAAATGCTTTGTGTAATCGAAGTATTTATCAGGTGACCCTGGCTGGAAGAGCGACACTGGGCTTCTGCTCGGCCAGGCGAGCCTGGTTGGAAGAGTGGCACATAACTGGGATACTGAAGGAATGCACATAACTGAGCTGGATGCACATAACTGAGCTGATGAAGAGATGGCGGGATGCGCCTGGTTGGAGGCGCATGACATCTGCTGCGCCTAACTGGCAGCGCATGGTGACTGGCAGCGCATGGTGACTGGCAGCGCATGATGACTGCTGCGCCTATCTGGAGGCGCATGGTGGCCGCTGGCTGTAGACTTAGGATCTTTTCTTTGTAGAAATTCTCCTTTGTACAACCTTTTCTAGACATGTAATAGACTTTTTTTTAAAATAAAAAGTCCTTCTTCAAATGTCTACGGTTATTGACTTTGCTGTGAAGTGTTCTGTTCGAGTTCTGGTGTATGTAGTGTCTGGCGCATGGGCTTTCTGGTTGTGAAATTCCATGCTTCTACAGATATATCGTGTCCTTTTGGATACGACATGTCAATACGATGAGTACTGGTACACAGTACACCGATACACTGTGTTCAACCAATTGGACACGAACTGTGACACTGGAAGATATGACATGACCCCCAGGGTCGACACGAAATACCCCCACCTGACACGAAGAACTATGTTTGGTTTTGGATTGGTTTTTTGTTTTGAAATGGGAATTTACTGGTACATGTCTGATACATGTACAGTAGCTTCGAAAATGAATTCAAAAGGAGTATTTCCAAATCACAGATGTTTCCAAAATGATTTCTAAATTAGTTTCATCTTTGTTTTGGGATTTCTGCTGATACATGTTTAAATCAGATTTCAAAATGAGTTGAAGAAGTTAATTCGAAATTGGTTTCTAATGAGTTTAAATGTTGTTGGGTTTTGAGTGGTTTGATTTGAGTATTGGTTTTGAGTTCCATTTCAAGTTTGAATTCATTCCTTCATGTCTGATACATGGAGTTTAACTGAGTGATGATTGGTTTTTGATTTGTCTTAAAACCTGAGTTCGAATTCAAAAGGAATTTTTGAGTTAATTGTTAACTGAGTTACCTCTATAACTGAGATGCATGTTCACTAAGTTGTTTGTAAATTGAGATTGATTTAAACTGAGATTGGGTTTGATAATTTGGGTTGATTCATATGTTAAATTCTTAGATGCATGTTCACTATGTTTGTTTGTAAACTTGAGATTGCTTTTAACTGGGAATACTTGCTTCACAAACACTTCATATGTATCACACACACACTCTACTCTCTCTATAAATATAGATATGTCATATATATATATACATATGTATATATATAATGTGTTAGCTATAGATTGATTCACTCTTAACATGTTAAACCCCCCCTTTTCTTTACATCTCTGTTCACACACACAACATAAAATATTTTGCCTACTTGATCTCTCTCTCTCTCTATGTATATATATATATACCCTATATATATTTAGTACATATATAATTGCAATACAATGTAATGTAAATGTGAATGTGACTTATATATATGTGGTACTCTATATTACTTAATTTTGTGTGCTGGTTTGGACTATAGTATTATACTATAATGTGGCTTGTGCTTGGTATAGCTAGTTGACTAGGCTTTATAGTGTAGTTTGGTTCTAGACCTAGAATTGACTTGTTAGACCTAGTTTAGTTGAACCTAGACTAATCTGACCATGTTTGACCTAACCCTAACTAGTTTGACCTAGTTTGACTTTTAGAGTTGACCAAAGGTCAACAATGAGTCAATATGTGACCAATTGACCTAGCTTGACTAGAGTTGACTTAATTGACCAAGATTTACCTAGCTTGACTAGAGTTTGACCTAGTTGACTAGATTGTGACCAGAGTTGACCAGAGTTGACCAGAGTTGACTTTGACCTAGTTTGGCTTAGAATCATGTAGTTTGCATTTGCAGATTTCAATTATTACAATTTGAGTACTTTATAACCTATTTTACTCTAAATAGGACCATGTGACACCAGTTTAGAGATCTATTCATATCAGTCATTCAGGGTGACAGGCGAGTACATTCTTTGACCGTTTCATACTTTCTAGGACTTATATTCTGCTCTAGATTACTTTACATAATGCTGTTACGTTATTATCACGGATTTTTACCCAATGGATCTTGCCATACGATGTTATCCCCTTCGGGGTGCATCAAATACAGTTGTCATGTGCTTTTCATGAACATCTTGTATTTTATATACACCTCTATTCATGTATACTCTTGTGCAATCTTGTACTCTCATGATCACGTGAGCAAACATGATAAAAACCTCTTATGCAAGGTAACGTAACTTGACTAGATCCTTGTGTATTGATTGGGGAGGGTGAGTAGGAAATGGTTATGTGATTAAAATCCCATCTTATGAAATCTTTTGAAAATCTTGTATATATCCATTATACACTAACGTATGATGGAGTTACCCTTGCATTGTCCTAACCCGTTTATATAACCATCTCATGCTCTAAATCACAGGTTACTTACAGCTCTTACTTACCATGTATATAGATATTTCCAGTTATAAAATCTCTCTCATTTTCATATATATATTTCTTTACAGTCCATGTATCTTATTCTTTTGCATGCTTTATATTTTCTAATATGATATGAACTGCGTGAGATGTATTGTGCTCGTTCCTGTCTTGACTGGACCTATTAAAAATATTGCATACGATGATGATGACTGCCCTACCTTCTATAGGACATATGAGGGTGACATTCAGGAGCCTGAAGAGCATCTAGCTCAGTAGAGGGTGCCTAGTTTAGTCTAGTACTTATAGCTTTCAGTTTGTATCGGATTGTTCCAATTGTTAGTTGAGACTTAGTTATATTCAGGACTTGTATTTATTTGTGTTGGATATCTATATGTGTGTATTTATTTGTGTTGGATATCTATATGTGTGTTGTGATGACTTTACTTATATGTTCAGTTCTTCTTTCATTTTATCTTATTCCATATCGTGCTCTATCTTTCCTAGACTTGTGATTGAGATATAGAGTTGAGATGTTATATTATACCTCCGTGCGGAGATGACAGGTTTATATATCTTGTTGTTAGATGTTAGATGTTATAGATGACCTATACGACGTTCTACCGCCGATACTGCGACGTAGGTTGGACGTACCGACGTTCTCGTGCCCCTAAACAGGGTGCGGGTCGTGACACGTTTTTAGTGGTAGCCCACGCAGGTCGAGTTTTTGTAGTGGTATTCGAACTAGAGTATCACTACAGCCTGCAGTAGGATTATAATATATTTTGAGGTACTCAATCACATCTAGGAAAAACTCTTAATAGAATTCCTGCCATCTAAATTCTTGTTGAAAATTGTTTCCTTTGAAAATAAACCATCCTCCTTTGATTATATTGCTTCTTTCTCAGTATTGATTTTCTTGTTTGATCTGCCTCCAGGATGACAGTGACTCAAGCTCAGGCAGCTGGATCTAGTACTGCCCCAGAGAGGTCCGGTCCAACGAGGCCTACTGTTCCGGAGGAGGGTGTAACCCCTGTTTCTTAAATTTTTTTTATATTTATTTTATTGTGTTTGAAAGTAATTTATTTTTGAAACTTTGTAAAAGATATTTACTATTTTTTTTCTGCATTTCAAAATGTAGTTTGTAATTATCGGTTTGAAAGTACTTTTTAGTTTTAATAAATATTTGTTTTTGAAATTTTATTATTGAAATTATAAAGTTATTTATTATTATGTTTGGATTTTCAAAAAAAATATATCGGTTTCGAAAATAGTTTGAAAATCATGATTATTTTTGGAGCAATAAAAAGATTTAGTAACTTATTTTGAATACGATTTTAATTTATAAAATATATTTTACCTTATTTGATAACATCAAACATTATTTAAAATACTTATGGTGACTAATTGTGGCATTAAGAATTATCTAATCTAGATTTGCAATATTATTTGATTTAACTATTTATCTATTATATGATTTAAATTGCTTTGATAAACATTAAATTTATCTTAAAGTTATTATGTTGAATTTGATTTGGATTTGAATTCATATGATTTGGATTTAAATAATTTATTTGATTTAAATTTATGGAGAGATTTGTCCGTTAGAAATTCTAATCGTATTTGAATCATATCTAGTATTAGATAGATCATTTCTTATTTGAACTAATCATATTCCTATCCAAATTAGTTGGTAATCCTAATCATATCATTATTGATTGAGTTCTAATCATATCCTAATTCACTAAATGCTTTCCATTATCTATATATATTGAACCTATAAAATAAAATCATCGCTCATACCTTCTTTTTCAAAATTTCTCCCTTTTTTCGTCATAATTACCCCTAAATTCGTCATAAATTCAGCCTTCCTCTTCAAATGTTTTACCAACTTCGAAGGGCCATAACTTCCAACTTCGGACTCCGTTTGATCTCCAGTTTTTTTGTTGTAACCGTCTCGAGGTATATTTTCTGAATATAAAATTTATTTTCAAATAATTTTAACCTAATTTTCTGAAAAATTTGTGGAGAGTCAGTTGTCCGAAATTTGACACGCTTCGGTGTTTTCGAGATTCCGGGAGAACCAGGAATCGGAATCACGATCCGTTTGAAGTTTCGGAACGATGAAGAAAAAGTACACATCATATATTTTTCTAAACAATTTTCCAAAATATTTTATTTTTATTTTTATTTTAGAGGCCTGTCTCATCCATTGAAATCATCTTGCGTAGTTTGACTTCTGAGACTATTTTCATGCCGACATGATCATATCACGCCAGTCAACTTCAAATTAAACCGAGGCAAGTACTTATTGATGCTTTCATGTGCATTTACTTTATATTGTCGTATTTCACTTATACATATTATTTTTCGTGTCTTGACTGTTACACACACGAGAGTTGAGTGATTGACTATTGTTCACGTTTTCTCATTGATATCGTGATCGTTCTCGTGACCGTGTTTTCATGATTGTGAGCTATAGATATTAGAGGGGTACAATTATTAGGCACATGGACAAAGCCCAGATTGTATTGTTGGCAACTCTCCCGTTTACGGGGGCGGACCTTATAACCTCATCGTTCGCCCAAGCCGTCCATGTGTAGGAACGTTGTACTTCTCATGACACGTGCACTATCATGATTTATATGAGTTTTTTTGTCTTTTCATTCTCGCTACCTTCTTATGTCGTTTATCATGTTGCATATTTCTTTGTTCATATTGTTCGTGTTTTCCATTGATCATTAATTCATATGTTTAGTGTTATATTGCTTTATATCGTATTTATATTATGAGGGGCTAGACTTGTACTTGTTCCAATCCTGACTGGATAACCATTTTTCAGTTGACAGATTCTTGATGACTATTCTCGATGACTTGCTCTCTTGCTTGGGTTCCTTCGGGTGGAGTTAGAGCTAACTTGGAGGCCAACCTTAGATTCTAGATAGAATAGTCACATGTAACGGGTTTGTATCTGTATGCAAATTTGAATGTATTATTGGAATTGTAATTAAAATAATTATTGTGAATGAGCAAAATAGAGATATTTGTTGTATTTGAGATTTATATTGAGTCCAGACAGCGTACTACCGCCGATGTTGCGGCGTAGGCTGGACTTGGCCACGTACTCGTATCCCGAAAAGCGGGAGCGGGTCGTGACAGAGGGGGAGGTCCAGATGGATGTCTCTGCTGCCCCTACTGCTCCTGCCATCCAGGTGGGAGTAGTAGCAGCAACATTAGGAGGTCTTCCACCTCCAGTTGAGAGACATTCTATCATTATTCCAGAGACTCTTCCGCCGCCACTTCCGATACTGACAGATGCGTTGCAGATGTTTGCGCTCCTCCAGAAGATGATGGAGATTCAGCGAGCACAGACGGAGGCGTCTCAGCGACAGTGTGAGACTATGAGGCAGAGCATGGAGAATGCTCATCAGTTTGTACCAGCAGCGGTCGAGATGGTCACTACAGCTCCGGTTCAGGGAGCTCAGGGCCATGAGCGGCATCAACAGCAGCTGAGGCCTGGATCAGTGTTAGATTTTAAGAAGATGGTACCCCAGGAGTTCAAGGGGACTGAGGGCAATCTTTATGCTGACGACTGGCTAGAGGATGTTGAGCGAAGTTTGGATCTAGCAGAGCTTCCGAAGAGGCTGTAGGTGTCAGCCGCGGCTAGTCAGTTCTTTGATATCGTTTTGACATGGTACCGTACGGATCCTCGTGCACCAGTTAGTGGATTGACATGGAAGAACTTCCAGAGGCTATTCAAGGAGAAAGTTCTATCCGGATGTAGCTCTTAGCGCGCTGTAGAACCAGTTTGCAAGACTGGTGCAGGGGAACTCGTCTGTGGACGAGTATGCGGCAGAGTTCTTTCGCCTGAGTCGATTCGCTCAAGGGTTGATTCAGGATGAGGGAGAGAAGGCCCGTAAGTTCAGGAGGGGCCTGATTCATACAGTGTGCTCTCGTACTTCTGGGCATCGCGATGCGACATTTGAGTAGATTCTGATGGATGCTCAGATTGCAGAAGAGGACTACGGTTTGAGGCCGAAGAGGGGCATTGATGCCTTGGAGGCTAGTTCTAGTGCAGGGCCGGCCAAGCGCCCTCACATTCAGCAGAGGTCAGTTCAGCAGCCGTTTCAGGGTCAGGGACATGTACTTTACCAGTAGGCACCCAGGCAGCATCAGCATACTATATATAACTTCTGCAAGAAGCAAGGTCACGGGTGGGACGACTGCAGAAAGAGGCAGGGCCTGTGTTTACTTTGTGGTTCAGCAGAGCATTAGTTGAGGAAGTGTCCCAAGAACTCGACAAGATTAGCTCAGGCAGCACCAGGAGCTAGGGCTCCGACAGGGCAGCAGACAGGACCATCGTTGCAGACTCAGCAGCAGAGGTTTGTCCAGCATCAGTAGCATGCCAGGGAGGCCAGCAGGGACGAGCTTTTGCCATAGCAGTCGAGGATGCACAGGCAGTAGGAGTGCTGATTGCAGGTTCCAACCTTTTTGATTCCAATTCCGCATTTGCCTCCTTATAACTGTCTTGAAATTCGATTCTATCTGTTCCTTGTTGGTTGATAAATTTTGTTTTGGTGTTTCATTGTGATTAAAATTTTTTTGAGATAAGTCGTATGGGCTAGGTCACCTCAGTTATGGAATCTAGAGTCTTCTATAGTCATGTTAGCTGGCATAGTGAGGATATATAGTCGTATTTTGGACGTATTTTTCGGGTTTGGAAATTTAAGGTTTTTACGACCAAGCATGCGGCAATGCAAAAATTTTAAATACCATGATTCTAGCGGTATGTACCTTAGTCAAAAAATCTGTGAATATCGTAGCCTTGCTCACTAGCATGACGGAGGTTCTGAGTATCATGATTTTGGACAGACGCATATGATTATTGAACTGTGTGTTTGAGACTGTGATTGTTGGGGTGTTTGACCTAGAAGGAGTACGACCATCTAAATTTTGAGGAAGAAATTCTTCTAAGGAGGGTAGACTTGTAGCACCCACTTTCTAAAATGAGGGTAATTTTAAATTTTTGTATTTTTAATTATTTAATAATGTTATTTAAATCATGATACGATTTTTGGTAACTTTTAATCAATTTAAAACTATTTAAATCAATGACTTGTGATTTTGATAATTTGCTAGTGTAACCCTAGAGACTGCATGACCTGGAGACTAACCATGACCATGGGGACCTAACCATATGATTAGGATGACTAATTGTGACTTTTTAGCTTAGGAATATTTTGGTCATTTTGGACTTTTTAATGAAAATAAATTTTGATTGATTATTATAGTGCTAAGTATTTTATTAGAGACTAACATAGTTTTGACTAAACCTAGATGCTAATGATATTCATGGAGTTTTAGTTAGAAGGTTAGAGACTTAATGGCTATAATATCTAGATATTATGTTAGTAGGATATTTTGACTAAATGTTAAGAAAGGCTACTTTGATGTGAGCCTTTGATTGAGCCTAGAATCATGTGGAGAAGCCTTAGCCACCCATCTAACCTTGCAAAACTCCAACCCTAGCCTTTATCAACAGCCATCAAGAGGCCATACCCCTATTTAATCACATCATCAATAGTTCTTGCCTCCTTTTAAATACCTACATAAATCCCTATTAGTGTTCTTCCCCAAACCTTCACCAATTCCTCATTTCTCCACCAAATTGGACCAAACCAACTGCAATGGACTCCTCAATAGTAGAGGACATCATTGGTGACTAGCTAGCAAGGATTCAAGGGCTTGGGATCATTTTAAGTTGGAGGAAAGATCTTATTCCTAAGCCTATTCATTGAGGTTTCACCCTCAATAGGTAAAACCTATCAAACCCTAATAAATTCTTGATTTATTTCTATAGATGCATTCATTTAGGGTTCCCCTAGGTGTAGCCCAAGTTTGGTAGGAATTCGTGTCCATTAGATGTGCGTGTCGGACACGTATAGGAAATGGTTATGTGATTAAAATCCCATCTTATGAAATCTTTTGAAAATCTTGTATATATCCATTGTACACTAACGTATGATGGAGTTACCCTTGCATTGTCCTAACCCGTTTATATAACCATCTCATGCTCTAAATCACAGGTTACTTACAGCTCTTACTTACCATGTATATAGATATTTCCAGTTATAAAATCTCTCTCATTTTTATATATATATTTCTTTACAGTCCATGTATCTTATTCTTTTGCATGCTTTATATTTTCTAATATGATATGAACTGCGTGAGATGTATTGTGCTCGTTCCTGTCTTGACTGGACCTGTTAAAAATATTACAGATGATGATGATGACTGCCCTACCTTCTATAGGACATATGAGGGTGACATTCAGGAGCCTGAAGAGCATCTAGCTCAGTAGAGGGTGCCTAGTTTAGTCTAGTACTTATAGCTTTTAGTTTGTATCGGATTGTTCCAATTGTTAGTTGAGACTAAGTTATATTCAGGACTTGTATTTATTTGTGTTGGATATCTATATGTGTGTTGTGATGACTTTACTTATATGTT
The DNA here is from genome assembly GCA_029216955.1 of Iris pallida. Taxonomy (NCBI): domain Eukaryota; kingdom Viridiplantae; phylum Streptophyta; class Magnoliopsida; order Asparagales; family Iridaceae; genus Iris; species Iris pallida. The sequence goes on from JANAVB010021198.1 coordinate 5,435,945, forward strand.
CAGTTCTTCTTTCATTTTATCTTATTCCATATCGTGCTCTATCTTCCCTAGACTTGTGATTGAGATATAGAGTTGAGATGTTATATTATACCTTCATGCGGAGATGACAGGTTTATATATCTTGTTGTTAGATGTTAGATGTTATAGATGACCTATACGATGTTCTACCGCCGATACTGCGACGTAGGCTGGACGTACCCACGTTCTCGTGTCCCTAAACAGGGTGCGGGTCGTGACACGTTTTTAGTGGTAGCCCACGCAGGTCGAGTTTTTGTAGTGGTATTCGAACTAGAGTATCACTACAGCCTGCAGTAGGATTATAATATATTTTGAGGTACTCAATCACATCTAGGAAAAACTCTTAGTAGAATTCCTGCCATCTAAATTCTTGTTGAAAATTGTTTCCTTTGAAAATAAACCATCATCCTTTGATTATATTGCTTCTTTCTCAGTATTGATTTTCTTGTTTGATCTGCCTCCAGGATGACAGTGACTCAAGCTCAGGCAGTTGGATCTAGTACTGCCCCAGAGAGGTCCGGTCCAACGAGGCCTACTGTTCCGGAGGAGGGTGTAACCCCTGTTTCTCAAATTTTTTTATATTTATTTTATTGTGCTTGAAAGTAATTTATTTTTAAAACTTTGTAAAAGATATTTACTATTTTTTTTCTGCATTTCAAAATGTAGTTTGTAATTACCGGTTTGAAAGTACTTTTTAGTTTTAATAAATATTTGTTTTTGAAATTTTATTATTGAAATTATAAAGTTATTTATTATTATGTTTGGATTTTCAAAAAAAATATATCGGTTTCGAAAATAGTTTGAAAATCATGATTATTTTTGGAGTAATAAAAAGATTTAGTAACTTATTTTGAATACGATTTTAATTTATAAAATATATTTTACCTTATTTGATAACATCAAACATTATTTAAAATACTTATGGTGACTAATTGTGGCATTAAGAATTATCTAATCTAGATTTGCAATATTATTTGATTTAACGATTTATCTATTATATGATTTAAATTGCTTTGATAAACATTAAATTTATCTTAAAGTTATTATGTTGAATTTGATTTGGATTTGAATTCATATGATTTGGATTTAAATAATTTATTTGATTTAAATTTATGGAGAGATTTGTCCGTTAGAAATTCTAATCATATTTGAATCATATCTAGTATTAGATAGATCATTTCTTATTTGAACTAATCATATTCCTATCCAAATTAGTTGGTAATCCTAATCATATCATTATTGATTGAGTTCTAATCATATCCTAATTCACTAAATGCTTTCCATTATCTATATATATTGAACCTATAAAATAAAATTATCTCTCATACCTTCTTTTCCAAAATTTCTCCCTTTTTCCGTCATAATTACCCTAAATTCGTCATAAATTCAGCCTTCCTCTTCAAATGTTTTACCAACTTCGAAGGGCCATAACTTCCAACTTCGGACTCCGTTTGATCTCCAATTTTTTTTGTTGTAACCTCTCGAGGTATATTTTCTGAATATAAAATTTATTTTCAAATAATTTTAACCTAATTTTCTGAAAAATTTGTGGAGTGTCAGTTGTCCGAAATTTGACACGCTTCGGTGTTTTCGAGATTCCGGGAGAACCAGGAATCGGAATCACGATCCGTTTGAAGTTTCGAAACGCTGAAGAAAAAGTACACATCATATATTTTTCTAAACAATTTTCCAAAATATTTTATTTTTTGTTTTTATTTTAGAGGCCTGTTTCATCCATTGAAATCATCTTGCGTAGTTTGACTTCTGAGACTATTTTCATGCCGACATGATCATATCACACCAGTCAACTTCAAATCAAACCGAGGCAAGTACTTATTGATGCTTTCATGTGCATTTACTTTATATTGTCGTATTTCACTTATACATGATATTTTTCGTGTCTTGACTGTTACACACACGAGAGTTGAGTGATTGACTATTGTTCACGTTTTCTCATTGATATCGTGATCGTTCTCGTGACCGTGTTTTCATGATTGTGAGCTATAGATATTAGAGAGGTACAATTATTAGGCATATGGACAAAGCCCAGATTGTATTGTTGGCAACTCTCCCGTTTACGGGGGCGGACCTTATAACCTCATCGTTCGCCCAAGCCGTCCATGTGTAGGAACGTTGTACTTCTCATGACACGTGCACTATCATGATTTATATGAGTTTTTTTGTCTTTTCATTCTCGCTACCTTCTTATGTCGTTTATCATATTGCATATTTCCTTGTTCATATTGTTCGTATTTTCCATTGATTATTAATTCACATGTTTAGTGTTATATTGCTTTATATCGTATTTATATTGTGAGGGCTAGACTTGTACTTGTTCCAATCCTGACTGGATAACCATTTTTCAGTTGACAGATTCTTGGTGACTATTCTCGATGACTTGCTCTCTTGCTTGGGTTCCTTCGGGTGGAGTTAGAGCTATCTTGGAGGCCAACCATAGATTCTATATAGAATAGTCACATGTAACGGGTTTGTATCTGTATGCAAATTTGAATGTATTATTGGAATTGTAATTAAAATAATTATTGTGAATGAGCAAAATAGAGATATTTGTTGTATTTGAGATTTATATTGAGTCCAGACAGCGTACTACCGCCGATGTTGCGGCGTAGGCTGGACTTGGCCACGTACTCGTATCCCGAAAAGCGGGAGCGGGTCGTGACAGAGGGGGAGGTCCAGATGGCTATCTCTGCTGCCCCTACTGCTCCTGCCATCCAGGTGGGAGTAGCAGCAGCAACATCAGGAGGTCTTCCACCTCCAGTTGAGAGACCTTCTATCATTATTCCAGAGACTCTTCCGCCGCCACTTCCGATACTGACAGATGCGTTGCAGATGTTTGTGCTCCTCCAGTAGATGATGGAGACTCATCGAGCACAGACGGAGGCATCTCAGCGACAGTATGAGACTATGAGGCAGAGCATGGAGAATGCTCATCAGCTTGTACCAGCAGCGGTCGAGATGGTCGCTACAGCTCCGGTTCAGGGAGCTCAGGGCCATGAGCGGCATCAACAGCAGCCGAGGCCTGGATCAGTGTTAGATTTTAAGAAGATGGTACCCCAGGAGTTCAAGGAGACTGAGGGCATTCTTTATGCTGACGACTGGCTAGAGGATGTTGAGCGAAGTTTGGATCTAGCAGAGCTTCCGAAGAGGCTGTAGGTGTCAGCCGCGGCTAGTCAGTTCTTTGATATCGCTTTGACATGGTACCGTACGGATCCTCATGCATCAGTTAGTGGATTGATATGGAAGAACTTCCAGAGGCTATTCAAGGAGAAAGTTCTATCCGGATGTGGCTCTTAGCGCGCTGTAGAACCAGTTTGCAGGACTGGTGCAGGGGAACTCATCTGTGGACGAGTATGCGGCGGAGTTCTTTCACCTGAGTCGATTCGCTCCAGGGATGATTCAGGATGAGGAAGAGAAGGCCCGTAAGTTCAGGAGGGGCCTGATTCACGCAGTGCGCTCTCGTACTTCTGGGCATCGCGATGCGACATTTGAGCAGATTCTGATGGATGCTCAGATTGCAGAAGAGGACTACGGTTTGAGGCCGAAGAGGGGCATTGATGCCTTGGAGGCTAGTTCTAGTGCAGGGCCAGCCAAGCGCCCTCACATTCAGCAGAGGTCAGTTCAGCAGCCATTTCAGGGTCAAGGACATGTACTTTACCAGTAGGCACCCAGGCAGCATCAGCATACTATATATAACTTCTGCAAGAAGCAAGGTCACGGGTGGGACGACTGCAGGAAGAGCCAGGGCCTGTGTTTATTTTGTGGTTCAGCAGAGCATTAGTTGAGGAAGTGTCCCAAGAACTCGACATGATTAGTTCAGGCAGCAGCAGGAGCTAGGGCTCCGACAGGACAGCAGACGGGACCACCGTTGCAGACTCAGCAGCAGAGGTTTGTCCAGCATCAGCAGCGGGCCAGGGAGGCCAGCAGGGGCGAGCTTTTGCCATAGCAGTCGAGGATGCACAGGCAGTAGGAGTGCTGATTGCAGGTTCCAATCTTTTTGATTCCATTTCCGCATTTGCCTCCTTATAACTGTCTTGAAATTCGATTCTATCTGTTCCTTGTTGGTTGATAAATTTTGTTTTGGTGTTTCATTATGATTAATTTTTTTTTGAGATAAGTCGTATGGGCTAGGTCGCCTCAGTTATGGAATCTAGAGTCTTCTATAGTCATGTTAGCTGGCATAGTGAGAATATACAGTCGTATTTTGGACGTATTTTTTGGGTGTAGGAATTTAAGGTTTTTGCGGCCAAGCATACGGCAATGCGAAAATTTTAAATACCATGATTCTAGCGGTATGTACCTTAGTCAAAAAATTTGTGAATATCGTAGCCTTGCTCACTAGCATGATGGAGGTTCTGAGTATCATGATTTTGGACAAACGCATATGATTATTGAACTGTGTGTTTGAGACTGTGATTGTTGGGGTGTTTGACCTAGAAGGAGTACGACCATCTAAATTTCGAGGACGAAATTCTTCTAAGGAGGGTAGACTTGTAGCACCCAGTTTCTAAAATAAGGGTAATTTTAAATTTTTGTATTTTTAATTATTTAATAATGTTATTTAAATTATGATATGATTTTTGGTAATTTTTAATCAATTTAAAACTATTTAAATCAATGACTTGTGATTTTGATAATTTGCTAGTGTAACCCTAGAGACTGCATGACCTAGAGACTAACCATGACCATGGGGACCTAACCATGTGATTAGGATGACTAATTGTGACTTTTTAGCTTAGGGATATTTTGGTCATTTTGGACTTTTTAATGAAAATAAATTTTGATTGATTATTATAGTGCTAAGTATTTTATTAGAGACTAACATAGTTTTGACTAAACCTAGATGCTAATGATATTCATGGAGTTTTAGTTAGAAGGTTAGAGACTTAATGGCTATAATATCTAGATATTATGTTAGTAGGATATTTTGACTAAATGTTAAGAAAGGCTACTTTTGATGTGAGCCTTTGATTGAGCCTAGAATCATGTGGAGAAGCCTTAGCCACCCATATAACCTTGCAAAACTCCAACCCTAGCCTTTATCAACAGCCATCAAGAGGCCATACACCTATTTAATCACATCATCAATAGTTCTTGCCTCCTTTTAAATACCTACATAAATCCCTATTAGTGTTCTTCCCCAAACCTTCACCAATTCCTCATTTATCCACCAAATTGGACCAAACCAACTGCAATGGACTCCTCAACAGTAGAGGACATCATTGGTGACTAACTAGCAAGGATTCAAGGGCTTGGGATCATTGCAAGTTGGAGGAAAGCTCTTATTCCTAAGCCTATTCATTGAGGTTTCACCCTCAATAGGTAAAACCTATCAAACCCTAATAAATTCTTGATTTCTTTCCATAGGTGCATTCATTTAGGGTTCTCCTAGGTGTAGCCCAAGTTTGGTAGGAATTCGTGTCCATTAGGTGTGCGTGTCGGACACGTATCGAAGTGTGTGTGCATGTGTTTGATGAAATGCTTCAATGAAACTTTTGTTCATATTTTCAAAAACTAATTAAACAAATTTGTAGTTATATATATGGTGTTTGATTTCCTTTATCACTGAGCTTGTTTTCGTGTCGTGTCCGTGTCCAAATTGGGCACGAACACGCAGTACGAGCCTGTGCACTGTGTCCTGCTACCCATGCCCTAATTCTCTCTGGACACAGCATTTTGACATGCGAAACTTGGTGTGTACCTTGGCGCAGAGACTGATAGGTCACCCCCAAGTCTCACACGACCCCATATCGTATTGGACACGATATTGGCCGTGCACGGGATTTACACTGACACGTACGCACAATTTTCGTGTTCTGACGCACTTATCGTACAGCATGGACACGTGACGTAGACACTTCGTGTTGTGTCCAGTGTGTAGCCCTAGTGCTGGGCTATACATAGGTGTGACCACGAGGTATGTCTTGCCTCGTGTCGTATCCACGAGTCACTGTCCTCACTGTACGAGACAGTGCATTTAACGTGTGTCTGTGTATGTTTGTTTTCGTATGGACACGTTCGTATCCAGTTCTTGGACACGAATCAGGGTATCTAACCTCTAGTCCTATGTCCAATCTAATCCTAAACACAGACACGAGTCATCTCATGCGATGTGTCGTGTCCTTTTGGATACGGCATGTCAGCACTATGAGTACTGGTACTCAGTGCACTGATACACTGTGTTCGACCAATTGGACACGAACTGTGACACTGGAAGACACGACATGACCCCCAGGGTCGACACGAAATACCCCCACCTGACACGAAGATCTGTATTTGGTTTTGGATTGGTTCTTGGTTTTGAAATGGGAATTTACTGGTACATGTCTACATGTACAGTAGCTTCGAAAATGAATTCAAAAGGAGTATTTCCAAATCACAGATGTTTCCAAAATGATTTCTAAATTAGTTTCATGTTTGTTTTGGGATTTCTGCTGATACATGTTTAAATCAGGTTTCAAAATGAGTTGAAGAAGTTGATTCAAAATTGGTTTCTATTGAGTTCAAATGTTGTTGGGTTTTGAGTAGTTTGATTCGAGTATTGGTTTTGAGTTCCATTTCAAGTTTGAATTCATTCCTTCATGTTTGATACATGGTGTTTAACTGAGTGATGATTGGTTTTGATTTGTCTTAAAACCTGAGTTCGAATTCAAATGGAATTTCTGAGTTAATTGTTAACTGAGTTACCTTTATAACTGAGATGCATGTTCACTAAGTTGTTTGTAAACTGAGATTGCTTTAAACTGAGATTGGGTTTGATAATTTGGGTTGATTCATATGTTAAATTCTGAGATGCATGTTCACTAAGTTTGTTTGTAAACTTGAGATTGCTTTTAACTGAGAACACTTGCTTCACAAACACTTCACATGTATCACACACACACTCTACTCTCTCTCTATAAATATAGATATGTTATATATATATACATATGTATATATATAATGTGTTACTATAGATTGATTCACTCTTAACATGTTAAACCCCCCCCCCCTTTTCTTTACATCTCTGTTCGCACACACAACTTAAAATATATTGCCTACTTTATCTCTCTCTCTCTCTGATATATATATATATATATATATATATATATATATATATATATATATATATATATATATATATATATATATATATATATATATATTGCCTACTTTATCTCTCTCTCTCTCTCTCTATGATATATATATATATATATATATATATATATATATATATATATATATATATATATATATATATATACATATATATATATATATATTTTTTTCCCCTTTTCTTTACATCTCTGTTCGCACACACAACTTAAAATATATTGCCTACTTTATATATATATATATATATATATATATATATATATATATATATATATATATATAAAAAAAAAAAAAAAAAAAAAAATATATATATATATATATATATATATATATGTAAAAAAAAATGTAAATGTGAATGTGACTTATATATATGTGGTACTCTATATTACTTAATGTTGTGTGCTGGTTTGGACTATAGTATTAGACTATATAGTATGGCTTGTGCTTGGTATAGCTAGTTGACTAGGCTTTATAGTGTAGTTTGGTTCTAGACCTAGAATTGACTTGTTAGACCTAGAATTGACTTGTTAGACCTAGTTTAGTTGAACCTAGACTAATCTGACCATGTTTGACCTAACCCTAACTAGTTTGACTTAGTTTGACTTGTAGAGTTGACCAAAAGTCAACAATGAGTCAATATGTGACCAATTGACCTAGCTTGACTAGAGTTGACTTAATTGACCAAGATTTACCTAGCTTGACTAGAGTTTGACCTAGTTGACTAGATTGTGACCAGAGTTGACTTTGACCTAGTTTGACTTAGAATCCTGTAGTTTGCATTTGCATATTTCAATTATTACAATTTGAGTACTTTATAACCTGTTTTACTCTAAATAGGACTCTGTGACACCAGTTCAGAGATCTATTCATATCAGTCATTCAGGGTGACAGGCGAGTACATTCTCTGACCGTTTCATACTTGCTAGGACTTATATTCTGCTCTAGATTACTTTACATAATGCTGTCACGTTATTATCATGGATTGGTACCCTATGGATCTTGCCATGCGATGTTATCCCCCTCGGGGTGTATCAAATACAGTTGTCATGTGCTTTTCATGAACATCTTGTATTTCATGTACACCTCTATTCATGTATACTCTTGTGCAATCTTGTACTCTCATGATCACGTGAGCAAACATGATAAAAACCTCTTGTGCAAGGTAACGTAACTTGACTGGATCCTTGTGTATTGATTGGAGAGGGTGAGTAGAAAATGGTTATGTGATCAAAATCCCATCTTGTGAAATCTTGTGAAAATCTTGTATATATCCATTGTACACTCACGTATGATGGAGTTACCCTTGCATTGTCCTAACCCGTTTATATAATCATCTCATGCTCTAAATCACAGGTTACTTACATCGCTTACTTATCATGTATATAGATATTTTCAGTTATCAAATCTCTCTCGTATTTATATATATTTCTTTACAGTCCATGTATCTTACTCTTTTGCATGCTTTATATTTCCTAACATGATATGAACTGCGTGAGATGTATTGTGCTCGTTCCTGTTTTGACTGGACCTGTTAAAAATATTACAGATGATGATGATGACTGCCTTACCTTCTATGGGGCATATGAGGGTGACATTCAGGAGCCTGAGGAGCGTCTAGCACAATAGTGGGTGCCTAGTTTAGTCTAGTACTTATAGCTTTCAGTTTGTATCGGATTGTTCCGATTATTAGTTGAGACTTAGTTATATTCAGGACTTGTATTTATTTGTGTTGGATATCTATATGTGTGTTGTGATGACTTTACTTATATATTCAGTTATTCTTTCCTTTTATCTTATTCCATATCGTGCTCTATCTTCCCTAGACTTGTGATTGAGATATAGAGTTGAGATGTTATATTATACCTTCGTGCGGAGATGACAGGTTTATATATCTTGTTGTTAGATGTTATAGATGACCTATACGATGTTCTACCGCCGATACTGCGACGTAGGCTGAACGTACCCACGTTCTCGTGCCCCTAAACAGGGTGCGGGTCGTGACACGTTTTTAGTGGTAGCCCACGCAGGTCGAGTTTTTGTAGTGGTATTCGAACTAGAGTATCACTACAGCCTGCAGTAGGATTATAATATATTTTGAGGTACTCAATCACATCTAGGAAAAACTCTTAATAGAATTCCTGCCATCTAAATTCTTGTTGAAAATTGTTTCCTTTGAAAATAAACCATCATCCTTTGATTATATTGCTTCTTTCTCAGTATTGATTTTCTTGTTTGATCTGCCTCCAGGATGACAGTGACTCAAGCTCAGGCCCCCGACACTGCGGCGTAGGCTGGACGTACCCACGTTCTCGTGCCCCTAAACAGGGTGTGGGTCGTGACAAGATCATCCCACTTGGGCACGTAATGCCACCCAAAATTCCCCCTTCGGGTACGTGATTTTGGCTGCCAACATAAGGTTGGTGAAAGTCGAATCACTGAAAGCGAAGGTATTATTAGGCACGTCACTGTATATGCTATCAGGACATAAAACTCATAGCGAGAAAGAGGGCCCGTCTCGTGTGTAGGTAAAAACATCTTTCTAGTTAGAACTGGAGTCAATCTTGAAAGACCCTGAAATTGCCCCTCCCTGGGTTGGGTAAGTTCCCAGTTCATTCACCTCTTCGAGGCCAAGCAAGTGAAGGCAGTCAGCGGCAGCTGGCGTTCGATCTTCGACACATACATGCGAAGACCCTTCACCTTAAAGAACCTATCTTGCTTGATCTTCAAGAGCTTTGCTTCATAAGAAGACATTCTGTCCCCAAACAAAATTAGGGCTTCAAGAAAGTTTCAGTAGCACTCCCAGCAACACGGATCGGGCCCATCTCTATCATGGCCTGAAGGAAAGAAGGGGGCTAGTCCTTGAACAATGTTATCCTTTTCGCGAGACTGGTCCAACATAATCACAGCCTTGGCCGGATTGAACACTTCTTCATTGAAGTCCATAACCATCTAGCGGAGGGAGTAGTCGAATAGAATCTCGTTCAGACGAGGCAAAGTCATAAATACTGTAAAAAGATAAAAGGTAAAAAAGTTAGCAAAAATATGGTCTTTTTGATGAGAGACAAAAAGTCATGTGCAGCCTGGCATCTATCACGACCCGCACCCACTGTGAGGGTACGAGTACATAACAGCGCCCAGCCTACGCCGCAGTGTCGGCGGTAGAACGCTGTTCTAGGTCACTATCTAACCAATAACTCACACAGTTATATAATGTACTTGTCAAAATCTCAACTACGAATGGAGGAAAAGTATAGATATAATGAAATCTCAATCACAGTCTAAACACGATATGATAACACAGAAGTTTATAACTAAGACTAAATAATAACAACAAACCAACTACTAAATAATAATAATCTTAAACAATCTCAAAACAAAATAATATCTCAACTTATTACAATTCAAGTTCTAAAACATGAACTAAACCAAGTCAACTAGCTAGTCTCCCGATCACTCTGAGTGTCGAGGCCAAAGGTAGCTAAAACATCTCCTGGTCCTTATTAAGTAGGGCAACTGTCATCAGGGCAATCATCTGTAAAATTTTCAACAGGTCCAATCAGGACAGGAACTAGTACAACTCATCTAGAAAACCCAAGTAAATGACAGAAAACTATAAAGCAGTTATAGACAGTTTTATTGATGAACATGGTAGTTTATATTCAGGTGATGGTATAGAGAAACAGATAAGATACAAGGAAAGTAAGGTAGCTAAAACAAGCGAAGAATCATGGCAATGAAGACTATAAAATAAAATTCTAACTGAACTAGAGTAACATGATAAGTCCAGACAGTAAATGTAAAACAAGTGTAAATCCTATGTAAATCCAGTACGAGACGAATATAATACAAGATGAATCCAGTACAAGACGATTCTAGTCAGTGATCAAGAATCCAGGTGAGACCAGCTATATTCTAACAGTGTGTTTTAAAATACCGAGATCAACATGTAAACGGCTGTAGGTATTAGGCACATCACTCACTGATCAGACGAGAGATGGCTATGCTTCCAGTAGATTCCAGTTGGGAGATTCCAGATTTGGGGTATGTCTACATGTCATACTCAATATTTCTCCGCCCCGCAATACAAGTGAATCCAATACAAGATACGAGAATCGAGATGAGTCTAGCCAAACATGATGATACTAGCAATGATTCCAGAATGATTCCAGTAATAGAGGCCAGACAATATGGTATGTGTGTCGCATACGTGAATTCAGAAATATCCATACGTGTTGTAACAGAGAATCACATAAAACTAACTAGAACTGAAGTACACTAATTGATAAATAAATGAGAGAACTATCAGAGAATGTACTCGCCTAATACTCTAAAAAGAGTAGTATAATATCAGATGTCTACACCGGAGTCACAATGTCCTAAACAGAGTAATATAGGTCATGATATATAAAATACAATAAAATGAAAGACATAATGTAGCCTACATGATTTCTAGGTCAAACTAGGTCCAAGTCAAACTTTGGTCAACCTTGTTCAATTCTAGTCAACTACTCTAGTCAAACTAGGTCACTAGGTCAAATCTAACCCAAACTAGTCTCACTAAGCCTAACCAGTCTATCCTAGCAAGCACACATCATCCACAAGTCACACAAGTCTAACAACACACTAAACTCATGTGTATACATCCCATATACTCATAGGTTTGCACATTGGGATATCCATAGGCTATACTACATAGGCCATATGCCATATACACATACTATAGGCATGCACACATATCTTCCACACATATATATATACTAATTTAATATGAGCAACATATATATATATATATACATATATATATATATATATATATATATATATATATATATATATATATATATATATATATATATATATTACATTATCACACAAAAGGTATAGATAATATATGTATATATACATAGAATGAGAGAGTGGCATGTGTGTGTGTGCATATATGTGTGTGTGTCTTGTGTGTGTAAATTCAGGAATTAGTGTGTCTCAGTTTTCAGTGGTGTATATGTCAGTGTGTAGATAGGTGAGTGTTAGCAATCTAGTTTACACATGTGTGTGTGTGTGTATATATGATGTGAAAAAATAGTGTGTGTGTAATATATGTGCGTGTGTGTAGATAGGTGAGTGAGTGACAGTGGTTGTGTCAATACATGTAGTATGTGTCCTGTGTGTTTGTGTGAGTGTATGAGTGTCCATATTATTCCCAGTTCTCAGATTTTAGTGGAGTGTGCTATATTTAGTGTGGCATATCAGTGTGTCAATCTCAGGTTTTGTAGTGTGTGTGTGAGTGAGTGTCAATGTGCAACAGTGGACAGGTTGACAGATTTGACCGTGCAAATGTGTGTGTGTGGATACATATGATTCAATGTGTGTAAAACCAGTGTTGCACACTCTCAGAATTCTAGTTTGCAGTGTTCTACTTGTGTGAGTGTGTGTATGAGTAATATATTTCCTGTGATTCTCAGAAAACAGTGTGTACACAAATAGTCCACAAATTGATAACCCAACTGAAATTGAAAACCCAATATCAAACACAACCATGAACCCTATTGCAACTTAAACCCAGCTGAATATAGAAAATCACATTGAAATTGTACCAACCAAATTAAGTAAACACATGGCAGTCGAATTTCCCAGGAAAAGAATAGTGTACATATATTAACAGTTTGAAATTCTCAGAAAATAGTCCCAAAGTAAATTCGAAATCCGATTTTCCATGTTAATTTGAAAGCCCAATCATGTAGTTAATCTCAGTTACATCTACGTGAACAAACATTCAATTTATCATTCCAAGAACAATAAACACATATGAAAATTTCAGGAAAATCGACTTATCAGCCTAGGTATCAGAACATTAGGAAATTCCCTATTTCGAATTAAAATAAAAACTAATATTCATATTAATAGGTTGGTAATTGAAGTACTACTTGTGATTGTGTCATGGGGGTGTCCCAGTGTCCAAAAACTGGACACAAATGTATCCAATTGAAAACTCACACACAGAGTAAACCAGTGCACACAGAGGCATCGTGCACGTGTTCACTGAGATCGTGGACACGACACACGACTCCTCACGACACGTGGTCATGCACACGTGTAGCCCACGTGTAGGGCTACACAGTCGACACACCACGACGTGTCCAAGTCGTGTCTAGAGTGGACACGAACGCGTGTTAGTGCGCATGTCAGTGCGTGAACCCGACAGTGCACGAGCACTGTGTGTCCAGTACGGGCACGAATTCTCTGTGTGTCGTACATCATTTGCTCCCAAATTATTGGGAGCATGATGACAGTCACTGCCCCATCATGCCTACCAAAATTCGTGCCATCACGTGCTGTGTCCATGGAGAAATCGGACACGGGCAGCAGGACACCAGGCCGAGTCCCCGTGCAGCGTGTCCAGTACGATTTTGGACACAAAATCGACACGAACACCAACTCAGTCTTCACAAAATTTAATATACACATATATATCCACAATTTCATGTAATTAGTTTAGCAAAATACGAAAATCCAATCCTATGTGGCATTCCATCAAACACTTGTACATACACATTGACACGTGTCCGATACGGACACCAGACGGACACAATTTCTAACCAAATTTGAGGGACAGCTAGGGGACACCTAGATCTAGGCTAGGATGCAAAGAAATCAGAATAATAACACAATTTGAGGAGTTTTACCTATAGGTGTCCAATGGCAAGAAAAGTCCCAAAATAGAGTGTTCCTCCTTGCTAGCTTCCCCAAGTTGTTCAAAAGCTGGGGTTACTCCATAAACAGAAAATAGAAGAGTATTAGACTCTAATGCAAGAAACTGGGGTCAAAAAGGAATTAAAATGGAAAAAACTATGGATTGGGGAAGAATGGCCATACCTTTCTTTTTCTAAGTGTTGATTCAATACAAAGGAGGCAAGAACTAAATGAAGAGAGTATTTATAGGGAGGGAAGCCCTAGTGGCCGGCCATAGTGAGTGGAAATTAGGGTTAGGGTTTAGTCTAATGGGCTATGGGCCAAGCTTCAATAGTAAAGGGAATAACTCCTTAAGTCAAAAGTCCATGAACCTAATCAATTACTCTCCTATATGAAACTTGATTCTAAATGACTTAACTTGGGTTGACTTAAGTTAGACTAGGGTTCCACCATGCTATTCAAGTCACCATAGCTAGAGTCAACATCTAGGATAGTCTCTTAAGTCACAACTAGTAAAAGTCAAAATTAACAACCATCAATCCGATAATTAATCAAATAATTCCAATAAGTCAAAATGACCAAAATACCCCTAGGCAAAAAATGATAAATAAATATCCCAATCACATGGTTAGGCTCTAGGTCGGACAGTCTCTAGGGTTTCACTAGCAGCACATCAAAATCACAAGTCATGGTTTTTAAATAGTTTTAAAAATGATTAAAAATCACCAAAAATTATAATATGATATAAATATCAATAAATAAATAATTATAATTACAAAAGTTCAAAATTACCCTCATTTGGAAAACTGGAAGTTACAAGTCTACCCCCTTAGAAAAAATTTTATCCTCGAAATTAAGATGGTCGTACTCCTTCTAGGTTAAACCTCCAACAATCAAGGTCAAGAAAATTATATCTAAAACATGCAAATTGTGGTCCTACTGGTTGTGATATCACGGTCTTGATCAGGGTCACTATACTATCTATCACAGCACAAAACATCCTGACAGGTACTAATGGAATCACACAACAAGATGGAAAGAAGAACATGAAGGACAGAACTGCTAACCCTTCACCCGTAGCGTCGGTCTACTCGACTGTCAGCGCAAAAGCCCTGCCCCTCTGGAGTATATCCCTCTGATGGTGCAGGGAACGGTGCTGCGCTACAGGTGGCCTAGCTCCCTCTATCTAATCCATGACACTCAAGTAATATCCATACTGATATTCCACTCAATTATACTAGGGTACCATCTATATGGTATATATTCTGCAATCTGATAATCATACCCGTCTATCCAGAACCATGTTACCAGAATCCTCGTCACACCAGTAAGTATGGCTGCGATAATCCATACAGTCCGCAACTAATGTACATACCTCTATAGTCATGGTATTTAAAATTTTCGTATTACCGCTAGCTTGGCTGCAAAAACTTTAAATTTCCACACCCGAGAAATACATCTAAAATTAGACTCTATCTCAACGCCAAACCAGCTAATATGGTTGTAGAAGACTCTAGATTCCATGACTGAGGCAACCTAACCCATAATGTTATCTTGGTAGAAAATCAAGTCAATAATGAATACCAAGTATCAAATTCAACGATGAACAAGGAAGTAGACATAAAATGTCGGAATCGAATTTCGAGATAGTTTATAATGAGATTCTCAAGGGTCATCCAGGAATCTTCTCAAGTAGTCCTAACTGTGATTGAGTACCTCTCCATTGAAGCCTATCACTCAATCCTATCGCAGGCTCGCAGCAGTACAACTAAGTCGCCGTACTACCACGATATCGTACTAATGCGACTCTCGACCTGCATGGGCCACCACTAAAAATGTGTCACGACCCGCACCAACTGTGAGGGTACGAGTACATAACAGCGCCCAGCCTACGCCACAGTGTCGGCGGTAGAACGCTGTTCTAGGTCACTATCTAACCAACAACTCACGCAATTATATAATTTACTTGTCAAAATCTCAACTCTGAACGAAGGACAAGTATAGATATAATGAAATCTCAATCACAGTCTAGGCACGATATGATAACACATAAGTTTATAACTAAGACTAAATAATAACAACAAACCAACTACTAAATCATAATAATCTCAAACAATCTCAAAACAAAACAATATCTCAACTTATTACAATTCAAGTTCTAAAACATGAACTAAACCAAGTTAACTAGCTAGTCTCCCAATCACTCTGAGTGTCGAGGCCAAATGTAGCTAAAACATCTCCTGGTCCATAGTAAGTAAGGCAAGTATCCTCAGGACAATCATCTGTAAAATTTTTAACAGGTCCAGTCATGACAGGAACGAGTACAACTCATCTAGAAAACCCAAGTAAATGACAGAGAACTATAAAGCAGTTATAGACAGTTTTATCGATGAACATGGTAGTTTATATTCAGGTGATGGTATAGAGAAACAAATAAGATACAAGGAAAGAAAGGTAACTAAAACAAGAGAAGAATTATGGCAATGAAGACTGTAAAATAAAATTTTAACTGAACTAGAGTAACATAATAAGTCCAGACAGTAAATGTAAAACAAGTGTAAATCCTATGTAAATCCAGTACGAGACAAATCTAATACAAGATGAATCTAGTACAAGACGATTCTAGTCAGTAATCAAGAATCCAGGTGAGACCAGCTATATTCTAACAGTGTATTTTAAAATACCGAGATCGACATGTAAACGGTTGTAGGTATCAGGCACATCACTCACTGATCAGACGAGAGATGGCTATGCTTCCAGTAGATTCCAATTGGAAGATTCCAGATTTGGGGTATGTCTACATGTCTTACTCAATATTTCCCCGCCCCGTAACACAAGTGAATCCAGTACAAGATACGAGAATCGAGATGAGTCCAGCCAAACATGATGATACTAGTAATGATTCCATAATGATTCTAGTAATAGAGGCCAGACAATATGGTATGTGTGTCGCATACAAGAATCCAGAAATATCCATACGTGTTGTAACAGAGAATCACATAAAACTAACTAGAACTGAAGTATAGTAATTGACAAATAAATGAGAGAACTATCGGAGATTGTACTCGCCTGATACTCTGAAAAGAGTAGTATAATATCAGATGTCTGCACCGGAGTCACAATGTCCTAAACAGAGTAATATAGGTCATGATATATAAAATACAAGAAAACGAAAGACATAATGTAGCCTACATGATTTCTAGGTCAAACTAGGTACAAGTCAAACTTTGGTCAACCTTGGTCAATTCTAGTCAACTACTCTAGTCAAACTAGGTCAACTAGGTCAAACCTAATCCAAACAAGTCTCACTAAGCCTAACCAGTCTATCCTAGCAAGCACACATCATCCACAAGTCACACAACTCTAACAACACACTAAACTCAAGTGTATACATCCTATATACACATAGGCTTGCACATTGGGATACCCATAGGCTATACTACATAGGCCATATGCCATATATACATATTATAGGCATGCACACATATCTTCCACACACACACACACACACACACACACATATATATATATATATATATATATATATATATATATATATATATATATATATATATATATATATATGTTGCTCATATTAAATTAGTATATGTATATATATATATATTATATGTTGCTCATATATATATATATATATATATATATATATATATATATATATATATATATATATATATATATATATATATATATATATATATGTTGCTCATATTAAATTAGTATATATATATATATATATATATATACTAATTTAATATGAGCAACATATATATATATATATATATATATATATATATATATATATATATATATATATATATATATATATATATATATATATATATATATATATATATATATATATATATATATATTACATTATCATACAAAGGTATAGATAATATATGTATATATACATAGAGTGAGAGAGTGACATGTGTGTGTGCATATATGTATGTGTGTCTTGTGTGTGTAAATTCAGGAATTAGTGTGTCTCAGTTTTCAGTGTGAAATGTGTGTGTATATGTCAGTATGTAGATAGGTGAGTGTTAGCAAGCTATTTTACACGTGTGTGTGTGTACATATGATGTGAGAAAACAGTGTATGAGTGTAATATGTGTGTGTGTGTGTGTGTGTGTGTGTGTGTGTGTGTGTGTGTGTGTGTAGATAGGTGAGTGAGTGAGAGTGGTTGTGTCAATACATGTAGTGTGTGTCCTGTGTGTTTGTGTGAGTGTATGAGTGTCCATACTATTCCTAGTTCTCAGATTTCAGTGGAGTGTGCTATATGTAGTGTGGCATATCAGTGTGTCAATCTCAGGTTTTGTAGTGTGTGTGTGTGTGAGTGAGTGTCAATGTGCAACAGTGGACATGTTAACGGATTTGACAGTACAAATGTGTGTATGTGGATACATAGGATTCAATGTGTGTAAAACCAGTGTTGCACACTCTCAGAATTTCAGTTTGTAGTGTTCTACTTGTGTGAGTGTCTATGAGTAATATATTTTCTGTGATTCTCAGAAAACAGTGTGTACACAAACAGTCCACAAATTGATAACCCAGCTGAAATTGAAAACCCAATATCAAACACAATCATGAACCCTATTGCAACTTAAACCTAGCTGAATATAGGAAATCACATTGAAACTGAACCGACCAAATTCAGTAAACACATGGCAGTCGAATTTCCCAGGAAAAGAACAGTGCACATATATTAACAGTTTGAAATTCTCAGGAAACAGTCCCAAAGTAAATTCGAAATCCGATTTTCCATGTTAACTTGAAAACCCAATCATGTAGTTAATCTCAGTTACATCTAGGTGAACAAACATTCAATTTATCATTCCATGAACAGTAAACACATATGAAAATTTTAGAAAAATTGACTTATCAACCTAGGTATCAGAACATTAGGAAATTCCCTATTTTGAATTAAAATAACAACTAATATTCAAATTAATAGGTTGGTAATTGAAGTACTACTTGTGATTGTGTCATGGGGGTATCCCAGTTTCCAAAAACTGGACACAAACGTGTCCAATTGAAAACTCACACACAGTAAACCAGTGCACACAGAGGCATCATGCAAGTGTTCACTGAGATCGTAGACACGACACACGACTCCTCACGACACGTGGTCAAGCACATGTGTAGCCCACGTGTAGGGCTACATAGTCGACACACCACGACGTGTCCAAGTCGTGTCTAGACTGGACACGAACGTGTGTTAGTGCGCGTGTCAGTGCGTGAACCTGACAGTGCACGAGCAGTGTGTGTCCAGTACGGACACGAATTCTCCGCGTGTCGTGCATCATTTGCTCCCAAATTTTGGGAGCATGATGACAGTCACTGCCCGATCATGCTTACCAAAATTCGTGCCATCACGTGTTGTGTCTATGGAGAAATCGGACACGGGCAGCAGGACACCCGGCCGAGTCCCCGTGCAGCGTGTCCAGTACGATTTTAGACAAAATCGACACGAACACCAACTCAGTCTTCACAAAATTTAATATACACATATAGATCCACAATTTCATGTAATTGGTTTAGCAAAATACGAAAATCCATTCCTAAGTGGCATTCCATCAAACACTTGCACATACACATTGACACGTGTTCGATACGGACACCAGACGGACACGATTTCTAACCAAATTTGAGGGACAGCTAGGGGACACCTAGATCTAAGCTAGGATGCAAAGAAATTAAAATAATAACAAAATTTGAGGAGTTTTACCTATAGGTGTCCAATGGCAAGAAAAGTCCCAAAATAGAGTGTTCCTCCTTGCTAGCTCAAATCCCCAAATTGTTCAAAAGCTGGGATTACTCTCTATAAATAGAAAATAGAAGAGTATTAGACTCTAATGCAAGAAACTAGAGTCAAAAAGGAATTACAATGGAAAAAACTATGGATTGGAAAAGAATGGCCATACCTTTCTTTTTCTAAGTGTTGATTCAATACAAAGGAGGCAAGAAATGAAGAGAGTATTTATAGGGAGGGAAGCCCTAGTGGCCGGCCATAGTGAGTGGAAATTAGGGTTAGGGTTTAGTCTAATGGGCTATGGGCCAAGTTTTAATGGTAAAGGGAATAACTCCTTAAGTCAAAAGTCCATGAACCTAATCAATTACTCTCTTATATGAAACTTGATTCCAAATGACTTAACTTGGGTTGACTTAAGTTAGACTAGGGTCCTACCATGCTATTCAAGTCACCATAGCTAGAGTCAACATCTAGGTTAGTCTCTTAAGTCACAACTAGTAAAAGTCAAAATTAACAACCATCAATCCGATAATTAATCAAATAATTCCAATAAGTCAAAAAGAGCAAAATATCCCTAGGCTAAAAATGATAAATAAATATCCCAATCACGTGGATAGACTCTAGGTCGGACAGTCTCTAGGGCTTCACTAGCAGCACATCAAAATCACAAGTCATGGTTTTTAAATAGTTTTAAAAATGATTAAAAATCATCAAAAAATCATAATGTGATATAAATATCAATAAATAAATAATTATAATTACAAAAGTTCAAAATTACCCTCATTTGGAAAACTGGGTGTTACAGCATCAGCGCATCTGAAGTTATGTGCATCAGCGAAAGCCAAAGCCTCGGTACATTATCAGGACAGAGGTCCATGCACGTTGGCTGAGTTATAACTTAGCGCATCTCCAGGACCGAAGTCCATGTGCGTTGGTAATGAAAAAGCTTCATCTCATCTCCAAAATCGAAGTCTATGCACGTCAGCAAGATCAAGCTTCGGCACATCTTCAGGACCAAAGTCCATGCGCGTCTGCAAGATGAAGCTTCGACGCATCTTTAGGACCGAAGTCCATGCGCGTCAGCAAAATGAAGCTTAGGCACATCTCCAGGGTATAGTTCGATGAGCCACACCCA
Organism: Iris pallida; assembly: GCA_029216955.1. Classification (NCBI taxonomy): domain Eukaryota; kingdom Viridiplantae; phylum Streptophyta; class Magnoliopsida; order Asparagales; family Iridaceae; genus Iris; species Iris pallida. Next base: position 5,456,677 of record JANAVB010021198.1, read on the forward strand.
TGTGCTTCAGTAGGGTGGTTAGCGCATGTTCCAAGATGGTTTCCCATCCATGCGCTCAAACTGTGCATAAAGTGTTTATGTGTTTTCTTTTGGAGACGTTGACAATGGCGGCCACTCATCGACGACTTCCCCATACACGTCGGGATAAGTCGTGTCAGCGACTTGGGGCTCGTCAACGTCGACTTCAGCGAGCTTCTTGACCTTGCCTTTACCCTTGATAGTAGCGTCACGAGGAGCTTTGGGGGCCTCTCTCTGTCCCTCTCAACCCAAGTGCCTATTTATAGGCTTGGGTAGACGCATAACACGATAAGACGTGAAGTCAGCAGTAATGCTTCGGAGTTCGTGATGGGCGGCTGTAAATATTCGAAAAAAGATTTATCATTTATCGAAAAACGAAGAGTCATCATTAATAACTATGTCCAAAACAGTCATGCACGAAGATGATGATACGCCCAAGCAGTCATGCACGGAGATAACTATGCACCTACCAGAGCATGCGCTAGAAAACAGTCAAAGGCCATGCGTGTAAAACAAATTCTACTGACCATGCTTCTTATTTAAAGTATTTCAAAAACTTTTCTAAATTTTGAAAACTTTGAAGGGGGGCGTATAGAAGCATGGAATTTCAAGCACCACAGAGGCCAAAATTCCTATGCACCACAAATAGTATGTGCCGAGGACACAGAGCAATGTCAGCGCATCACAAAAGACAAACAGATAAAAGTGCATGAAAATAAGATTTGTATTCAACAAATGAAAATCTATTACATGGCTTTTTTATTACATGGAAAGTCTACTACAGCCTAGTCTAAAACTCTATGGATAGGCGCATCACTTTGTTGTCTCAGCATAGGCGCATCTCTTCTTCGTCACGAGCAAATCACATCCTCATCAACGAGCGAACCAACTTTCTCATCTCAGCACAGGTGCATCACCTACCGCCTTGTGGCTCTTCCAGCATAACGAGCATTGGGCGCATCAAACCCAAACCCTGTGTTCAACTCGATACTCGACATCGTCTCAAAAAAATATGGCCAGTAAAGAACACGAGCACGAACTGCTCTGCCCACAACTAATACGGCTTGTCTCAGTTCTCTGATCAAGTCTGTCGTCAAAACTGAAGCTTCTTTAAATGAGAAGATTCACAACCCACAACATACGTACTTGTCAAGGAGGAGGATCAGATGAGTTCATTCTCGTTGTAATGATGCGCCTATACAAAGCTCGTCACCCATCAAAGCATTTAATGCTAGGTGACAGAAGCCAGCAGCACGCGTCTCGAAAACTGAACGATCAACAGCTTTCATAGAAAATAAAAAGACGCCAACGTCAGCATAATCATTACTTGTTTTGTCGGTCACAGCTGTGCTCAGCAACGTGGCCGATTGACCACTTGCATGCGCCCTAAAGCCATGCGTCCAAAACTTACATGAGCCTATTAAAGCCATGTGCTCAAATTTGCTATTAATTCCCAGAAGTTATACGCCAAGTCTACTCATGCGCCAGATATCTCAGGCGTATTAAATCCATCATCCTTCAACAGATTGAGATCTTTGAGCAATATACATGCACCACGTGTCATTGACTCAGTTCTGCTCATTAACGGGTGCCAACCACCCAAGATATCAGTAACAAATGAATCTCAACAACTGCCACATGTCAGCTCATCCGCAGTCCAACGGTACAGTTTCAAATAGATTCAGTTCAAGCTTCCTCGACGCAGCATCCCTACGCCCAACAAGTCATGCACGTAGCGTTCCTACATGCTAAATTTCATTGCGTGCATGCATATGTGCATATGAACGGATCATTTCACTGCCTATAAATAGAAGGATCATTCCTTCATTCAGTCCTCTTTGCTTCCGCCCAGATTTTATCCAGGCATTCAAAGAGCTCGATATCGTCGTCAGATCGTCATCGAAGTAAAGAATCAACCCTCTATCGCCAAGGTTCCAAGATAAAAATAAAAGTGTATTCGAAGGATTCCATCGAGGATCCAAAATTGTACTATGTTTCGTTTGTTATATAAAAGTTTCTTCCAATACTTTTTAATAGCAAACAAGCTACTTGTCGATAGTTATTTATCACAAGCTACTTGCCGATAGTTCTTGATTTACACTACTTGTCGATAGTTCTTGATCACATACCTAACTAGTATTTCCCCCTCGCCGACTGATACGATGGATTCAACCATGGCACGTTACTAGCTAATGTATTCGGTGTTAACCAATATTATCTAATGTTATCCAATACCAATGAGGAATAGTATCCGATACCATTGTGATGAGTCAAGGTAACATCTCATGACCGAAGATCCAATTCAATACCAATCCGTGCACCATCGTGTCAAGAACCATAAGTAGCATTTCTAAATACTTGAATTATAGTAGTAATCAAATAATAGAAATTATCAGATAATGTACTCACCTTAATTTTTTGGAGTCGATGTGCGCAATATGAACGTGTCGACACGAAATAAATACGATGCTATGCTCTACAAGATGGCCCCAAATGACGGCACATATGGTTCTATTGAGTCTAGAATAGTCCGAATAGTCCAATTTGGTATATGGAAGTCCAGGTTCAGAGTTCAGCACGATAACCGAGATGAGATAGAAGTCCATGATCAAGAAATAGAAAATGACTATATTAGTCATGGCTTATGATTTTAAGGGAAAGAGCATAACTAAATATGTATAACTATTCTGAAAATCATTCATAACATTTGGAAAATATATTTTATTAATCAAAATATTTTTAGATATTTGTTTTGGAAATATAGAAAATCATTCTAGTCTTAAATCTCTAATTTTGTAAAATATAAATTTTTTTTGTTCAAAACAATATACAATAGTTAGAAAATACTATAATAATATTTTTAGGGCAAAAAGCCCACACACAAACCCAAACTTTAAATAATAATGCTTAAAAATAAATGAGTAATGATGATAATTATACAAATGAGAATAATATTAATAACATTAACTGGAAATTGCTGAGAAACCCAATTTCGGGATGGGCTTTTATGAAATGCCCACCCGCTGGATGAGTTTTATGAAATGCCCAGAATTAAGTATTTTCACGTTAAATATTCCAAGATTCCCTTTTAGATGCCACCCGCTGGAAACTGCTATTTTTATAATACCGAAACTACCCCTCCGCGCGAATTGGTCATCTATATGTATTTGAATTCAAAAAACTCAGATCTGGATTGCGATTTTTGTCTTCTTCTTCTTCACGGAAAATCTGAATTCCATTGCTCTCATCTTCAACAGAGATCGCAAAGATCGTTCGTAGTTCGGTGTGCTTTTCTTCGGTCGAACTTAGATCATCGCTCGTCATCATCATCACCATCATCATCATCTTCATCGACGTCAATTGTGGAGAGAAGATCTTTCTTCTTCTTTTCCATAAGAATTATCATCGCTTTGAAAGAAGAACGAAACTCTTTATTCCTCTCTCCTACGTTTTAACATTGGAAATGACCATTCTCCGTGTAAATTAACACGGAGAATGACATTCTCCGTATTTCTAACACGAAGAATGGCCATTCTCCGGCGTTTTAACACTGAAATGACCATTCTCCGTGCTAAATTACACGGAGAATGACCATTCTTCGTTTTATTTAACACGGAGAATGACCATTCTCCGTGTAAATTAACACGGAGAATGCCATTCTCCGTTTTATTTAAAACGGAGAATGACATTCTCCCCGTTTTATTTAAAACGGAGAATGATATTCTCCGTGTTTCTAACACGGAGAATGGCCATTCTCCTGCGTTTTAACACTGAAATGACCATTCTCCGTGCTAAATTAAACGGAGAATGACCATTCTCCGTTTTATTTAACACGGAGAATGACCATTCTCCGTTTTATTTAACACGGAGAACGTCATTCTCCGTTTTATTTAAAACGGAGAATGCCATTCTCCTGCGTTTTAACACTGAAATAACCATTCTCCGTGCTAAATTACACGGAGAATGCTATTCTCCGTTTTATTTAACACGGAGAATAACATTCTCCGTTTTATTTAACACGGAGAATTGCATTCTCCGTTTTTCTAACACGGAGAATGGTCATTCTTCTGTGTTTTAACACTGAAATGACCATTCTCCGTGATAAACTACACGGAGAATGGCATTCTCCGTGTAAATTAAGACGGAGAATAGTCATTCTCCGTGTAATTTAGCACGGAGAATGGTCATTCTCCGTGTAAATTAAGACGGAGAATGACATTCTCCGTGTTAGCGTGTAAATTAAGACGGAGAATGACATTCTCCGTGTCACTAACACGGAGAATGACCACCCTCATGCGAAATTAACATTTTTCGTGTTCTAACACGGAGAATGACCATTCTCCTGCATTTTATGGTGAGCTGAAACTTTGGAGAGCCATAACTTTTGACTGGGAGGTCGAAATGAGGTCCCGTTTGTCGCAAAATGAGCGTATCGTCGAGGAGACTGAAAGTAACGATTTTATCGTTAGACGGCCTTCCGAAATTTTAGAATCGCAAAAAAATGATGTTTAGACCTCCGTTTTAGCACTTTTGCCGTTTGTCCCGGTCTTTCCGAAATTTTCCGACGAGTTTTTGAAGATTTTTGAGGAGAAAACCTAGATTCGAAAGTGAGCAGCGTATGGAAGAAGATGAAGTATGGAAACGTTTCTTTTAAGAGCAGTTTCGTGGGTGTTTTCAATAAATTAAAAGGAAGGGCAAAATGGTCATTTGGAACCCGCTTTGGATAAGTTTCTCTAATTCTGGGCACGCGATGAAAGTTTTTTTAGCGGTGGGTTTTACATAAAACTTTTTTAGTTTTTGGGCATTTCATAAATCCTCCCTAACATTAAATATACATTTATATACATGTATTATACTTTTATACACAAATATTCAATACATTACACAAATTATATAAATACACATATATAAAATTTTCATACCCAAAACCCAGCCCAAATAATACCAAAACCTAATCGTATATAATTAACCACAATAGTAATAATAAATCTCTAATCCTTGTCATTAGCAATAATGATAAAAGTCTTAATTATTTTAATAAGTAAGGCAGCAGAGGGGGTCTGGTGCTGACTCCATTCATTCCTAAATCCCAATTTCTAAACAGAGAGAGCATCGAAGAGAGTGAAAGAGAAGAGGAAGGGGCTCGCTTACCCAGGGGGTCTCGTCGGTGGGCGTCGGTGTAGGAGGTCACCAGGCGGAGCGGTGTTATGGAGTCGACGCGAGGAGGTCGAGCTTGGCTCTACTTCGAGCATGGCACACGAGAAGCTCGTCGTCACCTGGACCTTGGTCGTACGGCGGCACGAGGAGGCGCGGCTAGGTGGCGGGGAGCAGATCCAGATGAGGTTACTCTGGAGAGGCTCGAGCACGCGTAGGGGCGCCAGATCTGGATAGGCGGTGGCCACAGGTACGACGATGGTCGCGGCTAGGGCTTGGGGACGGTGGGGCTGGACTCATGGTGGTTGGATGTTGGTGTTAGCGGTGGTCCTGGCAGTAGGGGTAGGTCGAGGTTGAGGATGTTGCAGTGGATGAAGATGTGATGGTGGTGGTGGTTGGCTGTATTTGGCCGGAGGAAGGCCGACGGGGGAAGTGGGTATGGAGCCATGGGGTTTGGTGAGGCGATCGGGAACAAGTCGGTGCTAGTAGGCTTGGCTGGCCGGGATGGGAGTGGTGGTAGGGGCGTCGAGATGCCAATTCTGGCCATGGCCGGGGTGGGTTGCAGTGATAGAATGGTGGTAGCGACGGTCGACTTGGCCACGGGTGGCCGGGGTCGTGGTGCCTAGACGGTGGAGGAACAGAGAGGTGGTATGGAAGAATAGGGTATTGGCTTGGCCGTAGAGAAAAGGTCAGCGGCGGAGTGGGTTGTTGGGTGGTGGCAGTGGTCGGGCGACCACTAGCCGGAGCCGAGGCGGGGGGTTGGCCGCAGATGTGTTCGAAATACCACACTGGAGTGGAGGCTAGGCTTTGTGTAGGAATTTTTTCATGTGAAATATTAGAGAGTCCCCAATATTATATAGGAGTAGTGTAGGAAACCCTTGTGGCAAATTTGTAACTGTAATAGATGTAGAAAAAATAGTGGAAACTATTAACAACTAATTACTGTGCAATCTAACTAGTTAATTAATGACTAGATAATTACCAATTACCTACTAATTACTAGCTAAATCCAAAGCCCTAGCCCACAATCCAAAGCCTAAGGCTTGGTAGGCTAAAATGGACTAGCCCACGATCCAAGTCCGAACTTGGTAGGCAAAAAAAATAAAACTGAAATGGTCTTCGTCCAATACGAAAGGAAAAGATAATAATTACAAATCATTATAAACTTTTAAGATTAAAATAAATAGTAATAAAAGTTTTTATTTACAAATCGCATTTGATAAATCTTTTCTTTATACAAAAGTAAATATCTATAACTTATGAAAATTTTAGAAAATGGACAGGAAATTATTTTGCATAGATATCGTATAATATAGTTTCACAAAACCAATGTCCCAAAAACATAAAGTTAGTACCTATAGCATATTACGGTAAAAAAATGTACTCAATATTAAAATTCATGGTTTTAAAGATTTAGAAAAGATTAGAAAAAGAAAAAAAATTAAAATTTCAGAAAAATTTCATAATTCGGTTAACGAAGATTACAAATCTACCCTCCTTAAAGAAATTTTATCCTCGAAATTTAAGATTAGCAGAGGGATCAAAACATGATGAAGAGTTTAGTCTATACCTTAGGCACGATCGAAGAACGATAGCTTTGACATGATCAAGATAATCAATTCAAAGCCACTTACGCACGACTAATAATTTTGGCATGATAGAATCGTAGTATGGGCAATATTATATAGGCACGATTTAGAAATAACTCAAGTCATTTAGGCACGATCTCTGTCACGACTAGTAAAGCGAAGATGGAATTGAAATTCAAGTACGGAATGATCAGTAGAGTTTAGGCTTGATAAAAATTTCATGTAAGGTCGTATAGGCACGATCGAGAATCTCATGATCAAAATTTTAGTTATGTTGTGAATGACAACAAACGACGCTCCGACGCGATTTAGGTCTTGAAAATGATTTGAAATCACTTAGGTACGATTTAGGATATAGCTACAAAAAAAATAAAAATAAACCTAGGTATGATTAGGAATAAAATCTGAGCACGAGCGACTATAGAATCAAAATTTAGGCACGATAAAAAAAATTTATTCAGACATGATCAAATCCAATTCTGACACAACTAAGTTCGTAATCAAATCAGATAGTCGTAATCAAAAATCAAAATTTTAGGCACGATTTAGGTTAAAATTAATATGTATAGTCACGGTCATTAGAAGCACGATTGTTGGAATCAGAATCGTTTAGTCATGCCAAGTCATCTAGGCACGACCAAACATGAAAATTCAGGCATAATCAAGAATAGTATGAAATCTAATCATGATTAGGACAGAACTTACTTATTATTAAGAATTAAATCGAAGGTTTTTGCACGAGCGTTAATAGCATTGAAATCTGAATACGATCAGAATTAATTTTTGACACGATCAAGGATAAGGTTAGTCTAACCTTGATCAAAACAGTATTTAGATACGATGAAGAATATAATCGAAGTCTAGGCACGAGCAATAAAGGATTGAAATCCAAGTCACGATCGAATTTAAAATCATTTGAGTATAGTCAAGAATCAAGAATGTCGGTACGATAAAGGATAATCAAAATTGATTGGTCACGATCAGAGTGAATCAAAATTTAGTGATATTGAAATTTAAGGAACGATTCAAGGATAGAAAAATCAAATTTCTTCTACTAGGATATAAAATCAAAAGATAGGATTTGCAGAAAGTAGTCAAGGTAATCATCTCACTCTATTTCGACTACTACCAAGTTTATCCGATCGTTATTTCCTAGTTGTAACTTTTTCTTACGAGTCCAGATATACCACTTCCAAAAATCATGATCTTAAATCATGAAGATCAACTCTTCTACAACTACTATAGGCTTGACCTTTAATCCAGAGGCATGCTTTTTGTTATAACCCCAATTCTTTTTTTTTCCTGATCTTGTAATCCTTTTTAACTTAGTCATTTTGAAAGCCCAAATTTCTCCACATTATCTTTAACCTGGATCCGAAATCCCTGATCAGGGTTTATGAAATCATGAACACTGTTTAATTCATACTCCTCGTATTACTCAAATCTAATGCCACCATTACCATATAAAGTTTTACTTCTCTATAAACAAAAAAAATTAGCCTTTACATATCCTCCAATCCTATACCTTCAAATATTAACCTCCTTAAAATTTAGAAGTCCCACAAAACTCTCTAAATTTTCCTATAATTCAATTTTTTTTGTCCTACCAGTTCTTAGTCATTCTCCTACCAATCCCTTATTCAATTTCGTATCATCACCGCATGTAGTCATAGTCCATTTTTTCTGTATTTTGGATTCCTAAATTCAGTACCTTAGCCGTAATTCGATAATGAAATACCTTAGGAGTTATTAACTAAAAATAACATCTAAATTTTCTCAAGATCAAATCGTCCTTAAACATTCTCCTCAGTTCTAAAAATACAATTCCAAAATATTACAGTTCTCACCATTAACGTACATTCCGCTGTTATTCTTTCTTAAAATCCTCCTACGCTTTTTCTTACTTGAGATATTCTATACTTAGAAGAATTTCTTGAACGTAATCATTTCAAACCGATACTACCTGTCTCTTAATTTTGTTTCTAATCTCAGTCATATCCTTATCCCACTAATTCTATCGCAATGTCCAACATTCTATATTCCTACCAGGATCACTACTTGATAACATATTTCGTCTTTTCCAAGCTAGATGATTTTGATACCTACCTCGGCCTTTCCCAAGTAAAGAGATACGATAATTCAAGAGATTTCAAAGTGTAGCTAACAAATTTAGATATGAGATAGTTTGATGGATATAAGTCGGATAGAGTTAACAAGACGAAGAAAATGATGATAGGAATTTATTCTTGCTCATCTGGTCTAACGAAGTCGTTGCCCTTTCCTTTTCTTGCACTTATCCATAGTCAACAAAAGCCAAAAATTCTCAACCTCCAAGGTGTTCACCTTTGTCTAATAATCAAACTCTCCCTCATAAATCCTCTTCGTGACTCCAAGTCACTAATTATCAACTACTGATAACTTGTTGCCTAATCTTCATCCCTAAGGTCCTTTATCTAATTGGTATCCATATAATTTCTTCTAGACTTTCACGTCTGAATTGTCAGGGTCTTCTATTATCAAAATTTTCTATCACTATTATTATCATGCACAAATGTTAACTCCATGTCATTGAAATTTTCTAATAATAAGGTCATAGAAATCTAGTTACAAAATTTTCCTTTATCCTATCTAAGCAACCTCAATTATTGTTCATAATCAAAAAAATTATTTGCTGACAACCAAGTGTATGACTCTCAAGCTTTTCTAAATAAGTCGTAACCCCTAAGTATCCCTAATCCAATTCTTAGCCATCACTCTCGTAAATTTACTCTCTTCCTCCTACTATTTTCGTTTTGGTAATTCCTTGAAATTTTGGAATTATATTTCTTATAGAATGATCGCGTCTAGTGCCACTTTCTTGGCTACTCAAGCAAGAAAGACACTTTCAATATTTTCTTTGATGGCTCTTACCACTGTAAAAATTATAGAACCTTTCTTCAATATTTTCTTGTCACAAGTCCATACAGTACTATTATCTCAATCTTCAAAATTATAATCCACGTCTACAAGTGATTCCCAACCTGATTACGTAGTCCTCATTTTGTTTCTTCAAATTCTTTGTGGCCTCTCGCTTATTTCTCAAACCTATTTCAACAAACCCTCAAGCCGCAAATGTACTATCTTGGTCAAAATTTAAAGTTCTTTGAATATAACCGAAAAAATAATTCTCGGCCTTCATGTATAAGATTTGACTAATCATTTTTATTTCCAACCCGAACGGTTATAAGTTCAACTTCTACTTTCTTGTTCATTCTAGAGCCCATAAAACTAAGCTTTATGCAAGAATAGGGTCCGGCAATGGACAGGTATTCAAAAATTAGGATGAACAAAGGAAGTAAAAATAGACTCAACAGAGTTTCGAAGTAAGATTTTTAGGGGTCATCCCTGGAATCTATCAAGAGATCCTAATATGTGATTGAGCATCAAACCTCCTAAATTATTCTATGACTCAAAAACCTTATCCTAGGACAGGCTCGTAGTAGTACAACTAAGCCTAAGTACTACCACGACTTCGTACTAGTTGCGAAGGCTGACCTGCACGGGCCACCATAAAAATGTGTCACAACCCGCACCCGGATATTAGGGCACTAGTACGTAGGCCACGCCCAACCTACATCGTTGTATCGACGGTTGAACACTGTCAAGTTCCCAATAATATCTATAACATCTATATGCTCTACTATAACAAGATGTACTAACTAAGGAAGATGTAAAATAGAAAGATAGCAGTAACACTAATCATCCAGAATCTACAAATGATCATACATATAAAAAATGTATTGGAGACAAATCTGATAATGAAACACAATCTAAATAAGGAATAATGGCCTAGAGCTCCTAGATGTCAACTCACGATCAATGGAACATCGAGATCTGTCTCGGCTAGCATCGTCATGTAGTCCAAGTATGTGGGGGCATAACAACCTCTAAAATATATGGTTATCCAGTCAAGATTGGAACGAAGTACATAAACTAACAGCAGTTCCAATTAATTGATAAAAACTATAAGCAGTGATAAAGAAGATGCACAATGAAGAACAAACTTATACAATAAAAGTAATAAAAAGAGACAGTCAATATAACTAATAGAATATAATCAGTGCGAACAAGAAATGGAAGAGGATCTATAATATCAGGTTTAGAGTAATGTAACCGATGAACTAAATATGGAAACTATAATATACAATGTGTTTCAAATACCAACTAGATATGTAATCGGCTTGGGAGATTTAATGATTTACACTAAGAAAAGCTAGCTCAACCATACGTGAAGTGTATGATTAGCTAGTAGCTGATCATTTATACACAACTTGCCGATAGTTCTTGATCACATACCTAACTAGTATTTCTTTCGTCCCAACTGATACGATGGATCCAACCATGACATGTTACTCGCCAATGTATCCAATATTAACCAATTGTCACGATCGCACCTAGATATTCGAGCACGAGTACGTGGGCCACGACCAGCCTATACCGCAGTATCGGCGGTAGAACGCTGTCAAGTACCCAGCAAAATATCTCAACAGTTCTATAAACCACTAAATCTACTTATACTCAAATTACATACAGCTAAGGAAGATATGAAAGAAGATGATAATAACTCTAAATCATCTAGAAACTATAAATAAATCATACATATCAAAAAATGTATCAGAGACATATCCGTTGAACATGACATAAATCTAGATAAAGAATATGGCCTAGAGCTCTCCAGAGGTCAACTCACGATCAAAGGAACATCGAGATCTATCATCGTGAAGTCCAAGGTGTGGGGCATAAAATTACCTAAAAAATAGTTATCCGGTCAGGATTGGAGCGAGCACACCACTAACAACAGTTTCCAGTAAATGATAAAGACTATGTAACAGTAAATAAAAAGAATATACAAGATAAAATAATATGTACATAAATGTCACAAGGTATGTGTAAAACTATAAATAAGTACAAGGGCAAGTGAACATGATATATCATGCACAAGAGTTAAGAATCTGTACTATCTATGTAAGTGAGCACTAGCTTCGACATGTGGACGGCTTGGGAACTTGCACAAGATTTTAGGGCCTGGTTAATCATACGTGAGGTGTATGATTAACACTCACAAGGAACTAGACTTGCACAAGGAGGGTATTGACCACATATCTATACTACTACTCCTCACCCCCGACTGATACAGTGGATCCAACTATGATACGTTATAACAAAGAATTCTCTGAGAAGATCGCGAGCCTTCGCAGTAATCGTGTCTATACAATGCACAATAACAAGTTCAAGACTTGCACAAAATATACCAAGATAGGAATAATATCTCATGACAGGATCCAGACAATACCTATCCGTGTGACCAACGTGTCAAGAAATCAAGGATATCTATACTAAATACACGAATCACAGAAAATAACATAAATAGGAAATTATCAGATAATGTACTTGTCTCAATTTAGTTGGAGTAAATGTGCATGACACGAACGTATCGACACGGAACAGGTACCAATGCTATGCTCCACAATATGGTCCAAATAACGACACAGATGTTTCTATTGAGTCCAGGATAGTCCAAATAGCCCAGTTGGTTATATAGAAGTCCAAATTTGGATAACCTGCACGAATTTCATATATAGATACCGGGTCCGCAATGGTCCGCAAAGAGAAAGAAAATGTACAAATTAGCTAAGCTCAATAATGAATCAGATTGCGCTATAGACTTATGGAAACTACTTATTCATTTGAAAGCATACATAGAAAATTTGTAAGTACTTATATATAAAACCCTTTTACCATTTTAAAGCTCAATTTTATATATATACAACTATAGGCCCATTAAAAATATACAACTGAAGGCTAATTGAATAAACACAAAAATTGGTCAAAGTCCAACAAAATATATATATATATATGCCCATTTTAGAAGCATAAATAGATACCTACTTTTCAAAGTCAGCCAAAAAAAAAGCCTATTAGAAATCCTACAATTATACTCTCTTGTATTCAAACATGTATAAAGGCCCACAAGATATATCTTCCCATAGATATTCTAGGCCCACCTTTATTACTTAGCCCAGCCCAATCAAAAAATACATATATATATAACTTCCAAAAAGTCAACAACTATTTTTTTTATACAACCCAATTTATTTAAATGTAAATTCAAAATTAATTAACTATATAAGCTCAAATTATTATATGTTTGGGTTTAATCCAACCCAAATTAAAAACATTTCCATAGGCCTCAGCCCATGGCCCAAATATTACAAAAATTTATTTATTTAAACAACAACTATTGTTCTTCCATTGAACAAAATTTAGAAAGAAACTGAGGAGGAGTGAGCAGAGAGGAAGAGAGAGAGAGATCGAGAGAGTGAGTAAATGAGAGAAGGAGAGCAGAGAGAGAGCGAGAGGGGAAGTAGAGTATAGGTTCTCACGGGAGCTCCGATACGGAGGCGCGGCCTTGGACGGCACTAGAGAGATGCAACGGCTGTCGGAGTGAGTTTGGCTGGAAGTAGCGTGACTCAGAAAGATTGATGCAGTTTGTCAGTCGCAGAACCCGAGGACGCCGGTCGTGCTGGTGGGGACTGCTCGACAAGGCTTGTCGACGTAGATCTAGAGGCACGACGACTCTGGGCGGCGATGACTACTCGGCTAATGGAGATGTGGGGATGAGGTGGATCTAAAGACGGAGAGGTCGCCGCGCTGGAAGAATGGGAGGTTGGGGTCATCAGACGCTGGCTTTGAGGTACAGCGCTCGAGACTGGTCGGAGGAGGTCGGGGCGGCCTAGATCTGATCGGAAAGGCACCGGATCTGGGCCCCGGAGTCAGGATGAGCACAACGGCTCGGATCTGCAGGCGGTAGATCTCGACAGTAGTGGTAGCGGTGGTTTTCTATGTTGGGCAGCCATTGGCCATGGTGGCAGTAGTGGGGATGATGGCTGGAATGTAGGGGATGGGTTAAGATTTGGGGTGCTGGTGGCTGGCTGGCCAGAGGGAGGAGTGGCCGGGGCTGCCATTGGTGGGGGTGGCAGACTATCATTGGTGGATGTGGCTAGACAGGAAGACGGCCGACGATGGGGGAGGCTGTGAGGAGAAAATAGGGGTCGGGATGGAGGAGGTGCCTGTGGTGGTGGCAGTGCTACAGGAGAGTGAGGCAAGGACTGGCAGTTGAGGATAGGCCTAGGGATGTGTGCAGGAATTTTTTGTGTGTAACATATTGGGGAGTCCGTAATATATAGGATATGGTGGAAAATTCTAAGGACAGAGTTGTAAAATAATGTAATAGAATTAGGGATATAGTGGAATACTAACTACCAACCCTAATCGCTAACCACTAACATTTAGTTAACTAATTATCTCTAGCTAATTATAATCATTATTGATAACTATATGACTCAAATAAATTAAAATAAAGTATATTTATTTATGATAATATTTGACAAATCTTTTATGTATTCAAAAATAATTATTTATAACTTATATAAATTAATAAAATGAACAAGGAGATTCTAATAAAATATAATCTTACATAAAAATAGTTTTCATAAAACGAAATGGTCCAACAAAATACTAATAGCATTATACGATCGAAGATACGCTTTAAAATAAAATTCTCGTTTTCCAGATTTAGAAAAGAAAAAAATCGAAAAAATTTCAAATTCGGTTAAACGGAGGTTACAAATCTACCCTCCTTAAAGAAATTTTGTCCTCAAAATTTAAGGTTGAAGTGGCCAACCGAAGATTCAAATATGAAGGAAAGTATAGTCAAAACCTTAGGCACAATCACGAAGAATGATATGTCTTAGCACGATAAAAAATAATCAGATCAAAACCTTCGCACAACTTAGTCATATTCGCACGATCAGTTTGAATTATGGTCAAATCGATTAGGCACGATTTAGAATAAAAATTTGAGTTATTTAGGTACGACATCAAATCACAACTAATAGAATTTATATAGCTTTTTGTTATGATCAAGATAGAATCAAATTTAAGTAGCACAATCGATAGAATGTAGGCTCGATAAAAATTCGTTTTTAAGTCGCACAAGTGTCATCAAATCAGGACTTGGTATGACCAAAGGAAAAAAAATTGGCACGGTCAAGATTCGTAGCTAAAGCCTTATAGGCACGATCGAAAATCTGATGAACAAGATTAATTAAGTCATGAATCAGAGCTCAGACGTGATTAAGAATTTGGAAATGATTTAAATCCACTTGGCACGATCTTGGATAAGGTTACAAAAATCAAAATCTAGGCATGATTATGAATGAAACCTAAGCACGAGTAACTACAGGATCAAAATTCAGACATGAATAGAAAAATGTTCAAACATGATCAAAATTCAAATTCTGACACGACTAAGTTCATAATCAAAATCATATAGTTGTGATCGAAGTCAAAATTTTAGGCACGATTTAGGGAGAAAATAATATGTATAGTCACGATCATTAGAATCATGACCACTGGAATCAAGTCGTCTAGTCATGCAAGGTCATCTAGGCATCACTAGCCATAGAAATTCGAACATAATCAAGATTAGTAATTATTCTAATCATGATTAGGATGGAACTTAGATATTACTAAGAATTTGTTCGAAGTTTCAGGCACGAACAAAAATAGGATTGAAGTCTAAGCACGATCATGATTAAATGCATTGAGTATAGTCAAGAATCAAGAACCTTGGCACGATAAGATATTCAAAATCGTTCGATCCCGATCAAATGGATCAAAATTAAGTGTTATTGAAATTTAGGAAATGATTCAAGGGCAAGGAAATCAAATCTTTTTTACTAGGATAGGAAAATTTAAGGATAGGATTTTTCAGAAGGAAAGTCATGGTAGTTATCTCATTCTACTTCAACTACTACCAAGGTTATCCAAAGTCCGATTATACTACTACAAGAATCATAATCTTTAGACATGAAGATTAAACTCCCCTGTAAATACTATAGGCTTGACATTCATTCCAAAGACACTACTCAGGAAACATACTTTAACTCTGTAAACCTTTAATTTTTTAAATTTATTTTATATGAAATAATGTATTTTATTATTTTTGTAAAGAGTTTATTAATTAGTAGACTATTATTATTATTATTATTATTATTATTACTATTATTTATTTTTACCCAAACATTTTTTTCCTTAACAACACAACTCCCCCCAAACACTACTATTGAATAGCCCCATGAATTTGAATCGGCCAACGGCCATTAGGTGCGACCCTCTTTCCACAGTGTGTACATATTATATATATACATATAGAGAAATCTAAGAGTAATAAGAAAGAAAAAAGGTTTAGAGAAGAGAGATTTAAAGGGTGATAGTGGAGAACCATCGACCTCGATCCCGACTCAATAACACCCCTGATGACCCTGACACCCCGACACCCCTGTCTGACTACCGTCGGCCGACCACGATCGTCGGCCATCGCCTAAAATGGCCGATAACAGAGAGAACTCTGTTCAGTTGCAAACAGCAAGGTGCCCCTGTTCTTCGCCCTCTTTCTCTCTGTGTAATTGTCCGTTTTGTGAACCGTACAAAGTTACAGAGAGCCTACATGACCCTCTAGAACTCCCTTCAAATAGAATGAATTTAAAGGTCCTGGATTGATCGAAAAATTGATCCAAAGTTGACGAAAAACTTGATTTCAAACTTTCATAAATCAGTCCAACCACCCAACTTTGAACACTGTTTCCTTCCAATCCATGCACGATTTTTAAATTCTGTTTAAAGGCTTTTGTTGACAACATATAGGGTATCATTACTCAGTTTTTATATTTATATTAGTTGATTATATTATGTTTAAAATTATTTCTAAAACACCGAAAAACCATGTTTCAAAAACTAACATTTTAAAAAAAAAAATTCGATACGGCGTGCGTCCCGATAAATCGGACGATGTAGTCACAACCCATAAGCATCAAAAGATGCATATGGATGTTGTCGACGTGTAGAATTCGACAGAACTAAATTTCGTTGTGTGTGCACGACGAAATCAAACCGTATCCGTCGAAAGTTCCCCATATCAACGTTTTGCAAACTTCGTGTCCAAATTCAAATCGTTCATCAGACTGAGATGAAACTTGTGCCATTGGATTCATAACATTTTTCTGTTCCTGTAGACCAAGTTTGGTCCAATTCTGAGAAGGTTGACCAGAACGCTATTTTGGTAGGCATGCAACCCGATCCAACGAACGAATTTGTGCACGGTCCACCGGAATCTAACTTTGAAAATACGGTTGTGTTCATATCGTCAAACCAGACTCGTAGACATATAATTTGATAACTTTTAAAGACCTTAGTTCTGGCACGCTTTTCGGTGCAAAGCAGGTCCAATGGCGGACATCGAATTGACCCGAAATTATGATTTCGCCCATGTGTGTGTCCAGAATTGGACTTTTGGGTAGGCAATCTTAGACATTTATTTCTTGACAAAAATATTCATGATATTTATTTCAGCATCTGGAGATGTTTACGAGAGTTGACGTTCACAGCCTTTGCTTTTTGACGATCTGGATATTGTTGATTCTTTACACCATTACAGACAAGAAACCTTGCCATGATTTACTGTTCTTTATGTTCATTTATTACTATTATTTATTTCAGTATTTATTTCATATCTAGTTCTGTCATACTGTGCGTCCAAGTCATACTTGGGTGCGAACGGCTATTTTTGGTCGTTTACTATTCTAGTTATTTATTTAATTGTATTGACCTAGTATAGTTGACCACCCTATTGATGTGACATATTTTTATATCTTCTATGGCCTTGACACATATATACCACGAGTTATGAATCTCGTGTAGGACACGATCTTGTGTATTCGGTTGGCCTCTGTTATGTATGGAACGTGCGACAGTTAGGATATAACTGCTGATAGCATATGCATGTTTAGTGGACTTAGCAGTTATTAGATGATCATATGTGTCATGGACATGACATGGATAGACATGAGGGGTGGGGAGGACAGTTCCTTAGCGTATGGGTCACGTTGCACTTTTTCTTTGTAACCTGGAAGCTCTGCTGGAGATACGGTGTGAGATGACCCTCTCAGTTTTGCAACTGTCGTTCTGAGGAACGTTATGCGCTGAGTCCCCTGATTTCCAAGCGGATGTTATGCCAGATCCTATTTATTAGCCAGAGTGCTCATACGTCAGAGGTTTGTTCTTAAACTGTATTTCAATTAGAATAGTTAGAGGACCCACATGGTTTACTTACATTCAGTATATTGGCTTGTTGTATGTTTCTTGTAGCGTCCCTCTGAGGACCTGGTGATTTCTCCAGGTATAGATGAGCAGGATTATCCTCAGGAGTATGGATCATCTTTGGAGATGGTTTATGCTGACGAGGAGATGTACCCAACTGATCAGCCCTGATTATATTTTAGCTTCGGAGACATTTATCATTTTGCGTAGACAGCTACTCTGCTTTTACAGACTTACATTATAGATGTTTGGTAGTGGATCTGTTTCCACCCGGTTATCTTCACATTGACTATTATTTTTTACTAGTAAATTTATTATCATATTTGTTGTAGATGAGATAGACTGCCTGAGATATTTATTATTATATTCACATTTATAGCTTATGTATATATATTGGGATTATCCATATACTAGATTATATTACCGTATATATGCAGCTGGCATGAAATGTTCCTAGTCCTAACATAAATGGGACTGGGGCATTACATATTTTTGTGGTGGCACATGCAGGTCTGAGCATATCGTATCGTTTACGTAATTGTACTGATACGATCCTGCACATAGGATTAGAAATTAGGATCTCATCCATATTATGTTATTCTCTCTTTGATTTCATTTTTTGAACTCTCATTTGAATTGCTTGATTTGCCTCCTGTTTGACTCTATTCTAACGCCTTTTTTCCCTTTGTACCAGTAAAATGAACTCTCGAAGCGGACGTGTCTCTCCTCGTGCTATCATATTTGGTGATTTAGCAACTCAAGAGGAACAAACTCCATCGCAGCCTCCGATGACATCCCCATTTACTCTTTTCCAACAGGGGCAGTCTAGCATAACTCCATCGACGGTGCATTAGTACTCACATATGTATGTAATACTGTCGAGATAGTTTGAGCAGTCGACTGCAGTACCCCAGGGAGGGTACATACCACCACCTCCTCCTCATCTGTTCCCTCAGCAGATGTCCTTCACATCCATTCTACCTCAAGGGCAGTCGATGGATGGGCAGCAAATGTTCCAGATGTTTTATGCGATGATGCAGGCCCAGCAGTCGATACAACAGCAGACTCAGCAGTGACAAGCTGAGTCACTTCGTAAGAGCATCGTGTCAGCTTTGGCACCACCAACAAATCAACCTAGGGGCAGATCTATCCTTGAGTTCCGAAAGATGTTACCCAAGCCGTTTTATGAAGAAGAGGACCCTACCGATGGCTTACCAACATCGAGCATCAACTGGTAGCAGCTGAACTTCCTAAAGAGAAGTAGATGAAGGCCGTCATGAGGCAGCTGACCGACAATGCACATCATTGGTGGGAGACTGAAGAGGAGAGACTAGTCCCTGAGCAAGCTACATGGGAGTAGTTCTCTAGACTCTTCCGGAAGATGTACATTCCAGCTATAGTACGAGCAAAACTCTGGGACAAGTTCATATACCATACTCAAGGTAACAAGACGGTGGAGGAGTACAATACGGAGTTCCTACGACTGAGCCGATATGTACCATACTTGATCCAGACGGAAGAGCAGAAGGTGGAGAAGTTTTATGATGGGCTTAATTTCGAGATGCAGAGGCTAGTAGGATCGATAGTACCTACATCTTACTCAGTCATTCTCACCGCAGCCAGACGCCATGAGAGAATCAACAAAGGGAAGCTAGCCAAAAGCGTCCCAATTCAGTAGCTGGACCAGCCAAAGTGACGCAAGGCGGACCTATTAGACGTCCCATGGTGCTGCAGCAGCAACAGAGAACCATGCCTTACCAGAAGCATACTTGCCATTTCTGCGGGAAGCAGAGACACATTCGTAATGATTGTCGTCTTCGGCTTGGCTTGTGCATGAAATGCAGATCATGACAACATATGGCTAAGAATTGTCCTAAACAGCCGACTCAAGCACTTCCTGCACCTCGGCCTGGACAACAGATACAGAAGTCCGTCACACCAGGAGCAGGAGCACCTCGCCTATCATTACCCTCGTAGATAGCTCAGTTTGAGAGAGTCAAAGCTTGGGGCTCCAACCAGAGGTTTGGACAAGATTTTTCACTGGCCGTAGAGGAGCCAATTCGGGAGGGCGAGGTTATAGCAGGTATTATATTAGTTGCTTCATATCCTGTCGTTGTATTATTTGGCACTGGAGCCACACACTCATTTATAGCCACCAGCTTTGCAACTAGACATAGCATTGCTACTGTACCTCTATCTTAGAATGTTAGAATTCTCACCGGAGGAGGCATAGTACATGTTAGCAGCATATGTAGATCATGTCATGTAGAAATTTGTGGAAGGAAGATGAAGGCTCGATTTTTGGATTTTTTTATGCCAAATTTTGACGTAGTTCTGGAAATGGACTAGCTAAGTCAGTATAATGCCACCCTTGACTGTCACAAGGGCAGCATTGTGTTCAGACCACCAAATGAGGAGGAGTTCGAGTTCATTAGAGAATCTTCTAGTGATAGAGTTGTGCTAGCATTAGGAACTCATATGGAGATAGAAGAGGTTTCTTATGCTTCTATTATCACCGAGTTCCAAGATGTATTTTTGGAGGAGCTTTCAGGATTGCCACCTGACAGAGACCTCGAGTTTTATATAGATTATATTCTAGGAGCCGAACCAATCTCATCTCATGTGTATCGGCTAGCATCGAAGAAGTTGGCAGAAATAAATATTCAAATAGATGAGTTGCTTGAGAAGGGTTTCATTCGAGCTAGTGCATCGCCATGGGGAGCTTCAGTGTTATTTGTGACAAAGAAGGATGGATCAGTGTACATGTGCATAGATTATCGAGCTCTGAATGTGGTGATGGTGAAGAACAAGTACCCTCTACCGCATATTGATGATTTATTTGATCAATTGTCAGGATATACAGTATTTTCTAATATCGAATTGAGATCGGCTTATCATCAGGTGAAGGTTCGGAAGGAAGATATCTCGAAGACTGAATTCAGATCCAGGTATGGACACTATGAGTTTTTGGTCATGTCTTTCGGTTTGACAAATGCTCTAGCTGTCTTTATGAATCTTATGAATAAGGTTTTTCATCAATACCTGGACAAGTTTGTAGTTGTCTTCATAGACGATATTCTTATATACTCAAAAAGCCCTGAAGAGCACGACCAGCACATGAGGATAGTCTTGGAGATATTGAGGAGGGTGAAGCTTTATGCAAAGCTTAGCAAGTGTGACTTCTTTCTTGAGAAGGTTTCTTTCCTTGGGCATGTCATCACATGAGAAGGCATCTCATTATACCCAAAGAAAATCTCAGCAGTGAAGTCGTGGCCTGTTCCCACTATAGCCTCAAATATAAGAAGTTTTCTTGGGCTGGCGGGTTATTACCGCAAGTTTGTACAAGTTTTCTCACGAATAGCTGGACCTATGACTCGGTTGACTTGCAAAGACCAAGAGTTCATATGGACAGTCGAGTGTCAAGCCGCCTTTGATGAGTTGATGAAGCGGTTGACCACAGCTCCCATCTTGTCCATTCCATCAGGGCCAGGGGGATTCGTGATATATAGCGATGCATCCGGAAAGGGATTGGAATGTGTCCTGATGTAGCATGATAAAGTAATAGCATATACATCACGACAGCTGAGAGTGCATGCAAAGAACTACCCAACACATGATCTGAAGCTTGCAGCAGTATTTTTGCACTGAAGCTTTGGAGGCATTACTTGTACGGTAAGAAAGTTGATATCTATAATGATCACCATAGTCTCAAGTATGTCTTTACGCGAAAGGAGCTCAATATGAGACAACGAAGATGGTTGAAGCTGATGAAGGACTACGAGTTGGAGTTGCACTACCATCCGGGCAAGGTTAACATGGTAGCTGATGCGTTGAGCCGTAAGCCCATGGCTTATTTTGTTACTACTCAGAGAGAGATATTGGAAGATCTGCAGGAGCTTGGAATATAAGTGGTACAACCTGGAGTTGATGGCAGCCTAGATAATCTTCAGGTACAGTCTTCTCTAGTCGACAGGATCAAAGTAGCATTGCCCACCGACGCTAGATTCCGAAGGCTTAAGGAGAGGACCGAAGCCGGAGAGTAGACAGGGTTGAACATTCATGCTGATGGAACAATAAGATGTGGAAATCGTATATATATTCCCAATGTAGAGATTCGGCAGGAGCTGATGGCAGAAGCGCATAGTTCGATATATTCTATACATCCAGGAGGGACTAAGATGTATCGAGACTTGCGGCAACAATATTGGTGGCATGGGATGAAGCGAGAGATAGTTTATTTTGTCGCCAAGTGTTTGGTGTGTCAGCAGGTGAAGGCAGAGCACCAGAGATCAGTCGATTTGTTGTAGCCACTTCCTATTCCTAAGTGGAAGTGGAAGCATATCACTAAGGATTTCGTCACGAGATTTCCAAAGAGTCCCAGTGGACGAGATGTGATATAGGTGATTGTGGATAGACTCACCAAGTCGGCCCATTTATTGCCCTTTAGAGTGAGCCAATCCTCGGAAGCATTAGTTGATATGTATATGAAGCATATAGTAAAGCTACATGGTGTTCCAGTTAGTATTATATCAGACCGGGATTCGAGATTTATGTCACACTTCTGGAGGAGCATGCAGGAAAGCTTGGGTACTCGTATGAAGTTTAGTATGGCTTATCATCCTCAGACTGATGAACAGTCAGAGCATACTATTCAAACACTAGAAGATATGTTGAGGGCATATATGTTAGACTTCGGAGGATCTTGGGAAGACCATCTTCATCTTATTGAGTTTTTCTACAACAATAGCTTTCAAGTGAGCATTCAGATAGCTCTGTTTGACGCTTTGTATGGTAAGAAGTGTCGGTCTCCTGTTTGTTGGAGCGACATAGGAGAGCGATAGATTTTGGGGCCAGAGCTGGTAGTTAGCATGGTAGAGAAGGTGAAGAAGACACATGGCCACCTGTGAGCAGCATATGATAGACAGAAGCAGTGGACAGATCTTTATCGTCGTCCTTTGGAGTTTAAGGAAGGTGACCATGTTTTCATGAAGATATCACCCACTAAAGGCACGATTCGTTTCGAAGGTCGTGGCAAATTAAGCCCTAGATATATTGGGCCATTCGATGTCTTGGAGCGAGTAGGTGAAGTTGCCTACAGGTTGGCACTGCTACCATCACTAGAAGGGGTACATGATGTCTTTCATGTATCGCAGCTAAGAGGATACACTGCAGATATCAGTCATGTCCTTGATCACTCAGAGATCACAGTTGGCCCTAGCTTATCGTACTAGGAGCAGTCGGTAGAGATCCTTGATTGTAGAGTGAAAGTATTACGCAACCAGTCTATACCTCTGGGTCGTGTGTCATGGAAGCACCACTCTCCAGGTGAATCTACTTGGGAGCGTGAGGATGACATACTTAACCATTTTTCTTCTCTATTCGATAATCAAGGTATGATTTTCCAATAAATTGTTTTTACTACCGCATAGCATTAAATACATTCCGTAGTTAGTACGTTGATTCTTAAATTCCGAGGACAATATTCGAAATCTCTACCCACAATTGTTCGAAAACCAAGGTACAAATTTTCATATGTTAGTTTCCTTTCCATTCACATTGCACTGCATACCCCCATCATTAGATTTAAATTTCGAGGACAAAATTTTTTATAAGTTGGGTAGAATATAAACCCCTAATTTTTTAAATTTATTTTATATGAAATAATGTATTTTATTATTTTTGTAAAGAGTTTATTAATTAGTAGATTATTATGATTATTATTATTATTATGATTATTATTATTATTATCATTATTAATATTTATTTTCACCCAAATATTTTTTTCCTTAACAACACAACTCCCCCCAAACACTACTATTCATGAACAGCCCCATGAACTTGAATCGGCCAACGGCCATTAGGTGTGACCCTCTTTCCACAGTGTGTACATATTGTATAGATATAGAGAAAACTGAGAGTAATAAAAAGAAAGAAAGAAGGCTTAGAGAAGAGAGATTTAGAGAATGATAGTAGAGAACCACCGACCCCCGATCCTGACTCAACAACACTCCTGATGACCCCGACACCCCGGTGTCCCTGTCAGATCACCATCGGCCGACCACAATCGCCGACCATCGCTTGAAACGGCCGGGAACATAGAGAACTCTGTCTTTAATAGATCTTTGTAGACATGACTTTAATAAAGAACTTTTTATGCACCATCTTTGTACGTCTTCTGTGATTTGTTATTGTCTGCACTTTTGAACATGTGTTATCTTCTACGCTTTTGTGGACTGAATGCAGTGAGTGTTGTCATCTGCACTTCTGTGCATCTATTATGCTTCTATAAGACCCCCTTTAAAGTTTTCAAACTTAAAACAAGATCGAAACACTTTGAACATAAGCATAAAATGACACGCGGCTTCTGCGCAGCAGGCTCGCTGACAGGCCGTTGCAAACAACAAGGTACCTCCGTTCTCTGCCATCTTTCTCTTTGTGTAGTTGTCCGTTTCGTGAACCGTAAAAAGTTACAAAGAGCCTACATGACCCTCTAGGACTCCCCTCAAATAGAATGAATTTAAAGGTCCTGAATTGATCGAAAAATTGATCCAAAGTTGACGAAAAACCTGATTTCAAAACTGTCATAAATCAGTCCAACTAGCCAACTTTGAACACTGTTTTCTTCCACTCTGTAACACCCAGTTTTCCAGATGAGGGTAATTTTAAAATTTTGTAATTATAATTATTATTTATTGATAATTATTTTATATTATAATTTTTGTGATTTTTAATCATTTTTAAACTATTTAAAATTATGACTTGTGATTTTGATATTTTACTATTGTTTGGTTTTAATTTCGAGGAATTTATCACCCCCAATTTTCAGGAACAGGGGTATTTTTGTCATTTTGTATTTTTGAAATATTTTTGAAATTTATTTTATTATTTATGATATTGTTTTGGGGTTATTTGAGTCGGGTTCGAATTTCAGCTCAATCCGACTTGAAACGGGGACCCGGAGGTAGTGTTGACTTTAGTGGACCCACACATTAGTTAGCCATGGCCCATATGATAGAAATATTTTAGTTAGAGGTTAGACTAATTATTATGGATAAGGTTAGTGTGATTAGAGACTTTAGAATGACTAATTTAGTCCCAACCAATTGGCCCTTTCCTAATACTAATAGAATAGGTTAGTGGGGGCATTTTGGACCTTATCATAATAGGACAAATAGCCCATATGGGCAGCCACTTTGGGAGAGGATAGGCTCAAGTTCATTTTATTATTCTCATCCACACTCTCTCTCTTGTTCTTCTCCAAATTCCTAGAGAGCAATCCCTAGCAATTTTTCCACCAAATCCTTCCATTTTGCCACCAAATCATCTTCTTTCATTCTCCATTCTAGCCAAGGAGGAAGCTACCCAAGTTTGGCAGGATTCGGAGCTCGTTCGTGTTCTTTTGGAATCTCTACGTGTCGGTATCGCTCCGGGAAGGCTTTTCTTCGATTCGATCTACCGGGAGGTATAAATCCCTTCTCCTTTTCATTTTCTCATGCATATATGTCTATTTTGAACCCATCGGAATGACCCCCATGGTTGTATCTCCATTTGTGTCCATTTCGTGTCCATTTGGAGGTCATAGGAGTGTCCTTTGTGTTGTGGTTGTGTCCATGTGGGAAAATCCCAAATTTGGACACACTATGTGTTGTTGTTATGTACGAATAAATTATTACATGTTTAATCTCATATTTTTGTATTAGAGTTGTGTTCTATAGTGTCTCATATATATATATTAGTGTAGAGAGTAAGTTCTTGATATATTATGTTATATACTTGTGTTCTTTTGTCTCAAACTACCCAAATTCGTCATAATTTTTATCCACGTTTTTAGTAGCAATAGCAACTTAGAAATGTCATAACTTTTAGCTTAAAACTCCAATTTATCTCCCGTTTTTTTAAAAGAACCATATCGAAGTTAGCTTTCCAAAAACATGTATTAATAGGCATAATTCTTTCTGTATCTTTCTGGAGAATTATTTGAGTTTCAGCTGTACGAAAGACAAACGCGTTCTCGGTGTTTTCGCGATTCCGGGAGTTTTCGGAAACGAAAATGCGATCTGTTTGAAGTTTCGGAAAGCTAACACATAGATCTATAACATACTTTAATTCTAGATTTTAATTCATGCTGAGATGGTACAGTATTGATTATTAGTAGGAGTTACTATTCGGTATATGTATTTTGTGTACCCTTGTGTGTAATATAATGTTCTATTTGATTTTAACCCATGTTAATGTATATACATTATATAATTAAATAGAGAATACAAGCATGAGTAAATGGTTAAATAAATGATGTATGAGGTGTAAGTATCCTATCTAATGTAAGCATGTATAAGTATAGCTTATAATGAATATGTAGGTTCCATAGTATGTAATATATGTAAGCAATGCATAAATGCATGAATGAAAGAATGATATACAATGCATGCATGAAAGTATATAATGAATGCTAGATATAAATGTAAGGTATATATGTAATGATAGATATAAATGCATAATGTATAAATATTGTAAATGCAATATCAGATTTTATATGTAGACATAGAACCAATGCATGAGCTGTATGCATATGGGATGTTGGCTTAATGGCAGATTTCAGATAACATGGTTCATTTTATGTGGTTCGTTACACCAGTTTATGGGATAGCTCACTTTAGTTTATATGTAAATGTGGAACTAAACTGAGAATGAACTTCACCCTCTGCACAAGGACACTCCACTCTATATCAACCACCATGCCATGTAACCCTTCTCTAAATGATTGCTATAATATATATAGATTTATGTAAAGTATAGATGCATGTTAGTTATAACTTAAATAGTCTCTACTCTAATGTATATAGATGTATACTTGTAGCCATGCATGTTAAGTATAATACATGTGTAATGTAGATGGGTTAGCTTTGTGCCATGTGTAGTGTAAACTCATAACTAGTGTTGATTTCTCTTTTCATGTACACTTCCATGTTCACACACACACATAGCTTTACATGCTAGCTTTCTTTCTCTTATGTGTAATGTTGAATGTGATGGCTTGTGTTTGGCTTGTATAGCCTTGTGATTGGTGTGTGATTGCTAGACTAGGCTTGGTTAGGCCTAGTGAGACTTATCGGACTTGTTGAGTCAGTCTTGACCTAGTTGACCTAGTTTGACTAGTGTAGTTGACCAGAGTTGACCAAGTGTTGACTTTGGTCTAGTTTGACCTAGACAGCATACAGATGTATTGTACATTTCATATATCACCCTCTGTATACATCTTGACTTGTGTTGCTCTAACTAGGAGTCAGGTACCTCATCTCGGATAGTACATTTACTTCAGACATTCAGATACGAGGCGAGTACATTCTCTGACCGTTTCATACTTGTCTGGATTTATATTCTTGCTCTAGATTACTGTACTTGATGCTGACACGATCATTATCACGGATTGGTACTATACGGATCTTCTTCTGAGATGTTATCTCCTTGTATTCACTAAATACATATTGTGATGTGCGTTTCACTTACATATTGTATTTATTGAATACCCTTATTATTGTACACTCATTGTGCATATTGTACTCTCATTATCATATTAAGCCATTGTACAAGCCATTGTATAAGCCATTGTACAAGCCATTGTACAAGCCATTGTATAAGGTAACGTAACTGAATTGGATCCTTGTGTATTGATTGGGGAGGGAGAGTAGAAGTGGTTATGTGATCAATCCTATTGTATAAGAAATTGTATATGTCCATTGTACACTCACGTACAAAGGAGTCCTATTTTATTGTATAACCTAACCCGTTTACATAACCATATTGTACTCTAAATCATAGTAGGCTTACAGTTCTTACTTATCATATTTAGATATTTTCTGTTATCAAATCTCTACTGTTTTTCATATACTTCTTTCTTTCAGCGTTTCATGTACCTTACTCTATTGCATGCTTTATATTTTCTAACATGATATGAACTGCGTGAGATGTTTTGTGCTCGCTCCCGTCCTGACTGGACCTGTTAAAATTTTTACAGAGGATGATGAGGAACCCTGCACCCTTACTTGGAGCTTGCCTAGTTGACACTCGCGACCTGGACCCCTGGGGAGGTTCAGGCAGCTGCTCAGGATGATACCTTGTATAGTGTAGATAGCATAGACTGTCCTCTCTTTTCATGTTTAAACTGTTGTCTTTATTTTCAGAGTTGTATATTTTAGAGATGTTGAGACTTTGTTATTTCTTTCTGCTGTACCTCAGTTGAGGATTTCTTATCTATTTCCATCATGCTACATTCTACCTTAGATTGTGATTGAGTTGTACCTCTGTGTTGGCCTCCATATGGAGAGTATTCATATTATGTAGTTATAGTTCATGACCTAGAACAGCGTTCTATCGCCGACACTGCGGCGTAGGCTGGGCGCTGTTACGTACTCGTACCCTCACGGTGGGTGCGGGTCGTGACACACTCCATGCATAATTTTTAAATTCTGTTTGAAGGCATTTGTTGACAACATATAGGGCATCATTACTAAGTTTTTACATTTAATAGTAGTTGATTATATTATATTTAAAATAATTTCCAAAACACCAAAAAATCATGTTTCAAAAACTAAAATTTTAGACAAATTTCTCGATACGGCATGTCCCAACAAACCGAGCGATGTGGTCGTAACCCATGAGCATCAAAAGACACGTATGGCTGTTGTCGACGTGTAGGATTCGACGGAACTCAATTTCATTGTGTGTGCACGATGAAATCGAACTGTATCCGTCGAAAGTTACCCGTTTTTGCAAACTTTGTGTCCAATTTTAAACCGTTCATCAGACTAAGATAAAACTTGCGCTATTAGATTCAGAACATTTTTTCGTCCTGTGGGCCAATTTTGGTCCAATTCTGAGAAGGTTGACCTGAACGCTATTTTGGTGGGCCTGTAACCCGATCCAACAGACGAATTTATGCACGGCCCACCAAAATCCAACTTTAAACATATGGTTGGGTTCGTATCATCAAATTGGACTCATAGATATATAATTTGATGACTTTTAGAGACCTTAGTTCTGGCATGCTTTTCGGTGCAAAGCAGGTCCAACGGCGGATACCGAATTGATCTGAAATTATGATTTCGCTCCTGTATCTAGAATTGGACTTTTGGGTTGATGATCTTAGACATTTCTTTTACGACGAAAAAATTTGTGATGTTTATTTCAGCATCCAGAGATGTTTGCGAGAGTTGACGTTTACAGCCTTTGCTTTCTGACGATCTGGACATTGTCGATTCTTCACACCATTCCAGGCAAGAAACCTTGCCATAATTTATTGTTCTTTATATTCATTTATTACTATTATTTATTTTAGTATTTATTTTATGTCTGGTTCTATCATACTGTGCGTCCAAGTCATACTTGGGTTCAAATGGCTATTTTTAGTCGTTTACAATTCTAGTTGTTTATTTAATTGTATTGACTTAGTATAGTTGACCACCCCATTGATGTGAGATATTGGCATATCTCCTGTAGCCTTGACACATGTATACCATAAGTTGTGAGTCTTATATAGGACACGGTCTTGCGTATTCGGTTGGCCTCTGTTATGTATGGAACGTGCGACGGTTAGGATATAACTGCTGATAGCATATGCATGTTTAGTGGACTTAGCAGTTATTAGATGATCATATGTGTCATAGACATGACATGGATAGACATGGGGGTGGGAAGGATAGTTCCTTAGCGTATGGGCTACGTTGCACTTTTTCTTTGTAACCCGGAAGCTCCGCTAAAGATACGGTGTGAGATGACCCTCTCAGGTTTGCTACTGTCGTTCTGAGGAACATTATACGCTGAGGCCCATGATTCCCAAGCGGGAATTATAACAGATCCCATTTATTAGCCAGAGTTCCCATGCGTCAGATGTTTGTTCTTAAATTGCATTTCACTTAGAATGGTTGGAGGACCCACATGGTTTACTTACATTCAGTATATTGGCATGTTGTATGTTTCTTATTACGTCCCTCTGAGGACCTGGTGATTTCTCCAGGTATTGATGAGCAGGATTATCCTCAGGAGTATGGATCAGCTCTAGAGATGGTTTATGCTGACGAGGAGATGTACCCTACTGATCAGCCCTGATCATATTTTATCTTTGGAGACATTTATCATTTTGTGTAGACAGCTACTCTGCTTTTACAGACTTACATTATAGCTATTTGATAGTGGATCTGTCTCCACCTGGCTATCTTCATATTAACTATTATTTTTTACTAGTGGATTTATTATCATATTTGTTGTGGATGAGATAGATTGCTTGAGACATTTATTATTATATTCGCATTTACAGCTTATGCATATATATCAGGATTATCCATATATTATATTATATTACCGTATATATACAACTGGCATGAACTGTTCCTAGTCTTAACATAAATGGGACTGGGCGTTATAAACTCCTCAATTCATTTTACTTCCATTGTCAACTTAGTCATTTGAGAGTCCAAAGTACTTCACCTTGTCTTTGATTTGGATCCAAAATCCCTGAATCAGGGTTTATAAAATTCATGAACATTGTTCAAATGTATACCCTTCGTATTACTTAAATATAATGTCACTACCATACAAAAATTTATTCAACCCTCACATATCCTTCAGTCTTATACCTTCAAATGTTATCCTTCTTAAAATTTAGAAGTCCCACAAAATTCCTAAAGTTTCCTATACTTCCAAAAATTCTGTGTTTTACCAGCTCTTAGTCATTCTCCTATCAATCCTTTACTCAATTTCGTACCATCACAGCATATAGTTATAATCTCTTTTCCTGTATTTTGGTTTCTAAGTTCAATATCTAAGTCTTAGTGAAATATCTCGAGAGTCGGTAACTTAAAAATGTCTACGTTTTCTCAAAATCAAATCGTCCTTGAATATCCCTATCGGTTCTAAGAATACTACTCTGGAATGTTATTGTTTCCACCATTTAATGTATAATCTCCCGTTATTCCTCATACGTTCTTTCTTTCATGAAGTAAACCACACTCTAAATAATTCTCTAAGTGTAATTATTTTCAAATTTATACTACCAAATACTTGATTTTTGTTACGAGTCTCATTCATATCCTTCTCCCACCAGTTCTATCTCAACGTCCATCATTTCGTATTCCTACTAGGATAACCACATAATAATTTTCATCCTTTATGAGCGAGATGATTATGATACTTTCTCAGCCTTTCCCAAGTAAAGAGATACGAGAATTCAAAATAGATAAAGATAGATAAAAGTGTAGCTAACGGATTCAGATATGAGGTAGTTTGATGGATGTACTAGAACAGAGATAAAAAGACAAAAAAATAGGATTAGGAATTTGCTCTTGTTCATCGTCATAACGAAGTCGTTATCCTTCCTTTTTTTGCACTTGCCTATATTCAACAAAATAAATTTCAACCTCCAAGTTGTTTACTTTTGTCTTAATAATCAACTCTCACTCACTAATCCCTCTTCGTGACTCCCAGTCACTAATTATCAACTACTGATAAATCTATTGCCTAATCTTCATCCCTAACGTTTATGTAAATTCTTCTAGGTTTCCACTTCTAGAATTGTCAGAGTCCTCTTATATCCAAAAAAATCCATCACTCTTATCATCCACTATTGTTAACCCCGTGTCATTGAAATTTCCTAATAATGAGATCATAGAATAAGCAACTCCTATTTTGTTCATAAGGCTTAAGATTTCTTGTCGAATCATCCTTCCACAATTATTCATAAAATTTCTTATATTATATTTGGTCCCGCATCTTGTATGATCCTCCTGCTTTGTCAATTTTTTTTCCTAATAAACGATAACCCTCAATTATTCCTAATCCAATTCTCAGTCATCACTCCTAGAAATCCATACCAACCCTTCCACCATTTTTGTCTCAAGAATTCCTTATAATTTTTGGAATTCCTTCCTTGTAGAATATTCGCATCTAGTGCCACTTTCTTGGCTACTCGAGCAAGAAAGACTATTTAATATCTCTCTCAGTGGCACTTACCACTGTAAAAGTCATATAGAACTTACCTTGTGAAAAGTCCATACCATACTATCCTCTCAATTGTCAAAAATTATAATACATTTACAGGTAATTCCCATCTTGTTCATGCAATCCGTGTTATGTTTCTCTGAGTTCCTTGGTGGCTTTTCATTCATTTCTCAAACATATTTCCACAAACTTTAAAGTCCCTATCGTAATATCTTGGTCAAAATTCAAAGTTCCTTAAATATAACCTAAAATAATCTTTCACCTTCATGTATAAGAATTGAATAATCATTTTCTCTTCT
This sequence comes from Iris pallida, assembly GCA_029216955.1. Taxonomy (NCBI): domain Eukaryota; kingdom Viridiplantae; phylum Streptophyta; class Magnoliopsida; order Asparagales; family Iridaceae; genus Iris; species Iris pallida. The sequence continues at coordinate 5,488,928 of JANAVB010021198.1, forward strand.
CAACCCCAATGATTATGGTTTCATCTTCTACTCCCTTGTTCCTTCTAGAGTCCATAATATGCAAGAATTGGGTTCGGCAACGGACATGTATTCAAAAGTAAGGATGAGCAAGAGCAAGTAAAAATATGCTCGACGGAGTTTCGAAGTAAGATTCTCATGGGTCATCCTTGAAATCCATCAAGAGATCCTAGTATGTGATTGAGTACCAAACCACCTAACATATTCTATGATTCAAAATCCTTATCCTAGGGCAGGCTCGCAGCAGTTCGGCTAAGCCTAAGTACTACCACGACTTCGTACTAGTTGCAAAGGTTGACCTGCATGGGACACCATAAAAATGTGTCACGACCCATACCCGAATTTTCGGGCACGAGTACGTGGGTCGCACCCAGCCTACGTCGCAGTATCGGCGGTAGAACGCTGTCAAGTATCCAATAAAATATCTCAACAGTTCTATAATCCACTAAATCCACATGTACTCAAATCATATACAGCTAAGGAAGATATAAATGAAGATGATAATAACTCTAAATCATTTAGAAACTATAGATGAATCATACATATCAAGAAATGTATCGGAGACATATTCGATGAACAAGACAAAAATCTAGATAAAGAATATGGCCTAGAGCTCTCTAGAGGTCAACTCACAATCAAAAGAACATCGAGATCTGTCATCGTGAAGTCCAAGGTATGGGGCTTAACATTATCTAAAAATAGTTATCCAGTCAGGATTGGAGCAAGCACACCATTAACAACAGTTTCCAGTAAATGATAAAGATAATGAAATAGTAAATAGAGAGAATATACAAGATAAAATAATGTGTACATGAATGTCACAAGGCATGTGTAAAATATAAATAAGTATAAGAGCAAGTGAACATGATATATCATGCATAAGAGTCAAGAATTTGTACTATCTATGTGAGTGAGCACTAGCTTCGACATGTGGCCAGCTTGGGAACTTGTACAAGATTTTATAGCCTAGTTAATCATACGTGAGGTGTATGATTAACACTCACAATGAACTAGACTTGCACAAGAAGGCTATTGACCACATATCTACACTACTACTCCCCGTCCCGACTGATATAGTGGATCCAACTATGACACGTGATAACACAAAATTCTCTGAGAAGGTCGCGAGCCTTTGCAGGAATCGTGTCTATACAATACACAAGAACAAGGACAAGACTTGCACAAGATATACCAAGATAGGAATAACATCTCATGACGGAATCCAGACCATACCAATTTGTGTGACCAACGTGTCAAGAAATCAAGGATATCTATACTAAATACACGAAACATAAAAATAACATAAACAGAAAATTAGCAGAGAATGTACTCGCCTCAATTTACTTGGAGTCGATATGCACGACACGAATGTATCGACACGGAATAGGTACCAATGCTATGCTCCACAATATGGTCCCAAATGATGACACAGGTGGTTCCATTGAGTCCAGAATACTCCAAATAGTCCAATTGGATATATAGAAGTTTAAATTTGGATAATCAGCACGAATTTGAGATATAGATACCGGGTCCGCAAAGAGAAAGAAAAGGTACAGATTATCTAAGCTCAATAATGAATCAGATTGCGCTATAGACTTATGGAAACTACTTATTCATTTGAAAGCATACATAGAAAATTTGTAAGTACTTATATATAAAACCCTTTTAGCACTTTAAAGCCCAATTTTATATATATACAACTATAGGCCCATTAAAAATATATAATTGAAGGCTAATTGAATAGACACAAAAATATGTCAAAGTCCAACGATATATATATATATATATATATATATATATATATATATATATATATATATATATATATTTATATATATATATATATATATATATATATATATATATATATATAAAAATATATATATATATATATATACATATATATATTCCCATTTTAGAAGCATAAATAGATATCTATTTTTCAAAGTCTGCCAAAAAAAAGCCTATTAGAAATCCTACAATTATACTCTCTTGTATTCAAACATGTATAAAGGCCCACAAGATATATCTTCCCATAGATATTCTAGGCCCACCTTTATTACTCAGCCCAGGCCAATCACAAAATACATATATATAACTTCCAAAAAGCCCAACAATTATTTTTTTTATAGAACCCAATTTATTGAAATGTAAATTCTAAATTAATTAACTATATAAACTCAAATTATTATATGTTTGGGCTTAAGTCCACCCAAATTAAAAACATTTCCATAGGCCTCAGCTCATGGCTCAATTATTACAAAAACCCAATTTATTAAAAAACTATTGTTCTTTCATTGAATAAAATTTCGAAAGAGAATGAGGAGGAGTGAGCAGAGAGGAAGAGAGAGAGAGATCGAGAGAGTGAGTAAATGAGAGAAGAAGAGCAGAGAGAGAGATCGAGAGGGGAAGTAGAGTAGAGGTTCTCACCGGAGCTCCGACACGGAGGCACAACATTGGGGAAGATACGGCGGCTACCGGATTGAGTTTGGCTGGAAGCAGCATGACTCAAGAAGATCGACACGGCGTGTCAGTCGCAGCACCCGAAGAACTTGGAGTTTTCGGTTTGGACGGATGGATTTTTGTTCTATTTTCTTCCTCGCATGATTCTAAGCATCTTTAGAACTTGGAGTTTTCGGTTTGGACGGATGGATTTTTGTAGATCTAAGTTTATAGTCTTTTCAGTTTTCTTGGGTTTTGATCTACTAAACTTCATTATTTTCAAGTTTTGATTGTTCTATGTTGTCTAGAATTCGATTTTACCCAAAATGGACCTTTAAAAAGTTAGATTTTGACTTGTTTTGAGGAAATTATGGCCAAAATAAGATTTGGACACCTTCTATGTTCATGTCCTGATTCTCGCAGGGATGATGAATAGTGCCACAGGAATGAATAGTGCCACATAGATGAATAGTGCAGTATGGATGAATAGTACCGCAGGCATGAATAATGCCGTATGGATGAATAGTACCACAGGCTTGTATAGTGCCGCATGGATGAATAGTGCCGTATGGATGAATAGTACTACATAGCTTGCATAGTGCCGCAGGCATGAATAGTACCGCATGGATAAATAGTGTCGCAGGCCGCATAGTGCCGCAGAATGCCGCATAGTGCCTATTTTGGCAGTTTTTGGCTGTTTTATGTCCTATTTGGCCGATTTGTGGCCAGAATTTCTCCCAACTCCCAATATGAAAGTTGTATATCTTTTTCTTGGCTTCAAGAATATGTTACCAACTATTTTATGCAAGTTTCTTTGATTCTTGATATAGAGCTTATGATTGTATTGTATATTTTCTATCTTGGCCTAAATTGCGACGACCCTAGTTAATAGCTTGATATTTCTTTAATAAATGAATTTTTTAACATGATTTGATAATATTGTACAGTTAGAAAATGATTGTACCCCTCTCATACCCTTAACACTAGCACAGATTCAATTGGTATTTTAGGCCAAGTAGTTACCTCATTTATTCCTTCTCATATGTTATGATGCACCTTTTATCAAGATCTATCTACAAGCTTTCTTACGTCTATGATTGTTTAACATGATAGTGACCCGTGGTGGGGCACTCATGATTTATGTCTTCCTTCTTTTGCTTAACATGATAGTGACCCATTGTGGTGCACTCATAATGTATGTCTTTCTTCTTTGCTTAACACGATAGTGACCCGTTGCGGTGCACACAAGTCGCATGTCACTTCTTTATTTAACATGATTGTGGCCCGTCGTGGCACACCCCTAACATGTACTCTTAACATGATAGTAACCCGTCGTGGTACACTCCAGACTAGTAACATTGTAATGCCTGTGGTTCGTATCACGTATTCTTGGAATACGTGTACGTATTTTATTGCATGATTTCCTGGCTTGGCATTTCCTTCTTGGCTTGGTCTATTCCTGGTTCGGGTTGGTTGGTTCGGCCTGGCTTGGTTTTGCTTGGGTGCATGATGAACCCTTGGATGAACCCCCTACCTACCACCACCATTTATATTTATTAGCCCATTCTTTTCTCTCTCTTCATTAATCTCATCTTCTTCTTCCTCATTTACTTCTTACCTACCAGAGAGAGAGAGAGTGAGCTCTAGGCAAGTGCAACTTGCTTCATGGAGGAACTCTGATTTTATTGCTCCATTCTCTTCTTTACTACATTATAAAGCACTTTAGTACTTGGCATTTTTACTTTTTATGGCTAGATTCTTGTAGATCTAGGTTTATTTTATTTTCGAATTTTTTGGGTTTTGATCTACTTAATCTTGTTATTTCTATGTTTTGATGGTTCTATGTTGTAGAGAATTTTGTTCTACCCCATTTTGACCTAAGGAAGTTCGGATTTGGGCTCCGGATGAAAGTTTTATGCAGCTTGGAAGGCATGGGTTCCTAGTGTTCTTCTCCTCGGAATTTTGGAGAAGAAGAACAGTTCCCTGGCGCATGGCTATACTTGACCGCATGAGTATTCATGCAGCAAGTCGCCATTAGCCGCATGAGACCCTTGTACTTCTAAACCGCATGAAACTTAGTCCCAGCCGCATGAGGCTGAGTCTCATACTCAGCCGCATGGGCTCATTCCCATCAGCCGCATGAGTCTACATGGACTTAGTCGCAGGGCTGGGAACGAACTCTTCTCGAGCCGCATATGCAACTGTCCTCCCCCAGCCGCATAAGCCATCGTATTGACCCAGCCTCATGCGCCCTCACTTCTTCCAGGCCGCATGGGTTTTGCTATGTGAGCCGCATGGACTTGAGTTCGCCATCAGCCGCATGAAGACCCTTTTTTAACTCGAGTCGCATATGCGCTCACCTCCCTGAACCGCATAAACTCAAGCACTTGCCAGCCGCATAGGCCCTGATCCCCGAGCCGCATGAGAACCCTAGACCCTGGCCGTATGGACTTCTGAGTCCGGGCCGCATGATCCCGATTAATTCCAGCCGCATGCGCCTTTGCATTTCCAGCCGCATGCGCCATTGCATTTCCAGCCGCTGGCGCCCTTGTACTTCCAGCCGCATGCGCCCCCTCCTTTCCTGGCCGCATATGACTGAACCGCATGACTTTCTCATGGTCCTGTGTACTATTATTTATCATTATTTGCCCATGTTTCGTAACTCCTTTATTAGATATTTTACGCCCATTTTATATCCTTACGCCTTTTGTCATGAACTTGATTTTACTTATATGTTTGGAATTGATAATGGAGCACGACATGATAGTGACCCGTAGTGGTGCACTTTTGACAAGAAAACCTGACATGACCTGATAGTGGCCCGTCGTGGCGCACTCCGGACTAGTACACTTAATATGATAAACCTGACATAGTTATCTCGAATAACTGTTGCGACGGCTACCTGACATGACATGACCTGTATAATTACCTGGACATCGTGGGCGATTGTGCTTGTACAAATAAACCAGTCCTGTCTTGCATCATGTCTAGGACAGGGACTCCTGGGTACCACGATCAGGAGTACCTATTGAAATGGACTAAGGCTAATAACTAGATTAATATACTAGTCATGAAGAGATTTCCCAGCTACAGGCAATCCCGTTACCTGGGCGCACTTGGGATCTGTAGCCTGCCGTCGAGTAGGGCACATTTCCAGCACACTGTCATGTGTTGCACCCTTCAAGCTACCTAAGGGTACATGCGTTTCCTGGACGGTGTACCCACCTGAATTCAACTCCTAATTTCGACCTGGGTAACCTGGATGGTGTGCAGGGCTTGTGGCTGTGGAATAATCTCACTGCATCTTGTTAGTAACTAGGCCTGTGATAACCCTAGTTAGTTAAAGTATCAAGCCGTAATTCTTGCTTGGCCGTGAAATGATTGGATGGAGTCTAACCAAGTCTAGTCTTGTCTTGATCCTGTTACATATCCTGATTTTATATTATCTTGCCGATAAATGGTGAGAAACCAAGCTCCGTTCAGACGAAGGGTTACAACCCCGGTCCTTGTTTGGTTTACGGGTTGTAACCTGGTTATCTGAATAGTCCTATGGTTATCTCGTCGTATATCATCCTGATGTATTTCCTTAATTTCCAGTTCTTACTTTTATTTATATCTTGTGCTGATTGCTGGTTTTAGTTCCTAAGTGAAGCTTCCTTTGTGGCACTTGCTCTTTCTGGGATCTGACCCAGCTGGTTTTGTATGGCCAGATTTCGGAGCAGTTCTAGAGGATCCACCGCTTTTCCAGCCCGATGGTGAACACCAGACGTAACCCGGGCAACGAGTGGGTTTATTTTGCTCTCCCACTTTATTGTAAAAATTATTCTTTTGAGGCGTTTAGCCGACGAGCACCTGTTTAGCTCGATTGCACTTTACTTACTGTCTGCCTACGGGCTGTAACATGATTGACAGATCCTAGGGTTGATCATGTATTACTAAACTCTTGCTAGTCCTCACATTTTGTAACGACTAGCTTCATGATCAGCTGAATATGTAATATTTGGGACGCCTTATTATTGTATATTTAATGATCATACATCTTATAACATTTACTTACTTGCTTGTGATTGAGACACTAGGCTTGTTCATGACCATAGGAGACTGTTGGCTTGTAGTAAACCCTCATGTATCTAGACAGCCGTGACCGTATAGCGAGATGGAATCCATTTCAATATACGTAGCTGGCTATGTCTGCCCCCGCTCTCCAGTATTCTGGTTCTGGGGCGTGACAAACATAACAAGTAACATGACATGACATGAACCATAAATGTTGTTGCGACGGCTTTATTGGCTTACAAGTAATGAATGATTTGGACACCGTGGGTGTTTCTTTTGAGTGTGTTTGTACAAGCTACATATTCTGTATTGCATCATGTCTAAGGCATGGATTCATGATGACTTCGGTCAGGGATTCATACTGAATCTGGCTAGGATTAATGACTAGATTGATCAATTAGTTCATGAAGAGACTTTTCCAGTTACATGTTGCCCCTCGATCCCGGCATTATATATATATATATATATATATATATATATATATTTTTATATATATATATATATATATATATATATATATATATATACATGGGATTTGGAGCTATCTGTCACGATGAGCACATCTCTAGCCCACCGTCGAGTGGGAAACCTCCTTAGGACACATGTATCTTACTGCAGTGTGTCTGCTATACTTGTTTTTCTTCTGCTGTGGTCACTCAGGTAGCAGCAGGCAGGTAACTGGACTTGGAAATCTAATTGCATCTTGTTAGTAACTAGGGTTGTGATAACGCTAGTTAGTTAAAGTATCAAGCCGTACTCATTGCTTGGATGTGATTGATTGATGGAGTCAGTCCAATCCAGTTTGGTCTAGGCAGTGTCCGTATATTTATTTCAGTACACTATGGTTTATGCTTTACTTTGTCGATAAATGATCGGAGGCTAAGTTCTGTTCAGGAGAAGGGTTACAACCCCGGTCCTTGTTTGGCTTAAGGGTTGTAACTTGGCTTCCAAAATAGTTTTCAAGTCATCTTATCATTTGTCGTCCTATTCAGTACTCACATTCTATACATGATCTTTATGCTATACAATGATCAGAGACTAAGTTCTGTTCAGGAGAAGGGTTACAACCCCGGTCCTTGTTTGGTTTAAGGGTTGTAACTTGGCTTCCGGGATAGTTCCTAAGTCATCTTATCGTTGTCATTATATATAGTTCTCACATGCTCGATAGTTCAGTTATCTTACAAGTTATGCACAAACCCTATTCTGGGTCGCCATGCTCTCATGACCCGGCTGTTTCATAAGCTCACATGTTCAGTTTATTTTACAAAATCTCAAGCTTCTGTTTACTTAACATGTCTACACTTATATTATGTCACATGTTAATTACTTTATGCTCCAGGATACTTTACTTATTGTCTTTCTATGTTCGAGATAAGTGCATTGGTAGTGCACGAGTCCCGACCTACATTTACTTAATTATATCTCTAACCGTTGTTATGTTAGTTATTGCTGGTTTTAGTCCATATGTTTGGCTTCCTTTGTGGTACTTGCTATTGGGGGTCTGACCCCACTGCTTTTGTTTTACCAGATCTGATAGAGAAGCCCAGAGGATCCTTCGCACCATCTACTCGACGGTGACCATCCAGAGCGCTAGAGTACCAAGTGGATTTCTTATTTTATTCTCCTACTAGTTATGTATATTATTCTTTTGTGGCGTTAGCCTCCGAGCACGTGTTTAGCTCGTATTTTGGTCCTTGACATTTAGCCTACGGACATAAACATGATATGCGTATTCTAGACTGCAGCTAGAGCTATCATGTATGACTAATACTCTTGCTAGTTTCTCCATTTTATATTACTAGCTTCATGATCATCCATGTATATATGGTTTGGGATGCTTTACTATTGTATATCTGATGATCATACTTCTTGTACCTTGTATAATTGCCTGTGATTGAGATACCTAGGATTATTTTAACCTAGGATCTACTGTTGGCTTGTAGAAGTAACCTAGGATCTACTGTTGGCTTGTAGAAGTAACCCCCATGTCTTGACAGCTTATACGTGATTTAAGAGTACTAGTGTACTTTGGTATTGCGTAGCTGGCCATGTCCGTCCCCACTTGCCAGTATTCTGGTTCTGGGGCGTTACAGTATTACCTAAGAGATTTGGTGTATCCAATATACATAGGTATATACTTGTATAGGGTAATATATAAATAGGCTAGGAGTGTATAGGTAGGTAATAGCTTGATATAGGTGAACTTGACCTAGAATGACCATGGTTGACCAAGGTTGACTATTTTGACTGAAAGTCAACCTTGAGTCAATATTTGACCTAAATTTGACTATGATTGACCAGTTGACCAAAAGTCAACTATGAGTCAACACTTGACCTAGAATTGACCTAGATTGCATATCACGCACTAGAAACCATGTCTAATACTGTTAAACCCCATTTAACATATGTATATCTCATCTAGGTCTGTGACTCCACTTTGAGCCTCAATTGATATTGACTGCTCAGGATCGCAGGCGAGTACATTCTTTGATAGTTTTTATTGCTTTGATATTTCCTATATCTGTTCAGTTGAGTATTTTACTTGACTCTCGACACGAGGATACACGGACTAGTATACGTTGAATCCTGTCATGAGATGTTTTTTTTTCGATTTACCTGGTATATTGGTACATTGTTCGATCTTGTTTCTTGTACTTGTATAGATACCGATTTGAAAGTGGGCTGGCCCCTTGCTCTTTGAATCCCGTGTCATGACGTGTCATGGTTGGATCCAATATGCTATTCGGGAATTTGGGAAGTTATTAGAGGTTATGTGATTAATACCCCTCATGTTTACTACTTGTGCATAGCTCCACCCTAGCCACACGTAGGGTGTAGCCTGACCTGATACTACTTGTGCATAGCTTTCCATTTTAGCCGGCCTGATCCTCTATACTCGTACTTGTGCATAGCCGATCAAATGGAACAGCCTGATCTGGACCCAAGTCGAGCACATTACGCTCTAATATCTCAAGGCACCGTTTATACTTACATTGTACATCAGATTACCTGTACTATTTTACATTCCAGTTTTACCTTATATCTCACATCATGCCATGATATTTAGTTACCTTGTACTATTTTATTCCAGCCTTGATATTTTGTCTTGTATTCTATTATAACTATTTTTATAGTATTTTTCAATTCATTGGAACTGTTGTTGGCGTTTGTACTTCTCTCCAATCTCGACTGGATAACTATTTTTCAGAGGACTTAGATGATGATTTCTTGACCTTTTACGGGTTTGGGATAGATGGAGACTATGATCAGGACTTGCATATGGAGCCGATGCTTGTAGAGGATGCACCGCCTGTAGTGACTTAGATTAGCTAGGCTTTGACTTGACTTATATTCTAGCTTTGATACATTGGGTCTGTAGTACTTATTTAGGATTTGTATTATGTCTTTAAATTCTGAACTTGTGTTTCTGACTCCGCATCTATTTCAGACTATCTATTTCATCTTTATCTCTATCATATTCATGTTTATCTTCCTCGAATTCATGTGATTGAGTTATGATTATATTCCTCCGTACGGAGATTACAGGTTATATCTATTGCGTCTTAGATGTTATATGTTCTAGATGACTTATACAGCGTTCTACCGACGTACCCACGTGCTCGTGCCCCTAAACAGGGTATCGGTCATGACACATTTTTGTGGTGGCCCATACAGGTCAGAGTCGCAACTAGTACGATTTCATAATGGTGCTCGACCTAAAGTACTAATTATGAGCCTGCTATTAGGATATAGGTTCTAAGTTATGATAGGAGTTATTCAATCACAGTTAGGACTTCTTGAGAGATTCTTGGGATGACCCTTGAGAATCTTGTTTTGAACGTCAATTCGAAATCCTTTCCTCTTGTTTCTGTTCACCCTTGCTTATTGTTATTGAATTTGATTTTGATGGTTCGTTGTTGACTTGATTTTCATATCGAGATGAATTTTATGGACTGGATTACGGTATCTTCTGATAACATATGATAACGAGGACAATAAAGAAGGTAAAACGTCTACTTGGTTATGGAGCATGGAGCTTCTCGCAGCTATATTAGCCGACGTGGCAAAAACGTAGGGACCTGACTTTGGATGTATATATCTTAATTATGAAATTTGTAATTCCTCGCATCTATACTAGTCGGCACAGTGAGGATTCTAAATGGCATAATTATAGAGGTACATACCCCAGTTATGGAATCTATCATTTAATGCAGCTTTGCTTACTGGCATGGCAAGGATTTTGAGTATAATGATTTTGGACAGACGCATATGATTATCAGATTATATCTTAAAGAGGTTCTTAACGTACCATCTCTATCATTCACTTCTGTTATTATAGGATTATGTTCCATCATCAATTGTCCTTCCTTGATAATATCTCATCTTGTGCCATATTGATTTCTTTTGTCGATCTGTCTTCAGAATGCCGGAGACCAGATCACAATGAACTGGAACCGTTACAACGACGGAGAGGTCTGCTACTTCAGAACCTCCTCTTCCAGCTGCGGGTGCTGCAGATTTGGGAGTTGCTCCTACTGTGTCAGCAGCTCCTGGGGGTATTCCTCCACCGGTCCAGAGGATTATCTTCGTGCAATCGGAAGCCCTTCCTCGACCTCCACTACCGACTGACACAGCATAGATGTTCATATTGTTCCAGCAGATAATGGAGGGGCAGAGAGCGCAGGCCGAGACACAACAGCGACAGGCTGATGCGTTACACCAGAGCATTGATAGTGTCCACCAGTTGGCACTTGCTGCAATGGAGAAGGTGGCTACCGCTGCACCTCAGGAAGCTTTGTTTCGACAGCAGCGCCAGAGGTGGGTAGATCAGGCTTTTCTTTGCAACTATTACAAGAAACTTGGCTATTCTTGGGATGTGTGCAGGAAGAGATTGAAGGTGTGTCTATTTTATGGGTCAGCTATGCACCAGATGAAGGTTTGCCCTACTGTACCCCTATTTGGTGGAGCGCAAGACCAGGAAGAGGGTCGCACTTCTGGGCGTCGTACGGCTACCTTCGAGGATATTCTGATGGGCGCCTAGATTACGGAGGAGGATTTGGGCCTCAGGCCTAAAAGAGGCAGTAACGCCATGGGTGGTGCTGGCAGTAGTGCGGGACCAACAAAGCGTTCAGCTTCTGTATCAATCATTCCAGCTACCACAACAGCAGTTCTAAGCTCCAGGCAACAATACGAGCTCCAATACAACAGGAGCAGGAGCAGCCTCAAGGGAAATTTTAGCCAGCTTCCACCTGTACCTACTGTCGGAGGTTAGGCCATACTTGGGAGGTGTACAGAAAGAGGCTGGGAGCGTGCTTACATTGTGGATCAACGAAGCATCTAGTAAGGGATTATCTCTTAACCCTTCATTGTCCTAGCCAGTGTCTACATCAAGGGCAGGGAGATGGAGTTTGGCCACTTGTGGCACAGCATCATGCCCCGCACCAACAGAGGGGATACCTCAGCAGGGCAGGGTTTTTGTGTTGACGGACGAGGAGGCCGATGCTACAAGTGATGGATTAGCATTTTGTTGTCCTATTATTTCCTTCCTATCTTGCTCCATGAACTGTTGATTCGTCGTATCTTATAGTTGCAGTAATGATCTTCTTTCTAGAACCAATGATATGAATTGCAATATCATGACCAGTAAGATCATAACCATGTATGTTATTTTCCTTCAAATGAATTTTGTGGTTTAGATAGGGCTTCTTGGACCATAATTGTTGGGGGCTTGACCTAGAGAAGAGTACAACCAACTTAAATTTTGTGGACAAATTTTTTTTAAGGGGGTGTAACGCTCCAGTCCTAAATACGTAGGACTAGGATACGTATACATGCCAGCTACGCATCGAGAGGACTCCAGCCCAACTCAAATACGTATAAGCTGTCTGGTTGTTCTAGACCAACTATATCTCAATCCACTAAATATCGGTAACAATAATGAATCAAGTGCAGTAAGGCTGATCAGACCATAATACACTAATTTTAGAATATATAAATGTATTAGAGTGGATCCCCAATAACATATTTTTCATGAACAAGCTAGAAGAAAGTAGAAGCTTGTACAAGACTAGGCTATAATGCAACAAGAATCAAATATAGGACAAAATCTAAATACAGAAGAGAAAGATAAAAAATATCAACTAATTGTACCTGCAGACTTGGTGTAGCAACCATCCTCCATCAACATATCATACCTTCATCTAATACCGGAAGAGATCACCAGGTCCTCAGGGGACTAGCAAGACACATAATATACATGTCTACTATACAGTAAATAACATGCGAGAAGAATAGGAAAAGGTACAAGAAAACAATATGAGACTAAGAAATATGTGTAAGTGGCATGCCGGCAAGGATAGTGCTATCAAGCGTGACTATAAGTAAGTCGAGGTAACCGCAGCCTGATGGGAGCTCATTGTCCTATAGTCAATAGCCGATGGAGAATCCCTAACTATATTATGTCTCATTGGCACTTGATGGGAGCTCACGAACGAGGCGGTAAGGTATAGTCATGTCTAATAACATGTTAGGGTCAAGTGAAAATAATCACGATCAGGTCAAGTCAATCTAGTACAGGTAATCGGATCAAGATAAGGTCAAGTCCAAGTCAAACAGGTCAGGGGATCAAAGCATAGACAAAGAAATACTATCACTAGACATGGACAGGATGAGGAAACTATAGCAAGTAATATAAAAAAGAGCAATACTCTACGTGCACGTAAAACTAGAAGATAATTATGACTTGAAGCAGGATAAATATGGAATCAAGTAAGACAGAAAAGAATAGCAATACTAAAATGCATGTAAAAACTGTAAAGTTTGGCAAGGTGTACTTGCCTGGACTTTGTCCAATCTGTGCTGAGACTGCAGAACCAAAATCTACCCGAACTATCCATGAACCAGAATCATACTCCGGGCAATATCTATCAACCCCAAATCACAAACAAATATGTATTATTTACTAAATATAAATATGACTATCAATCTCTTACCTAGATAGCTCGGGCCGTTCTAAGTCTTGTAATATCTATATTACCTAAGCCATTTACTAATGTCACTCCCGTTTTCCGTTATACGTATTTTCAATATACGTATACGGATTCCCGACCCGTGTTTTGACTTGTCTAGCATGGTTTGTTCTTGGTTTAGCTTGGCTTGGTTTGCTTTGGTTTGGTTTATTTTGGGTTGAGATGGAAAGGGGTTTATATATATAAGTTAACTCATTTCTCTCTCTCTTCATTAACTTCTTCTTCCTCCATTAATCCTCTCCATCCACCAAAGGCAAGTGTAATCTTGCTTCATGATGGATCTTAGATTTTATTGTTCCATTGTCTTCCTCTTGATTCTAAGCCTCTTTAGAACTTGGAGTTCTTGGTTTAGATGAAGGAATTCTTGTAGATCTAAGTTTGTAGCTTCCTCCATTTTTTGGGGTTTTGATCTACCAAACTTTATTATTTTCATGTTTTGATTGTTCTATGTTGTAGAAAATTTAATTTTACCCAAAATGGACCTTTGAAAACCTGGATTTCGAGTTATTTTGAGTGATTTGTGGACTTGGAAAGTTCATGGGTTCCATGGTTCTTCTTCTTAGGTTGGAGAAGAAGAACAGTGTGTGGGCGCATAGCATTTTATGCGCCTATAGTAGCTTCAGCCTTGGGCGCATGGCCCTTTATATGTGCCCAAGCTCCCTGCCTTCTTCAGTATGGGTGCATGGCTTTATATGCGCCCGTAGCTTTTACTTGTTTATGCACATAACTTCAGATATGTGTTAGGTCATGGTGTTCCTTTGTAGTGGACGCATAGCCCTTTTTATGCGCCCACATAGCCAGTATAGATGGCTCCTGACTTAGCTTCCCATACACCCAGCCTCAATCATGTGGGCGCATAGATCATTGGCACATGCATGTGGGCACATAGACCATGGGCGCATGCACTCTTTGGTGCATACCTTCCATAGCATATGCTCTACATGATGCATTTAGCCATAGGCGCATGCATGTGGGCGCATGCTCTCTATGTCACCCTATTGACCCCTCGTGCCTTCTCTTGCAATTATCCATGATTGTCCCCATGGTCCTTAGTGTGAGTTGTGACTTTGCTTGTACTCTTTACTTGACTAGTCCTAATGTTATTTTCCATGTTGTACATATACTCTGAGTGTTAAACACGATCTTGGTATGGCACGTACACTCTTTAATAACTCCTTGATAGTGGCCCGTCGTGGTGGACTTACATGAACACGACATGACAGTGTGACTTTACATGATAACTATTGATAGTGACCCGTCGTGGTGCACTTTTGACAAGCAACTTGACATGATAATTCTTGATGGTGGTCCTTTGTGACGCACTCTTAACTTGATAAGTAACCTAACATAATAATCTTGATATGTTGTTGTGACGGCTATCTTGACTTGCTAAGTAACTCTTGTCTTGACACGTGGGTGTTTGTGCTTGTATGTAACCCCGTCTTCCCGATTTTATGGAATTTTAAAAATTATTTATGATATTTTAAAGAATAATTATATTCAAGTTCTATTTTAAATTTCATAGTTTTTTTTAAAGAAATTTAGATTAAGGGAATGGTTAGTTAATTAACTAACAATTTGGTATTGCAACTAATCTAGGGCCTTTCCCAAGTTTTCTAACTAACTAGGAGTGGTCGCAAGAATCCTAACAACTTTTCTAACCACTCCTAACAACTTTTGGGGTTATTTTGTAATTAATCTAATTTCAAGGGGTTATTTGCAAATAACAAATTCCTATTTTGTTTCCATATATTCTGAAGAGGAGAGAGTGTGATTCATTCACTCTCATTCTCCTCTGTGGAGAGCCGAGCCTCTCTCTCTACTTTTCTTCCCCAATTCTGATCGAGCCCTAACCCTAGCCCTATTTCTCCGGGGGTCTCGCCATGGCGACAGTGGTGGATTCTCACTCCGGCGACTGAGCTCTTGTGGCAGAGCCACCACTCCGACAGCGACCTCACGGTGAGGAGCTATTTTCTCCAACGAGCAGCTCTCGACGACGACTGCAACGATCGTGAGGCGATTTCACTCCGACGACATCAATGACGGCAGGATCAACTCCTTCCCCGACAGCCTCCACCGACTCAGGCGAGCTCTCGGCCATAATAGTCCTTGGAGGTTCCTGGCGACTTCGTCCACCATGGGTCGGAGCCACAGTTCCTTCCACCACAATTCCTCTGCCGTGAGTTGGTTGATCGGACATCGAACTCGTTCTTGCAAGTTCTGGAAGAAGTCGACCTGCCAAGGACGACTGATCTCCGGTCGTCTCCTTTGTCAGCAGCGAATAGGTTGGCAGGGCGGTGAGTCCTCTTTGATCTTCTCGTTTCTTGACTGTTTCTTGACTTGGTTAATTTAGGGATTGATAGTTCTTGAATTATTGATTTTATTTCGAAGTCTTTGGATTGAGTTGTCCTATTTTGATCTACTCTGGATTCACAAATTGATTCCTCACTTTGAATCGGTTCCTGTTCTGTATATCAGACATTTTGGAAAACTACTTCTAAAGAGTTCGGATACACTACTGTGATTGATATCGAACACATAGGGACGTGTCTACTCCTTGGATTATGTCTTGCTACAGTTCTAACCATTCCATCCCAGGTACAGATCTGACCTCTCCGAATATCTTGTGTTGTTGTCAAGTTTTGATTGAATTGTTACTGGCCAGATCTGTGGAGTCTGTTCGTGACCAGTCTTTAGCGTGTCCAATTGCTCATGTCCAACTTTCGTAGGTATCCAGTGTGGGTGTGTATGCTGCTTGGGGTCGTGTCCAGAGGTGTGGCATGTCCGGGATAAGGGTCAGCCATGGCAGGATTTTGGGGTTTGATTTGGCTGAAGGGAACTAGTAATTTGATTTCTTTATATCTTTTATATGTAGATTTTTGTATAAATCTTCTGTTGATTTTTGGGATTTAATTGTGTGTATGATGTTCTTCTTTTATTCCGGAGTACTGTTAAAAGGTTGAGCTCAATTGGATGCCTGGCATTTGAGTTGAGGTGTTTTACTGAGTTGGAGAGTAGCTGTTAGTTCCTACAATTCAAATTTGTGTACTTGGGATGTTCTGCAGTTATTTTGTCTGAGTATTCTTTTTATATGGGATTTTAGGCATGCCCAGCTACAAATCTACTTTGAGTAATTATGATAGGGCTTGGGTTGGATTGAATGTGTATTTTCCTGGAAATTGGATTGAGTGTCTTCTGGAACTTGGAAACAGTATCTGTTTAAATTCAAAGTTTGTGCAGGCTCTCAAATGTTGTGTCCTGAACACTTGTTGGGTGTTCTCTGAACTGTGGTGGAGACCATGTCAGGTTATAGTTGTATATATGGGTTGTGGAGTTAACTTTCAATTGCTATGTAATTTCATCTGGGCTTGGCTATAGGCTACTGTGACCTATGTAATATGTGTAACATATTGATAGACTTGGCTTTGTATGGGTTAGTTGTGACTAACCTTAGTTCTGCACATGGGTTGCTACACTTGGTTATGAAGTAAGTACAGGGGAGAATTTGAACAAATAGTTGTGTTATGATAATTCTTTGAACTTGGTAGTGGTGGATTTGAAAGTAATGACCATAGCCTAGAGTAGGCATTGGTGATGCATGGTGGGGTGGGTTTTGTATACAGCATTAGTTGTGGTTGTACATATTTTGATTTGCTGTATAGGAAGCTACATGTGGCCTATCAGGATGACAGTTGGGTCTTTATGTGTTATTTGATTTATGTGTAAATATTCTTGCCAAAATTGAGTTTTGCTTCCTAAGTTGATAGTTGGTTGTATTTGAGTAAGTATTGGATCAAAACAATATAGGGTGGGCCGACCATTAGCTAGCCTAACTCAGTTGGGCCAGCTTGTTAAACCAGGTTAAGTCTTGGTATGATTGTAAGGGGTGTTTATGCCATGCTACACATAATGTTCCTTCCTAGCTATTTTATTATAATCTTTCAAATATTATGTAGTAGCTAGATTAATGAGTATTTTTTTGATATAACCTTAGTTATTATATTAATAGGTCGATAGTTGATACAGAGATAGTGAGATACTTAATATAATATTTAGTCTAGCAAATAGTTAATTATTTGATTGCCCTTGAGTAGAGCTTACCCAAATTGTATCTATTATTCAGGAGGACATCCAGCTCCATTCATTACCCTTGGTTTTCCTGAACAAGGCAAGTATATTCAATGGTCTTGTACATTTACATTAATATCTTGTGCTTTTCCTGTGACATGTCATGACACGATATCATGTTCTCCTGTACTTTCATGTTCTTGTACTTACTTATAGTCGGGAAGGGAAAATATACTAGCTATGTGACCAAACCCATGTTCTGATATTCATGTAGATAGCTTAGGCCTCGCACAGTGCACGCGGGTCCTAAGCTGTACCGATATTTGTGTACTCTTGTACTTATTCTTGTACTCACCCCAGCCGGTCACATATGCTAGTTGTATTTCAAATATTGTGCACATGTCATGTCTTGTACTTCATGTTCATGGTTTACATTCTTGTACTTTATTTTCTGTACTTTATATTCATGTACTTTTATGTTCTTTTTCTGTACTTTATATTTCATGTCCTCCTGTACTTATTTCCATATCATGATATTCTTGTTCATTACCTAGAATTGTACTTTGCTCCGCTCCTGACTGGATATGTTGCAGGTGTACTTGTAGGATATTGTTCTATTTTATGGGCCAGAGCCCGAGATCTTAGCTGAGCAGGATGGAGATATGACTTAGCTAGAGGCTTCAGGTTTAGACTGTTTAGCTTTACTCCTAGATATGGTTTTAGTGTTCATAGCGTATTTCATTCCTGTTGACTCTGGTACTTTTACGTTATATGGACTTGTGGATTATGGTGATCTTTCTAGGATCGTTTATAGATGCTGTGATTTGTACTTATTCATATTGACTTGTTAGTTTTCCTAGCTTTGTACTGCTTACTTCGTTGTGTACATCGACGAAGGCTGGGCGTGTCCGACTCGTGTCCGATTATTCGGGAGCGGGTCGTGACATTTTATAAGCCACATGTCTCGTCTTGCATCATGTCTAGGACATAGATTCCTGGTTACCACGGTCAGGGATTCATACTAAATCTGACTAGGCTAATGACTAGATTGATCAAGTAGTCCATGAAAAGATTTCTCAGCTACATGCAGTCCCGTTATCTGGGCGCCTTAACTGGACTTGTAGCCTACCGTCAAGTAGGGCACATTTCCAGCATACTGGCATGTGTTGCACCCCCAAGTCACCTAATTCAACTCTCTCAACTTGCAACTGGATAACCTGGATTAAGTCTGCAGCGCTTGTGGCTGTTGGAACATCTCAATGCATCTTGTTAGTAACTAGGCTTGTGATAACCCTAGTTAGTTAAACTATCAAGCCGTACTTGTTGCTTGGCCGTGATTGATGGATAGAGTCCAGTCTAGTCTTGTCTAGATAGTGCCAGTCTATGATTACTTCAGCACGTTACTGTTTATGCTTTACCTTATTGATAATCGGTCAAAGACTAAGTTCTGTTCGGGTGAAGGGTTACAACCCTGGTCCTTATTTGGTTTACGGGTTGTAACTTGGTTACCGGAGTAGTTTCTTTGTTATCTTATCGTTTATCCCCTGAATTCTTAACTCCAAGTTTTCTTGTCATTATTATGCCTTGTGATTGCTGGTTTTAGTTCTTAAGTGAAGCCTCCCTTGTGGCACTTGCTCTTTCTGGGGTCTGACCCAGCTGGTTTTGTATGGCCAGATTTTGGAGTAGCACCCGAGGATCTTCTAGCCTTCCAGCCAGATGGTGAACACTAGACACAACCCTGGCAACGAGTGGGTTTTATTTTTCTCTTCCACTCTATTGTGAATTATTCTTTTGAGGTTAGCCGCCGAGCAAGTGTTAGCTTATATTGAAAGCTTATATTTTTTGTCTACCTAAGGTCTGTAACATGATTGACAAATCCTAGGGTTGATCATGTATGACTTAAACTCTTGCTAGTCTTCGCATTTTGTATGACTAGCTTCATGATCATCTGAATATATAAAGTATGGGACGCCTTACCTTGTATGTCTGATGATCTACCATCTTGTTACATTTACTTGCTTGCTTGAGATTAAGACACTAGGCTTGTTCTTGACCTTAGAGACTAATGGCTTGTAGTTAAACCCTCATGCATTTAGACAGCCGTGGCCATATTACGAGGTGGGATTCACTTCAATATACGTAGCTGGCTGTGTCTGCCCCCGCTTTCCAGTATTATGGCTTGTGGGGCGTGACACGGTTTAAGTGGTGGCTCATGCAGGTCTTGTAAATCAAGATGTGTGAGGGTTTTACTGAATAGATGTCTCAATCAGCACTCGCCCTTGATCTCTACTCGTGTCTTTTAATCTTTCTAAAATTTTGACCTGATCACATGCTTATATCCTCGATCTATCTTGGTCCTTCCTTATTGTTCTTCATGTCATTTTTTTAGTGGCATTGCTCCTGGTCCTACCGATCAGCAAGATGGAGCACCTCCGATGAACCAGCAGCAACCTGGGGACCAAGCCCAGCACTCCGAAGCAGCATCCCGAGTCATGCCTTCGGGGATCCAGAGCCACCAGTTCAACCAGCTCAGCCTATAAAGCCTGATAATTGAACCCTGGTGGGGCTTATTAGGGAATTGCTTGCATCTCAAGATCATCAGAGCGATACCCTGCACCAGACAGTACAAGATGCCATGGGTAGAGTTGGATATCCAGGGAACAACGCGGCCAACAGCTTCAGACGTCTAAACCCTCCTTTCGTTGACGGCAGTGAAGATGCTATCGCTGCTGATGTGTGGCTTCAGAACATAGAAGTTATCCTAGAGGTGGCTAGGATTCCAGAGGAAAAGAAGGTGGCCATTGTGCACCTACAGTTATTGGACTTAGCCTGCAGCTGGTGGACGATGCTAGCAGTTGGATTAGCGATGCCTGTCTTACGGGCGGTATTCAGTAACAAGTTTCAGACCAAGTACTTCGACACAGTAGCTCGGTATGATCTGCAG
Source organism: Iris pallida (assembly GCA_029216955.1). NCBI lineage: Eukaryota > Viridiplantae > Streptophyta > Magnoliopsida > Asparagales > Iridaceae > Iris > Iris pallida. The sequence goes on from JANAVB010021198.1 coordinate 5,509,484, forward strand.
ACGAGATTTACTAATCTCAATCAGATGGAAAGGACGGTCGATGGATATGCGGTCGAGTTTTCTAGACTTAGTCGGTTTGCTCCTACCTTGGTGGCAACCGAATTAGATCGAGCCCAGCGATTCCAGCAGGGACTCCATCTAGAGATCATTATATCAGTGGAGCAGTTTGAGCACCAGACGTTTGATGTCGTCTTACGAGCAGCAAAGAGGCATAAATATACTTCGTAGAGGATTGTAGATAGAAGCAGAGGACGGAAAAGGTCTCATGGGCAGATGTCCCAGTCATCAATACCAGTCCCGACAGCTAGGGTTTTGACCATTGGAGCTCCTAGGAGGGCGACCACAGCTTCGTCAATTCAGCACTCGACACCGACGTATCCTCAGCAGCAGAAGCAGAAGTAGTCTTCCGCAATGGGCTGCTCTCATTGTGGGAAGCCAGGACATGTAGTATCAAAATGTCGTAGAGCACAGGGATTGTGCTTAGCTTATGGGGCAGCAGATCATAAGATAGGGTCCTGTCCGAATAGAGCCAGTTCATCATCATCAAACCTAATCAGTCCATCGGTTAGGGGTCCAGCACCAGTACAGTAGCAGTAGCAGCCTCCGAGGCCATTGCCGCCTCAGGCTCAACAGTATGCCAAAGCTCAGATTCAGAACCGACAGAGAGGTTTCCAGCAGAGGAGACCAGCACTAAGAGGACAAGGTTGGGCTATGGCTCTGACCGTGGCAGAAGAGTTGGCATCAGGTAAGGTAGTGGTAGGTACCATTCTCGTCAACTCTTTTTCAGCATCAATATTATTTGATTCGGGTGCATCGCATTTATTTATGTATGTACGATTTGTGACACGGATAGGACTAAAGCCCGAGTCATTATCAGTAAGGCTCAATATACTTACTGGTAATGGTCTTGTGGGGGTAGATAGAGTCTTATCCTCGTGTCGAATCGTAGTTAGCGGTAGAGAGTTTTTCGCTAGATTGATAGAATTTTCGATGGCCGACTATGATGTGGTCCTAGGAATGGATTGGTTGAAGGATCAATATGCAAGAATAGACTGCCATATTGGCATGATTATTTTTGGTATTCCCGGCGAACCAGAGTTTTCATTTTCCAGAGTTGAAGTAGAACCTTCTCCACCAGTCTTGTGGATGGCAGTAGCAGTAGCAGTTCAGTTTTCCAGAGTGGTAGAAGAGTTTCCAGATGTATTTTTCGAAGAGCTTCTAGGCTTGCCCCCAGAGAGAGATATAGAGTTCACCATTGATTTGCTTCCAGGGACGGCACCAGTGTCAGAGGGAGTCTACAGGATGGCACCTTCATAGTTAGAAATCTTGTACAAGATGATTGAAGAACTCAGGACCAAGGGATTCATTCATGCTAGTGGATCACCTTGGGGAGCCCCGATACTTCTTGTGAAAAAGAAGAATAGTACGTCAAGATTATGTGTTGATTATCGTACCTTAAACTCTGTAACAATCAAGAATAGATATCCTCTACCAAGGATAGTTGATTTATTTGATCAACTCAGAGGAGCAGCAGTATTTTTGAAGATTGACTTGCAGTCAGAATACCATCAGATCAGAGTCAGAGAGCAAGACATCCCGAAGACAGCGTTCAGATGCAGATATGGACATTGGGAGTTCCTTGTTATACCAAACTGAGTGACCAATGCGCCAGCCATATTCATAGACCTCATGAATCGTATCTTCATACCCTATTTGGACCAGTTCGTGATAGTGTTTATTGACGACATCTTAGTCTATAGCAAGAATGAGGCAGAGCATGAGCAGCATCTTCTGTAGTTCTTCATATTCTCAGAGAGCACCAGTTGTACGCGAAGTTCAGTAAGTGCGAATTTTGGCTGGATCGCATTTCGTACTTAGGGCGTATCATCACCAGAGGTGGAGTGGAAGTAGACCCCCAGAAGATAGTGGCTATAGAGACATGGCCAGTACCCAGTACCGTCGCAGAAGTTCAGAGTTTCCTAGGATTGGCCGGCTATTACCGGCAGTTTGTATCAGACTTTACTCGGATTTCAGCACCATTGACGCAGTTGACCCACAAGGATGTACAGTTTGCTTGGACAGTAGAGTGTCAGAGTTCATTTGAGAAGTTGAAGTAAGGATTGATGACAGGCCCCATTCTCACGCTTCCAGATAAGAGTGGAGGATTTTCAGTTTATTGCGATACTTTCGGCAGAGGTTTGGGATACGTCTTGTTGCAGCATGGTAAGGTAGTAGCTTATGCGTCACGTCAGCTTCGTGATCATGAGAGGAACTATCCAACCCATGACTTGGAGTTAGCAGTAGTGGTTTTCGCACTTAGGTTATGGAGGCATTATTTGTATGGAGATCGGGTAGAGATTTTTATCGACCACAAGAGTCTTACGTATGTGTTTACCCAGAAGGACCTTAACATGCGTCAAAAGAGATGGCTAGAGCTACTTGTGGAATACAACATCAACCTGCAGTATCATCCGGGGAAGGCCAACGTTGTTGCAGATGCATTGAGCAAAAGAGCCAGAGTTTATTTTCTAACAGCATAGCCAGAGTTGTTAGCAGATCTTCAGAAGATGGGTATTGAAGTTATTCTTCATACCAATGTGGCTTTGATGGCCAGTATGCAAGTTCAGTCCAGTATAGTTGAGAGGATTAAGTTAGCTCAATCGACGGATTCTAAGCTTCAGCGACTTAGGGCAAAATATGTAGCAGGACGAAGAGCAGAGTTATGCATTCACAAAGATGGAACACTCCGATATGGAAGGCGTCTTTGTATACCTAGTAGTGACATCAAATAATAGATCATGGCAGAAGCTCACAGTTCACAGTATTCAATTCATCCCAGCGGTACGAAGATGTATCTTGATATCCGTCATTATTTTTGGTAGAATGGCATGAAGAGGGAGATAGCCCAGTTCGTCTCTTGTTGTTTAGTTTATCAACAAGTTAAGGCTGAACATTAGAAGCCAGCTGGACTTCTTCAACCTTTACCGATCCTAGAGTGAAAGTGGGAGCATATTACCATAGATTTTGTAACTGGGTTACCTAAATCCCCAGCTGGGAGAGATGCTATCTGGGTTATAGTTGACAGACTCACCAAGGTAGCTCATTTTCTCCCTTTCAGGATTGGTCAGTCGACGGATCAGCTTGCAGAGATGTACCTCAGGCAGATAGTCAGATTGCACGGACTACCAGTCAGTGTTGTATTCGACAGAGATTCGAGATTTACATCGCACTTTTGGCGGAGTCTTCAAAAGAGCTTGGAGACTCGTCTCAAGTTCAGTTCAGCTTATCATCCGTAGAGAGATGGTCTGTCAGAATGCACGATCCAGACTCTCGAAGATATGTTACGATCATCTACACTCGACTTTGGTGGTTCATAGAAAGATTACCTGTATCTAGTAGAGTTATCATATAATAATAGTTTCCAGGCCAGTATCCAGATGGCACCATTTGAGGCCTTGTACGGCAGAAAGTGCAGATCTTCATTAGCATAGGATGATGTCGGTGAGAGACAGATGCTTGGTCCAGAGATGATTACGCAGACTATCGAGGTGGTCAGGCAAGTTAGGGATCATCTTCGAGTTGTGCAAGATCGCAAGCGTAATTGGGCCGATTCTCATCGGCATCCTCTGGAGTTTTCTATCGGCGACCATGTATTCTTTAGGATCTCTCCTACCCGTGGCGTTATTCGTTTTGGCGTACGAAAAAAGCTTAGTCCTAGGTATATAGGGCCGTTCGACATTCTAGAGCGAGTAGGTGATGTGTCCTATCGTCTCGCTCTTTCGCCGTCGTTATGTGAGGTGCATGATTTCTTCCATGTATCCCAATTGCGACGGTATATCCCGAATCCAAGTCATGTTTTTGATCATTCGGAATTGGTTGTTGGTACCAACCTTTCGTATGAGGAATGACTCGTATATTAGACCGAAGAGAGAAGGTACTCAAGAACAAGACTATTAATCTAGTCTGTGTTGCTTGGGGTCATCACTCTTTGGGTGAGTCAACGTGGGAGCGTGAAGATGATATCCGATCGCGATATCCACACATGTTTGACTCATAAGGTATAATGTCTTCCTTACGCCTTATGCTTTTAAATTCTTGCTTACATGAATGATTGCTTGATTAACTGTTAGTCGGAGATTGCCTGTGATTAGTGTAGCTTACCCCGACATCTCTAGCCTCTTGATTAAATTTCGAGGACGGAATTCTTTTAAGGTGGATAGAGTTGTCACTCCCATTTTTTGTTATATGTATTTTCAGTATACGTGTACGGATTCCCGCCCCGTATTTTGACTTGTCTCACATGGTTTGGTCTTGGTTTAGCTTGGCTTGGTTTGCTTTGGTTTGGTTTATTTTGGGTTGAGATGGAAAGGGGTTTATATATATAAGTCGACTCCATTCTCTCTCTCTTCACTACTCTCTTCATTAACTTCTTCCTCCATTAATCCTCTCCACCCACCAAAGGCAAGTATAATCTTGCTTTATGATGGATCTTAGATTTTATTGTTCCATTGTCTTTCCCTCTTGATTCTAAGCCTCTTTAGAACTTGGAGTTCTTGGTTTAGATGAAGGGATTCTTGTAGATCTAAGTTTGTAGCTTCCTCCATTTTTGGGGTTTTGATCTACCAAACTTCATTATTTTTATGTTTTGATTGTTCTATGTTGTAGAGAATTTAATTTTACCCAAAATGGACCTTTGAAAACCAGGATTTCGAGTTATTTTGAGTAATTTATGGACTTAGGAAGTTCATGGGTTCTATGGTTCTTCTTCTCGGGTTGGAGAAGAAGAACAGTAAGTGGGCGCATGGCATTTTATGCGCCCACAGTAGCTTCAGCATTGGGTGCATAGCCCTTTATATGCGCCCAAGCTCCCTGCCTTCTTCAGTGTGGGCGTATGGCTTTATATGTGCCCATATCTTTTACTTGCTTATGCACATAACTTCAGATATGTGTTATGTCATGGTGTTCCTTTGCAGTGGGCGCATAGCCCTTATTATGTGCCCACGTAGCCAGTATAGATGGCTTCTGACTGAGCTTTCCATGCACCCTGCCTCACTCATGTGGGCGTATAGATCATAGGCGCATGTATGTAGGCGCATAGACCATGGGCACATGCACTTTTTGGTGCATACCTTCCATAGCATATGCTCTACATGATGCATTTAGTCATAGGTGCATGTATGTTGGCGCATAGCCTTGGGCGCATGCTCTCCATGTCACCCCATTGACCCCTCGTGCCTTCTCTTGCAATTATCCATGTTTGTCCCCATAGTCCTTAGTATGAGTTGTGACTTTGCTTGTACTATTTACTTGACTAGTCCTAATGTTATTTTCCATGTTGTACATATACTCTGAGTGTTAAACACGATCTTGGTATGGCACGTATACTCTCTAATACCTCCTTGATAATGGCCCGTCGTGGTGCATTTACATGAACACGACATGACAGTGTGACTTTACATGATAACTCTTGATAGTGATCCATCGTGGTACACTTTTGACAAGCAACTTGACATGATAATTCTTGATGGTGGTCCGTTGTGATGCACTCTTGACTTGATAAGTAACCAAACATGATAATTTTGATATGTTGTTGCGACGGCTATCTTGACTTGCTAAGTAACTCTTTTCTTGACATCGTTGGTGTTTATGCTTGTATAAGCCACATGTCTCGTCTTTCATCATGTCTAGGACATGGATTCCTGGTAACCACAGTCAGGGATTCATACTGAATCTGACTAGGCTAATGACTAGATTGATCAAGTAGTCCATGAAGCGATTTTCCAGCTATAGGCAGTCCCGTTATCTTGGCACTTTAATTGGACTTGTAGCCTGCCGTCGAGTAGGGCACATTTCCAGCACACTGTCATGTGTTGCACCCCCAAGTCACCTAATCCAACTCTCCCAACTTGCAACTGGATAACCTGGATTAAGTCTGCAGGGCTTGTGGCTGTTGGAACATCTCAATGCATCTTGTTAGTAACTAGGTTTGTGATAACCCTAGTTAGTTAAAGTATCAAGCTGTACTTGTTGCTTGGCCGTAATTGATGGATGGAGTCCAGTCTAGTCTTGTCTAGATAGTGCCAGTCTATGATTACTTCAGCACGTTACTGTTTATGCTTTACCTTATCGATAATCGGTCAGCGACTAAGTTCTATTCAGGTGAAGGGTTACAACCCCGGTTCTTGTTTGGTTTACGGGTTGTAACTTGGTTACCGGAGTAGTTTCTTTTTTAGCTTATCGTTTATCCCCTGAATTCTTAACTCTAAGTTTTTTTGTCATTATTATGCCTTGTGATCTAACATGCTGGTTTTAGTTCTTAAGTGAAGCCTCACTTGTGGCACTTGCTCTTTCTAGGGTCTGATCCAGCTGGTTTTGTATGGCCAGATTTTGGAGTAGCACCCGAGGATCTTCCAGCCTTCTAGCCAGATGGTGAACACTAGACGCAACCCTGGCAACGAGTGGGTTTTATTTTGCTCTCCCACTCCATTGTGAATTATTTTTTTGAGGCGTTTAGCCGCCGAGCAAGTGTTATCTCGTGTTGAAAGCTTATATTTTATGTCTGCCTAAGGATTGTAACATGATTGACAAATCCTAGGGTTGATCATGTATGACTTAAACTCTTGCTAGTCTTCGTATTTTGTATGACTAGTTTCATGATCATCTGAATATGTAATGTATGGGATGCCTTACCTTGTATGTCTGATGATCTACCATCTTGTTACATTTACTTGCTTGCTTGAGATTGAGACAATAGACTTGTTCTTGACCTTATAGACTAATGGCTTGTAGTTAAACCCTTATGCATCTAGACAGCCATGACTGTATTGCGAGGTGGGATTCACTTCAATATATTTAGCTGGCTGTGTTTGTCCCCCGCTCTCCAGTATTCTGGCTTGTGGGGCGTAACAACTAATCATACCATCTTGAACTAGGTTATACTAATCTCTATGATTATTATAAGATAATAATATGGATTACAAATTCTAGGTTTAACTATTAAGTTTGTATCTCATAATTCGTACAACGAAACCTACGACGTACGAATCGAGACAAGATAATCAACCACAAGGTTAACATTCTTATCTTGGCGATCCATGCGGTCACTTTGTCAATTTCAGCGATGTGAGATCACTGGAATTCACTGATCTCAGTTTCGACGCACATATTTTGAAATACGAACATAATATACATTAATAACTTACCATATATGGACTTATCATGTATAGGCTTTAATAATATATTTATACCAAAACTACTCATATTGACTACTCTAATTAATATAACATATATAGTATTAAATCTTTCTATAAAAGTAATATATTATTAACATATAAAAATTTGCTTATAATTCTGGAAAATATTTATAAATTTATACAATAATAAATAATTTATTTTATACATAGGAAAATATGGGGACAAGCCTTGTTTGATTCTACAACATTATTCGTAGACTTGGTTTACGATTTGAGGCCCGAAACAATAAATGTTTAAAAATATTAAATTCTATAAAAATTCCAAAAGTTATTTAAAATACTATTTATAATGTTAAACCTTGCATAACATAAAGTTTAATATGGTTTCATGGAGTTTTGACACTTTTGGACACAAGGAAAGCATAATATTTTGGAGTTCGGTGACACGGCAAATGTCATAAATTTTTAAAAATAGCAAACAGATGCAAAACCGATCCTACAAATATGCGTCGGAAAGGTATCGATGTCTAGGTTTTGAATAAAAATATAACAAGGTTAGAAACTGAACTTAAATAGATGAAAAATGGCTTGCAACCAGATTTGTCTGTTTTGGACACCCTGTCGTAGAATCGATGCCACGGGCAAACCGCTTGGAACTGGGGGATCCAGCGATCAGAGGTTGGAGTAGACACACAAAGGTAACTCTCAAATTTAGTTTTAATTAAAATAGAGGAGAAAAAGTTGATAAAATCTCGTATACAAGTTGACTAACCGGCTGTGACGAATTCAGCACTAATTCGATCGACTTCGGGTGCCTTTCGCGCCTCATATCGATCAAATTAGGGGCTGAGGCTCCTTGGAAAGGTGCCAGGGTGTTAGGAGGGTGTCCTAGGGTCAATATGAAGGTGGTAGGAGGGTTGAAAAAGGTCGGGGTGATGAGTTTCTGTGGGATGGAAAGAAAAGTGCGAAAATAGAAAAGAAATTAGAGGGGGCTCGGTTATAATAGAAAAATATATAAAAAGTGTATGTAAATCCTAGATGGGAGAGATTCATGTGAGGGGAAAGAAGTTGGGGTGGATAGGATTTGGTTTGGTGGGATTTGATTGCATATTCTGAAAGATACACCAATTCTATCTCCTATGATTTAAATTGGGTCCAAAATAGGAAAGTTGTTATAGGATTTGATTTAAATTAGATTTGATTAATGTGGCTGCATATTAATCCAAAAAATTAATCTAAGATATGTCTAATAGGTTAGGATACCCTAGGATAGGCTCCATGGGTCACTAGTTGGACTAGTTTTGGATCGGTAGAATTTTTATGATCGGTTTGAGTCCAATATGTCTATAGTTTAGACTTGTGTGTCACTTAAGATGAATTAGCACATGGGAACTCAATTGAGTGGCATACCATAGACATGTGCATAGTAGGCTTGAAATGGATCAAAATCATATATTGGGTCAGATGATTTGGAACGAAGTTGGGCCTTAATTGCTATTTGGAAAGCTAGTTAAATTTTACGGTAGAGACTAAAATGACTATTTTATCCCTAAAGTTGCACATGAAAAACATAGCACAAAGGAACACGCTTGGATGGGACATAATATATCAAACTAAAGATGGACTTGTCTAGAATACGATGATAGGTATAGATTTAAGAAATTGATAATTATTGTGTTTCAAAAATCAAAGCTACAAAAAAGTACATATATAGTCATAATTAAAATAAAAATCTAATTTAATAAACAGAAATCATATAAAATAAATAATAAAATAATTCCAAAAATTAGGGTCCTTACAGGGGGTAAGATTGTCACTACCACATTTCCGAAATAAGGGTATTTTTGTCAATTTGCATTATTTATATTACTTGAATAATCATTTAAGTCATTTATTGACAGGGTTTCATTAATGGTTAGTTTAGCCTATTATTTGAACCTTAACTAGTGAACCCAATTAGACTAGACATGACCACTTGAGCCCACAACCTAGGATGAACAAAACTAGCTTCATTTAAGTCATGTTAGGCTTAGTTTAGACTAGAATTTAAGTCCCCACCTAGAGCTAATCTAACCATTTAATTAGGAGATTGTTCATGATGACTTGAGAGGGTAAAATAGACATTTTAAAGGAGTTTTAGGGTTTCCATAATTGGCTGGTCATTAAGAGCCATTAAGTCATCTTCTTCTTCATTAACGAGCCTCCACAAAATCCTAGAAGAGCCCCCTTCCATTTCCATGGATTCCTACCATTGAAACTCTCCCAAACTCCTCCAAAACCTTCATTCTACAAGGCTAGGAGCATGGAGACCAAAGAGCTCATGGGGAAATGTCCAAAGGAGGAGGAAATTGTGTCCAACTTGACACAAGAGCATCCATAAGAGATTATATTAGGAAATCAACCACCCAATAGGTAAAACCTTTGCATTTTCATAGTTTTAGATCTTTTTTCATGCATGACACATTGTAGGAACACCCACATTGGTTAGAAGTACCCTTGGGGAGGTGAGCAAGGCTCTAGCCTTCCTTTTTGTGCATTTCACATAGGATTTTTGTGCCATCCTTGGAGATATTCGAAGAGAGCCCCCCAAGTGTTTGATGAAATACCTAGTAGACTCTTTGGGGCTTTGTTTTCAGTTTTTGAGCCATGTTTGTATAGGTTGTTCATTGGTTAGGCTTCCTAAATGATTTTCTAGTGTTTAACTATATATTTATACATATATATATGCGTATCTATATATTGTATGTTATATATATGTGTATCTATATATTGTATGTTATATATGTGAATTTATATATTGTATATATATATGATATATATGTGTGTTGGGTGAGAGGAGTTGGTTTACTGTCAAGTGAACATGGGATTGCTTGAGCAGTGAGTGGGGTCGGGTTCAGTACTGCACAGAGCAGTTGGCAGCAACAGGGAAACCCAGGCTTAGCTTGCATTGTACTGTGTAGTGAGTATCTTGGCCATTTGAGTTTGATCATAGTGTAACCCCACCTCTCAAAATATTCAAATAATATTTTGTTTTAAATAAACCCCTTAAATCATTTTCTTTCATTTTATTTATATATTTTTTTAGCCTTAAATTGGGCCTCTTCTCTGGTCCATATAAGAGGGCCTGCTGAGTAAGCTTAGGACCATAATATTCTAGGCTAAGTTCTTTCCTTCTCCTTCCCACACTAAATTAATTTAGGGAGAGAATCAATTGGGATCTTGTAACAAACTTTCAAAAATTTCGGTTAAAGATTTTCTTTTGGGCGCCAAACTTTGCTTGGATTTCAAGCCAGCATCTCTATTTAAACCTTTTTTTTCCTTCCTCAATCATTCTTGTAGCTAATCCTCGAGAATTCTTTTCTTTCCACTCTTCTCCTCTCCACGCTTTTCTCTCTCGTCGACCTAATTCCAGGAAGAGTCGCCATGGCGAGTTACAATCTCAATCTGCTCGGCGACTAGTTGTTTACGTTCGTCGAAGATTTGTTTGCACTCTCGTGTCCCAGCAACGAAGCCATTCCTCACGCGAAGAATTTTGATTCAGATATATTCCTTCATTATTGCAAAGCACCATTCCTTCAGCTATAATCGGAGGCGATCTACAACTACTGATAAGAATGGATCGTTTCCTAATTTCAATTTGGGCATATTCTTATGAATTGTAGTACAATTGATCCGATCTTCATCAATTTGAAATCGATATGTTCCTCTTCACAGTCAAGTTGGTGATCTGCTGTTGATCTTGAGGATCACTCGAGTGAGTCAGGATTACCAATTGGTGAGTGTAATTGTAATGTCGATTTTGATCTTCGGATTCTTCATTCTTAAACACTTCGAATTGATATTAAAATTCGATTGTTCTGCAGAATGATTTAAACTCAGCAATTAGTTTGATCGACAGGCTCAGTTTAGGTAAGTAGTTATTCTTGTTTATTTCCTCTTGAATTTCTACTTTGGTTCGAATATTGAGTGATCAGTCGAGGGATTACAATTTTGGAATTGTTGGAATTCTTTGAGTTTTGATCTGGTCTTGACCAGCGGATGTTTGGAGTCGATTTTTTGTATTTTCTTGAGTTCGAAGAACAGAGGAGATGTGAGATTTCAGTAGAATGTTTCTGATCGCGAATTGTTTGGTGAAATGTTCCAGTCAGGTTTTGACAGCACCTCGGACACTTGAAGCCTGTATTCGACTCAGTGGAGGAGTCTCTTTCGTCTGTAACTCGTCTCAGGTAAACTCCAATTTTCTTGTTTGTTTAGGGTCGTTGAGTAGTTAATTTTGAATTTATGAGTTCGGTCCAGTTTTGTTCAGGAGGCAGTAGACTCTTTTCCTCCCTTGACTGTGTCGAGTGCAAGGAAGGGAAGAGTCTGTGCGATGTTAGATATTGGGTAGATGTAGACTCAAACTGTGCTTTGAGTTGGATTTTGGAGTTAATAGTTTAATTGGGAACAGTTAGTTTGTTGTATGGTCGATTATAGTAGTTTTGAGTTTTGTTTGAGATGTAGCAGGACATGTCCAATACCTTGCCTTCTTTAGAAACCCATGGGTTGGTGGCTAAGGGATCTATTTTTGAAGCCTTGACTGATTCCTGATATCAGTAGACAAATTGTTTACTGTTGAGTATATTAGACAAATTGTTTACTGATGAAAGGATATCAGTAAGGATTGGTAGTCAAAATTGTTTTGGAATGTATCATTGAGTATGGTTGATGGGATCACAGAGCCATATACAACTTGAGAGCAGTCACTAGATGGAACATGGTTTGATTCAATAACTGAAGGGTGGATAACTTGAGTAATTGTATACTCATGCTAGAATGATTTTTGGTTAAATCCCTGTTAAGTATCCCAAGGATTCAAGTTTAGCGTTCAGTTAGTGAATCAAATCTGAAGCATTTGTGACTTCTTTTGGCTGCTTTAAGGTTAGTAATGATAAGTTCTAAGAACACCATTTTGGCAAGATGGGATGCACTATGAGGGTGGCATCAGGAAGGGCAGTGGGTTCTTGGGAGTGTGGACTGTAGAAGTGATTATCCAGGTAGCCTTCTGATCTTATATATTCAACAGAGTGTCCCAGTAAACCGGTTACAAATGAAAGTTAAGGATTTTATTAGGTAGGTAGTTGGATATTGGTTCCATTGTTAAGAAGGACTGCTAGGATAACTAGAATAGGTTGGTTGAGTCCAGATTATTGGGACTGTCATGTCCAGGACTGATTTGTATCAGTGCCTTAGCTGGACTGATTCGTATCAGTACCTTAACTGGGATTGGGTTTGTATCAGTGCCTTGGTTAGGACTGATTTGAATCAGCCCTGTTAGAGGACTGATATTTTGAGGCTATCAACTCCTTGTTTAGCTGAATACTTGTAGTGGCTAGATGTGATTAAGTACTTTAGTATTTAGTTATCTGCTAGATTAGGTTTGTTTAGAAATGAAACTCTTTAGTTAAAACATGTTTTGGAATGTAATCACTAACTAAATTTTAGTAGATTTAATCAGTTGTGTTCTTTAGTCCATTTCAAGTTAAAGTTAGAATTTACCTTGAAGAGTAATTTGGTTTTGTTTTCTCTTTGATTAAATGAGGATTGTTATAGAGCACTGTATATATTTTGCTATCAACTGTTACTTTTGAAAGTCAAACCTTGTCTTTACAGCTAATATTTGTGGTAGAGGCTGGATATGTACTTAGCACATATTAATTTATAGATACTTGCTAATTTAGAGTATAGTTAATGTTACCCTATAAATTAAGCTCGATTAAAAAGATAAATCACTAATTGAAACTAGTATAAATATTAACCAATTGTAACCATATAACAGAAGGATATCCAGCATTTCTACCCACACTCAATCACCTTGAGCAAGGCAAGTATACTCCTCAGACTTGCCCATTACTTCATGTCTTGTATTCATGCTTGTATCTTCTTGTTGACACGATATTTCACGAGATTGTCTTTTATCTTGTTCCCTGAGTTTACTTGTGTCTGGGAGGGGAAATACTACAGATGTGTGATCAAACCCGAGTTACTATTCATGTAAATAGCCTAGGCCCCGCATCGTGCACACGGGACCGAAGCTGTACCATTTCATGTTCCCTGAATCTACCCAAGCTGATCACACACTCTGGATGTATTTCGATATATTGCACACGTCAGGTTCATTGTATAGTTCATGTTCAGGTTTTATTTCATGTTCCTTGGATTCCCTGTATTTACTTTTCAGTATTCATGTTCAGGTTTTATTTCATGTTCTCATTTCTCGTACTTTATATTTTTCCTGTATTCATTTCTATGTCATGATGTTCATGTTCATTTCCTTAGATATACTTAGCTCCGCTCCTGACTAGGATATATTGCTGGTGAGTTGGAGGCTATCTGTAACACTTATTATGGGCAGGAGCCTGGAGGCACCTATGAGCTAGCCGATGTTGCTCTGGACTTAGAGGCTGAGGAGACCTAGTATCTACCTTTGTGGTTCATTTGGACTTTGTATTAGAGACATCAGTTTACATTTCATTTGCTAGAAATTGTAATAACTCTTAGACTTGTACTTTGATTCTGGGATTCGATATTAGATGTTGTGGTTTATATTCATTATTATCTGGACTTGTAGTTTTTCCTAGAGATTGGTACAGCTTACTTCATCGTGTCTAACGACGAAGGCTGGGCGTGTCCGACTCGTGTCCGATTATTCGGGAGCGGGTCGTGAGATGTTTTTAGTGGTGGCCCATGCAGGTCTATCCTAATAGTACCTAGGTCTTAGTATACTATTGGGAGACTTGATTAAACTAGGAAAACTTGATCACAGCATAGAAAAATCGGAAAATAAGGGTATATCAGGTATATCAGGTACATTAACATTATAAAAATATTTTTTTTAGGTTTTAGGGTTTGTCAATCAACGAAGTTTTCTTTCTATTGCAGGATGGTAAACACGAGAAAGACCGCGAATTAGCTCAGAGTTGCAGGCAGTACGGGATAGTCTGCACCAGACGTTCCGGTGGAGCAACTTCCGCCACCGTCTTCTATCTTTCCTCCGTTGCCCCCAACGATGATGTTCGACGGTGCCCAGGTGATGGCCATGTTCCAGCAGTTCATGGAGGTACAGAACCACCAGGCCGTACAGTTCCGAGCGACAGTCGTAGATGAACTCAGGACTTGAGAGCCGACAGCACCAGCACTGGTAGCACCTCCAACACCAGCAGCACCGAGACCGGAGACCGCCAAGGACTACCAGAACCTCTGTCCGATGGATTTCTGGGGCCATGAGGGGATTGTATATATGGATGAGTGGCTGGAAAATATGGAGCGGACGTTGAAGATGGCAAGGATTCCTGATGACTTGAAGGTGGAAGTTGCAAGCATGTGGCTCTTTGATCTTGCCAGAGCCTGGTACCGAGAGGAGCCCCAGTTAGCCGCGCCCCAGGTTCTTTGGATAGACTTCAAAACTCTATTCAATGAGATGTTCTTCCCCGATATAGAGCGAGACGAGCTTCGGATGCAGTTTGAGGCACTGCAGCAGGGGACCATGACGGTAGCAGAGTATACGTCAGAGTTCACCCGACTCAGCAGGTTCGCAGAGAACCTAGTCGGCATGCTAGAGGAGAGGGCTTGGAGGTTCAAGAAGGGCCTCACCAGAGAGTTGTGGCATGTAGTGGCGATCAGCCAGGTGATGACTTATTCGAGCATCCTCAAATTGCTCAGGCTGTGGAGAAGGAGATGGACTCGAGGCCCAAGAGGGATAGGGACATCGACAGTAGCAGCTATCAGGCACTGACAAAGAGGACTCAGATTCAGATTCAGACGAGGCTACCATAGCCGGTGGCAGTCCAGCATCGTCCTGCCAGAGTTCCAGCAGTTCAGCATCAGAGACAGCAGGGGGTCACTTGCACATACTGTCATCGGCCAGGACACCATATTGAGGTCTGTCGCAAGAGGCTCAGACTTTGCCTATTCTGCGGATCAGACGCTCATCAGATGAAAGATTGCCCTCAGGCCATAGCCAGACTAGCCGGAGGACCCCGAGGAGCTGGAGGACCACCACCTGCACCACCCAGAGCACTGCCTGTTGCACCCCAGAGAGGAGGACCAGCTCTACCACCTCAGCAGTAGAGATTTGCACAGCACCAGCAGCAGCAGAGAGGAGGACCACAGCGGGGATGTGCTTACGTCAGGGCCGCAGTTAAGGAGGAGGAGGCAGCTCCAGATGGTATCATAGGTTCTATCATCTTATATTCATTTTCTGCTATTGTATTATTTGATTCTGGAGCCATACATAGCTTTGTATCATATGAGTTTCTGCATAGACACGGCTTCACACCTAAGCCCACTAGGAGGAACTATCGGATTATGACAGGAGGAGGGTTAATGCCAGTTAGTGAGATGGTGGATTGCCCTATCACTATAGCTGGAAGGGATCTTAGGGCTCGACTTCTAGTGTTGTCATTGCCTGGATTTGATGTAGTCCTCGGCATCGATTGGATGAGTGAGCAGTTTGCTGTAATAGACTGCCATAAAGGGAAGGTTACTTTCAGCCCGCCTGGAGTTCCGTCATTCGAGGTCAGAAGACGGATCGCAGAAAGGCCAGATGGAGTCTACTTCGGGGCAGTTACAGAAGACCAGGATTGATGAGTTTAAGGCCCAGATTGATGAGTTGTAAGGCAAGGGTTTTATTTGGTCCAGTGCTTCACCCTGGGGAGCACTGGTACTCTTCGTGCCGGAGAAGGATGGGACTGTTAGGATGTGTATTGACTACCGTACACTCAATAACATCACCATCAAGAATAAATACCCGTTGTCGCGGATTAATGAGTTGTTTGATCAGCTCAGTGGGGCGAAGGTCTTCTCAAAGATTGACCTTCGGTTGGGGTATCATCAGATGAAGGTTCGGGAGCAGGATATTCTGAAGACAGTTTCAATACCCGTTACGGCCAGTAAAAATTCTTGGTGATGCTGTTCGGACTCGCCAATGCCCCAGCAGTGTTTATGAACTTGATGAATAATGTTTTTCACAAGTATTTGGACAAGTTTATTGTAGTCTTCATTGATGAAATCTTGATATATTCGAAGACCAAGAGGAGCATGTGGAGCACCTACGAATTGTGTTAGAGATTCTGCGGAAGGAGAAGCTGTACGGGAAGCTCTCGAAGTGTGAGTTCTTCTTGGACATAGTGGAGTTTTTGGGGCATGTGGTGACTAGAGAGAGGATTTCTGTAGATCCCAAGAAGATTGAAGCTGTGGAAGCATGGGCACCTCCCAAGTCAGTAGCTGAGATTCGTAGTTTCCTGGGGCTAACAGGCTACTACAGGAAGTTCGTGAAAGATTTTGCCAAGATAGCAGAGCCAATGATGAAGCTTACGCGGAAGGACGAGGAGTTCATCTAGAGCGACACCTGCAAGTCAATATTTGAAGAATTGAAGAGAAGACTCACTACAACGCCAGTTTTAGCTTTGCCATCCGGATCTGGAGGATTCGTCATCTACAGCGATGCATCAGAGAAGGGCTTGGGATGTGTGCTTGAGCAGAACAAGAGGGTAATTGCTTATGTTTCTAGACAGTTGAGGCCTCATGAGAAAAATTATCCCACACATGACTTGGAGCTTGCAGCAGTCACTTTTTCCTTAAAACTATCGAAGCACTACTTGTATGGAGAGAGAGTGGACATCTTCACGGACCATAAAAGCCTGAAGTATGTTTTCGCTCAGAAGGAGCTGAATATGAGGTAGCGAAGGTGGCTGAAACTCATGAAGGATTTTGACATCAATCTATAATACTACCCTGGGGAGGCAAATGTGGTAGCAGATGCTCTCAGTCGATATCTTGTTGCTATGTTTCTCACTGTGGATCAGCATCTTCTAGAGGATCTCGAGAGTCTGGGGATCGAGATTGTTCTTTCGGGAGTTGGAGGGCAGCTGATGCACATGCAGATATAGTCAGGACTGATAGAGAAGACCAAGGAGGCCTAGTTTCTAGATGAGGGACTCCGATGTCTCAGAGGCCAGGCAGAGGCAGGATTGCTCGACGACTTCACTATTGCAGATGATGGATCCCTGAGGCTCGGAAACCAGTTGTGTGTGCCCAAGAATTTGCGAGAGAAGGTTATGTAGGAGGCCCACCAGTCGCAGTATTCTATTCATCCTGGATCTACCAAGATGTATAAGGATCTGCGGGAGTATGTTTGGTGGTATGGGATAAAACAAGAAGTTTTCGGATTCGTTTCTAGATGCCTTGTGTGCCAACAAGTCAAGGCAGAGCGCCAGAGACTAGCAGGATTACTCCAGCCTTTACCTATTCCAGAATGGAAGTGGGAACACATAACTATGGACTTTGACTCTGGTTTACCGCGTACGTCCGGTGGCAAGGATGCTATTTGGGTTATCGTAGACAGACTGACGAAATATGCTCACTTTATTCCGTTCAAGGTAGGGCTGTCGACCGAGAAGCTTGTCGACCTCTACATGCGGCAGATTGTGCGGATTCATGGGGTGCCGGTGAGCATCATTTCAAACAGGAATAGCCGCTTAACATCACACTTCGGGAGGAGTCTACAGCTGAGCTTGGGTTCACAGTTGAAGTTTAGCACCGTCTATCACCCACAGATAGATGAGCAGTTCGAGAGGACCATTCAGACACTGGAGGACATGCTACAGGTTTGCACACTCGACTTCGGCGGTTCATGGGAGGATCACTTGCATCTCGTGGAGTTTGCCTATAACAACATTTATCAGGCTAGCATCGAGATGACACCGTTCGAGGCACTATATGGATGGAGATGTCGTACACTTTTATCTTGGGACGACGTTGGCGAGAGGACTATGCTTGGGCCAAAGATGGTGGTAGATTCAGCGGAGAAGATCTGACTGATCAGAGAGCGTCTCAGAGTTGCACAAGATCGGCAGAAGCACTCGACGGACAGCAGCAGACGGCCACTGGAGTTCGCAGTTAGAGATAGAGTGTTCTTGAAGATATCACCGACCAGAGGCATCATTCGTTTTGACAAAAGCGGGAAGCTCAGCCCCAGATATATCGGGCCTTTCGATGTGACAGCGCGGATTGGCGAGGTGGCGTATCGACTAGTAATTCCTGCCAGCTTAGAGGGAGTGCACGACGTCTTTCACGTATCCCAGCTTCGACGCTACATTCCAGATCTGAGCCATGTAGTGGACTATTCAGAACTAGAGGTGGGTCCGAGCTTGACTTACGAGGAGCAGCCGATGGAGATCCTTGATCGGAGGGAGAAGCAACTGCAGAATCAGACTATTCCACTTGTCTGTGTCATGTGCAGACACCACTCTCCCGGGGAGTCCATGTGGGAGCGCGAGGATGAGATACGGGAGCGCTATCCCAGTTTGTTTGCTTGATTGTATTTTAGTATTTTGAAATTTTTATATTAAATAAATATTTTGTGGTGTAGTGAAAGTTATGGAATATTTTCTTGAATTTCGAGGACGAAATTTTTCTAGGAGGGGAGACCCCACCTCTCAAAAATATTCAAATGATATTTTGTTTTAAATAAACCCCTTGAATCATTTTCTTTGATTTTATTTATTTTTTTTAACCTTGAATTGGGCCTCTTCTCTGGTCCATATAAGAGGGCCTGCTGAGTAAGCTCAAGACCACAATATTCTAGGCTAAGTTCTTTCCTTCTCCTTCTAACACTGAATTAATTTAGGGAGAGAATCAATTGGGATCTTGTAACAAACTTTCAAAAATTTCGGTTAAAGATTTTCTTTTGGGCGCCAAACTTTGCTTGGATTTCAAGCCAGCATATCTATTTAAACCTTTTTTTCCTTCCTCAATCATTCTTGTAGCTAATCCCTGAGAATTCCTTTCTTTCCACTCTTCTCCTCTCTACGCTTTTCTCTCTCGTCGACCTAATTCCAGGGAGAGTCACCATGGCGAGTAACAATCTCGATCTGCTCGGCGACTAGTTGTTTACGTTTGTCGAAGATTTGTTTGCACGCTCGTGTCCCAGCAACGAAGCCATTCCTCACGCGGAGAATTTTGATTCAGTTATATTCCTTCATTATTGCAAAGCGCCATTCCTTCAGCTATGATCGGAGGCGATCTACAACTTCTGGTAAGAATGGATCATTTCCTAATTTGAATTTGGTTATATTCTTATGAATTGTAGTATAATTGATCCGATCTTCATCAATTTGAAATCGATATGTTCCTCTTCACAGTCAAGTTGGTGATCTGTTGTTGATCTTGAGGATCACTCGAGTGAGTCAGGATTACCAATTGGTGAGTGTAATTGTAATGTCGATTTTGATCTTCAGATTCTCCATTCTTAAACACTTCGAATTGATATTAAAATTCGATTGTTCTGCAGAATGATTTAAACACAGTAATTAGTTTGATCGACAGGCTCAGTTTAGGTAAGTAGTTATTCTTGTTTATTTCCTCTTGAATTTCTACTTTGGTTCGAATATCGAGTGATCAGTCGAGGGATTACAATTTTGGAATTGTTGGAATTCTTTGAGTTTTGATCTGGCCTTGACCAGCGGATGTTTGGAGTCGATTTTTTGTATTTTCCTGAGTTCGAAGAACAGTGGAGATGTGAGATTTCAGCAGAATGTTTCTGATCGCGAATTGTTTGGTGAAATGTTCCAATCAGGTTTTGACAGCACCTCGAATACTTGAAGCCTGTATTCGACTCAGTGGAGGAGTCTCTTTCGTCTGATCTCAGGTAAACTCCAATTTTCTTGTTTGTTTAGGGTCGTTGAGTAGTTAATTTTGAATTTATGAGTTCGGTCCAATTTTGTTCAGGAGGCAGTAGACTCTTTTCCTCCCTTGACTGTGTCGAGTGCAAGGAAGGGAAGAGTCTGTGCGATGTTAGATTTTGGGTAGCTGTAGACTCAAACTATGCTTTGAGTTGGATTTTGGAGTTAATAGTTTAATTGGGAACAGTTAGTTTGTTGTATGGTCGAATATAGTAGTTTTGAGTTTTGTTTGAGATGTACCAGGACCTGTCCAATACCTTGCCTTCTTTAGAAACCCACGGGTTGGTGGCTAAGGGATCTATTTCTGAAGCCTTGACTAATTCTTGATATCAGTAAATAAATTGTTTACTGTTGAGTATATTAGACAAATTGTTTACTGATGAAAGGATATCAGTAAGGATTGGTAGTCGAAATTGTTCTAGAATGTATCATTGAGTATGGTTGATGGGATCACAGAGCCATATACAACTTGAGAGCAGTCACTAGATGGAACATGGTTTGATTCAATAACTGAAAGGTGGATAACTTGAGTAATTGTATACTCATGCTAGAATGTTTTTTGGTTAAATCCATGTTAAGTATCCCAAGGATCCAAGTTTAGTGTTCAGTTAGTGAATCAAATCTGAAGCATTTGTGACTTCTTTTGGCTGCTTTAAGGTTAGTACTGATAAGTTCTAAGAACACCATTTTGGCAAGATGGGATGCACTGTGAGAGTGGCATCAGGAAGGGCAGTGGGTTCTTGGGAGTGTGGACTGTAGAAGTAATTATCCAGGTAGCCTTCTAATCTTATCTATTCAGCAGAGTGTCCCAGTAAACCGGTTACAAATGAAAGTTAAGGATTTTATCAGGTAGGTAGTTGGATATATGTTCCATTATTAAGAAGGACTGCTAGGATAACTAGAATAGGTTGGTTGAGTACGGAGTGTTGGGACTGTCATGTCCAGGACTGATTTGTATCAGTGTCTTAGCTGGACTGATTCGTATCAGTTCCTTAACTGGGATTGGGTTTGTGTCAGTGCCTTGGTTAGTACTGATTTGAATCAGCTCTGTTAGAGGACTGATATTTTGAGGCTATCAACTCCTTGTTTAGCTGAATACCTGTAGTGGCTAGATGTGATTAAGTACTTTAGTATTTTGTTATCTGCTAGATTAGGTTTGTTTAGAAATGAAACTCTTTAGTTAAAACATGTTTTGGAATGTAATCACTAACTAAATTTGAATAGATTCAATCAGTTGTGTTCTTTAGTCCATTTCAAGTTAAAGTTAGAATTTACCTTGAAGAGTATTTTGGTTTTGTTTTCTCTTTGATTAAATGAGGATTGTTATAGAGAACTGTCTATATTTTGCTATCAAATGTTACTTTTGAAAGTCAAACCTTGTCTTTACAGCTAATATTTGTGGTAGAGGCTGGATATGTACTTAGTACATATTAATTTATAGATACTTGCTAATTTAGAGTATAGTTAATGTTACCCTATAAATTAAGCTCGATTAAAAAGATAAATCACTAATTGAATCTAGTATAAATATTAACCAATTGTAACCATATAACAGGAGGATATCTAGCATTTCTAACCACACTAGATCACCTTGAGCAAGGCAAGTATACTCTTCGGACTTGTCCATTACTTCATGTCTTGTTTTAATGCTTGTATCTTCTTGTTGACACGATATTTTACGAGATTGTCTTGTATCTTGTTTCCTGAGTTTACTTGTGTCTGGGAGGGGAAATACTACAGATGTGTGATCAAACTCGAGTTACTATTCATGTGAATAGCCTAGGCCCTGCATCGTGCACGCGGGACCGAAGACGTACCATTCATGTTCCTTGAATCTACCCAAGACGATCACACACTCTGGATGTATTTCGATATATTGCACACGTCAGGTTCATTGTATAGTTCTTGTTTAGGTTTCATTTCATGTTTCCTGGATTCCCTGTATTTACTTTTCAGTATTCATGTTTAGTATTCATGTTCAGGTTTCATTTCATGTTCTCATTTCTCGTACTTTATATTTTTCTGTATTCATTTAAATGTCATGATGTTTATTTCCTTGGATAAACTTAGCTCCGCTCCTGACTAGGATATGTTGCAGGTGAGTTGGAGGCTATCTGTGACACTTATTACGGGCAGGAGCCTAGAGGCACCTATGAGCTAGTCGATGTTGCTCTGGACTTAGAGGCTGAGGAGGCCTAGTACCTACCTTTGTGGTTCATTTGGACTTTGTATTAGAGACATCAGTTTACATTTCATTTGCTGGAAATTGTAATAACTCTTAGACTTGTACTTTGATTCTGGGATTCGATATTAGATGCTGTAGTTTATATTCATTATTATCTGGACTTGTAGTTTTTCCTAGAGATTGTTACAGCTTACTTCATCGTGTCTAACGACAAAGGCTGGGCATGTCCGACTCGTGTTCGATTATTCGGGAGCAGGTCGTGACACATAGGCCGTTAGTATTGAGTATTAGTGTTAGTGTATCAAGAATTTGTGTGTTAGAATGTTAGCCTAGATTATGATTATGTTAGTTTCATGTGAGTTTAGGTAATTGATAGGATTTGAGAGCTTGGCCAGTAGCATTTAGCCTTGGAGTCGAGCTTAGCTCTGTTACAGAGCAGCAAGGTGGCCCTAGGCAGTAGATGGCTCGGGTTTAGCTCCCTGCAGAGCTATACAGTAGGGCATGTTGGCTGTCTTTTAAACTATGCAGAAATACATTAGCAGCAGCAGGGTTGCATGTCACGCCCCAGAACCAGAATACTGGAGAGCGGGGGAATGACTCAGCCAGCTACGTATTACGGGTAGATGAATACCGTATAATACGATCAATATTGTCTACAAGACGAGGGGGTGCATACTACATGAAAGTCTCCCTATGGTCTCTTTACTTCTATTGTCTCAATCATTCAAACAAGAGAAATAGAGAACATGTGAGATAAAGCAGTAAGGCGTCCCAAACGCTCAGTCAAAATGTTCCTGATATCTGGATTTATATTGCAACATTGTATTGTTGTATGCAGAGCTATGGCAATTGGCCATTTGAGCCTTAGGCCATGGGCTTTTGGGTATGTATCAGAGGGTTATGGAATGTGAGTTAGTATCCTAGTGAGTTAAGAGATGTGTTAGAGTGTCTTGGCCATCTAGAGTTTATGAGTGGCCATGTGTGTGTGAGTATCAGATATTTAGTTAGTGATTAGTTCAGTTGAGTGAAGGGCTTGGTTAGGATTAGTTGGAATCCTAAGTTAGGATATCCCTAGTAGAGTATCCCAGAGTATCAAAGTTAGATGTGAGTGAGTGCAGTGTCCAGTGGGCTGCACTTGGCTTTACAGCAGTGCCTTAGGCTCTGCTATGAGCCTTTGAGTGTTCAGAGCAGTAGCATTTGGCCCTTGGCTTACTGCTAAGTGTGCAGGGGGAAGAGAGGGGTCGAGCAGCAGGGCAGTTGGCCATTTGGCCATGGGCACATGTGAGTGCAAGGTGTGAATGTTAGTATAGGCTTTTGTGAGTGTGTGTGGGTTCATATATGTTAGTATCATGAGTATCCTATAAAGGATTTTGGGTTCAGAAAATAGGATTTGGGTATCAGAGATTTAGGGTTTTGAGTGATGTATCTGAAGATATGAGTGTGTTAATGTATTGTTGTATCTGTTAATGTCTTGGTAGGAATTGAATGTATCTTAGTGTATTAGTTTCAGTAGACTACATATTAGTTAGATGTTACTTTTAGATTTGTGTTAGATAATATAGGAAATGTTGGTGTTAGTGTATTAGGGTTTTGTGAGATTAGATGTTAGTTCATGAGAGGGTTCAGAATTGTATCAGGTATGTGTTGTGGCAGGATTTTGATTGGCTTTGCACTGATGTTGTTCTTGCTTACAATGTTAGGCAGTTGCAAGCTCATAGTAGCAGCAGCAACATGTAGCAGCAGCAATATGCAAAGCAAATTGCAGCAGCAACATTAGCAAATGCAGGCACAACAGCAGCTTGCCTTGGTGCACTTGGCAGCAGGGTTGACCCTCCCCCCCCCCCCCCCCGGGCATGTATGGTTGGCCATTAGGCAGCCATTTATGTCTCATGATGAAGCATGGTTCACTTTTGGGTTAGATTGAAGTATTTAGAGAGTAAGGTATATATATATATATATATATATATATATATATATATATATATATATATATATATATATATATATATATATATATATATATATTTATATATATATGTATATGTTACCTATCTCTAGTTGGTATAAATGATTTACCTATTAGGCTAAGGTAGTGGGTATTACCTATTAGCCTAGGTTAGGTGTTACCTACCTAATGAAGGTAAGGAATACCAATATAGATGATGGTTACCTAGATGGCTAGGGTAGAGTACTTGATAGGTAGTCTATTACCTAGGAGGTTTGGTGTATCCTATATACATATGTATATACTTGTATAGGGTAATATATAAATAGGCTAAGAGTGTATAGGTAGGTAATGGCTTGATATAGGTTAACTTGACCTAGAATGACCATGGTTGACCAATGTTGACTATTTTGACTGGAAGTCAACCATAAGTCAATATTTGACCTAAATTTGACTAGGAGTTGACAGTTGACCAAAAGTCAACTGTGAGTCAATATTTGACCTAGAATTGACCTAGATTGCATATCACGCACTAGAAAATCATGTCTAATACTGTTAAACCCCATTTAACACATGTATATCTCATCTATAGGTCTGTGACTCCACTTTAAGCCTTGATTTGATATTGACTGCTCAGGACCCAGGGGAGTACATTCTCTGATAGTTTTCATTGCTTTAATATTTCCTATATCTGTTCAGTTGTAGTATTTTACTTGATTCTCGACACGAGGATACACGGACTAGTATACGTTAAATCCTGTCATGAGATGTTATTCTCGGTTTACCTGACATATTGGTACATTGTTCGATCTTGTTTCTTGTACTTGTATAGACACTAATTTAGGTGTAGGCTAGCCCCCTGCTCTTTGAATCCCGTGTTATGATGTGTCATGGTTGGATCCATTATGCTATTCGGGGATTTGGGGAGTTATTAGAGGTTATGTGATTAATACCCCTCCTATTTACTATATGTGCATAGCTCCACCCTCGCTACACGTAGGGTGTAGCCTGACCTGATACTATTTGTGCATAGCTTTCCATTTTGGTCAGCCTGATCCTCTATACTCGTACTTGTGCATAGCCGATCAAATGGAATAGCCTGATCTGGACCCAAGCCGATCACATAACGCTCTAATATCTCAAGGCACCATTTATACTTACATTGTACATCAGATTACCTGTACTATTTTACATTCTAGTTTTACCTTATATCTCATACCATGCCATGATATTTAGTTACCTTATACTATTTTACTTCCAGTCTTGATATTCTGTCTTGTATTCTATTATAACTGTTTCTTATAGTATTTGTCAATTCATTGGAACTGTTGTTGGTGTTTGTACTTTGTTCCAATCCTGACTGGATAACTATTTTTCAGAGGACTTAGATGCTGATTGCTCGACCTTCTACGAGTTTGGGATGATGGAGACTATGATCAGGACTTGCCTGTGGAGTCGGTGCTCGTAGAGGACGCATCGTCTATAGTGACTTAGATTAGCTAGGCTTTGACTGGACTTCTATTCCAGCTTTGATACATTGGGTCTGTAGTACTTATTTGGGATTTGTATTATGTCTTTAAATTCTGAACTTGTGTTTGTGACTCTGCATCTATTTCAGACTATCTATTTCATCTTTATCTCTATCATATTCGTGCTTATCTTACTTAAATTCATGTGATTGAGTTATGATTATATTCCTCCGTGCGGAGATGACAGGCTATATCCATTGTGTCTTAGATGTTATATGTTCTAGATGACCTATACAACGTTCAACCGCCGACTTTGCGACGTAGGCTAGACGTACCACGTGCTCGTGCCCCTGAAAAGGGTGCGGGTCGTGACATGGGGGTGGTCGACCACAGGCCAGAGGGAGGAGTGGTCAGGGCTGCCATTGGTAGGGGTGGCGGACTATCATTGGTGGATGTGGCCAGTCGGGAAGATGGTCGGCGATGGGGAGGCTGTGAGGAGAAAATGGGGGTCAGGATGGAGGAGGTGCCAGTGGTGGTGGCAGTGCTATAGGAGAGTGAGGCAAGTAATGGCGGCTAAGGATAGGCCTAACTACCAACCCTTAATATGTGTAGGAATTTTTGTGTGTAATATATTAGGGAGTCCCCAATATATAGGATAGGGTGGAAAACCCTAAGGGCAGAGTTGTAAAATGATGTAATAGAATTAGTGAGATAGCAGAATACTAACTACCAACCCTAATCGCTAACCACTAACATTTAGTTTACTAATTATCTCTAGATTATTATAATCATTATTGATAACTATATGACTCAAATAAATTAAAATAAAGTATATTTATTTATGATAATATTTGAAAATCTTTTATGTATTCAAAAGTAATTATTTTAAACTTATATAAATTAAGAAAATGAACAAGGAGAATCCAATAGAATATAATCTTACATAAAAATAGTTTTCGTAAAACCAAATGGTCCAAAAAATACTCGTTAAACCACTAGCATTATACGACCAAATGGTCCAAATGGTCCATAAAAATAGTTTTCGTAAAACTACTAGCATTATACGATCGAAGATATGTTTTAAAATAAAATTCTCGTTTTCAAGATTTATAAAAGAAAAGAAAATTCGAAAAAAATTCAAATTCGGTTAACGGAGGTTACACCAATATTATACAATATCAATGAGGAACAGTATCCAATACCATTGTGATGAGTCAAGGTAATATCTCATGACTGAAGATCCAATGTCAATGTCAATCCGTGTACCATTGTGTCAAGAATCATAAGTAATATTTATAAATACTTGATTATAGTAGTAATCTAATAATAAAAACTATCAGAGAATGTACTCGCCTCCATAAGATGGTCCCAAATGGGCACATACGATTCCATTGAGTCCAGAATAGTCCAAATAGTTCAGTTTGGTATATAGAAGTCTAGGTTCAGAGTTCGGCACGATAATCGAGATGAGATAGAAGTCCTTGATCAAAAAATAAAAAATGACTATATTAGTCATGGCTTATGATTTTAAGGAAAGAGAATAACTAAATATGTATAACTATTTTGAAAATAAAAAATGATAAAAAATCTTAATTATTACTAAGGAAAAAAAATATAATAATTATAAATATTGGTGGCTGGGTGGTGGAGGAACGGAGAGGTGGTGTATGAGAATGGGGTATTGGCTTGGCCGTAGAGAAGAGGCTGGCGGCGGAGTGGGCTGTTGGGTGGTGGCAGTGGTCGGGCGGCCACTAGCCGGAGCTGAGGCAGGGGGTTGGCTGCATATGTGGTCGGAATACCACAGCGGAGTGGCGGCTAGGCTTTATGTAGGAATTTTGTCATGTGAAGCATTGGAGAGTCCCCAATATTATATAGTAGTAGTATAGGAAATCCTAGTGGCAAATTTGTAACTGTAATAGATGTAGAAAAAATAGTGGAAACCACTAACAGCTAACAACTAGTCACTAACAAATCTAACTAGTTAATTAATGACTAGCTAATTACCAATTAGCTACTAAACTAATTACTAGTTAAATCCAAAGCCCCAGCCCACGATCCAAAGCCTAAGGCTTGGTAGGTTAAAATGGACTAGCCCACGATCCAATTACGAACTTGGTAGGCAAAAAAAATAAAACTGAAATGGTCTTCGTCCAATACGAAAGAAAAATATAATAATTATAAATATTATAAACTTTAAGTTAAAGATAAATAGTAATAAAAGTTTTTATTTACAAATGACATTTGACAAATCTTTTCTTTATACAAAGTAAATATCTATAACTTATGAAAATTCTAGAAAATAGACAGAAAATTATTTAGCATAAATCTCGCATAATATAGTTTCACAAAACCAATGTCCCAAAATCATGAAGTTAGTACCTATAGCATATTACGGTCAAAAATATACTCAATATTAAAATTCATGGTTTGAAAGATTTAGAAAAGATTAGAAAAATAAAAGGAATAAAAAATAAAAAATTGGAAAAATTCTAGAATTCGGTTAACGGAGGTTACACACTGGGCTATACTCCACCACAATCTTGCTTGGGCCATATGCGGCAAAAGCTTTCCCCTTGTCATCGGCCACGTTCGAGGGATCATGCAAACTTTCGGGAGCCAAGTCTTGCGAGAATGTTTAACTTTTTGCACCTTGAAGGTAGGAGCAGAGTTGTTCCCAGAGAGCATTTTCTCTTAAGCTTGTTGATCAAATTATACGACCAACATCTTCTGAGTATAACCAATTTTTATGGTGTCGGATTGCGCCACCACTTTCTCATCGATAAAGAAATTCGTTACGAGCAGAGTCGTCATTTTTGTTCCAATACAAAAGTGTAACAAATTTTGTATAAAACTTTTTACGGAAAGAAAAAGTAAATAAAATTCCTAAACAAAAATTCTAAGTACAAAAATTTGGGATTTGTGCGATGGAGATCAAGTTTGTGGTCGACTTCTTTACTCCGTGCCGATCCGAGGCGAAGATTACAAAGCTTGCTAACTTTGGCTCATTGACAGAATTTCGACAGCAAGTAGACTCTATGTATGTCTGTGTGTGTCAGTGGAAGGTATTCTTTCTCTATTTATAACATTTCTTCACTAGAAATGGCTATGTGCGCATGAGGAAGAAATACAATATTTTTTGACTTTGAGGCACATAGGCTGAGATTGGCGCATAGGCATATGAGTATGTGGGGGTGAATGTGCACATGTCACACTCAAGCAGCTATGTGGCTTCAGTTATTTGAGACGTGCCACATGAAACTCTGCCACGTAGCACATGATCCATGTAGAAAATAATCATGCAACATGGCACATTTTACCGCATGATGAGGTTGACGCATAGAACCTTTACTGTAGTCTACATGTCGCATAGTGCATTTTGCCGCATGAAGATGACTTTGTACAGCTGTAACGTGTAATGATTACGCTGAAGCAAGCACTGACGTCTTTCTCATAACCGTCGAATGCATACTACACGAAACAACTCACTTTCCAATGAGTTGTCAGAATGACTATGCGGCTCAGTTGTATGCGCCTATCAACTGTGTCGCATAATATCTGTTAGTCCCGGGGCTTGATCAAATATGGAAAAACTGATACAATCGAGATCTGAGATGTCACACAAAAACTTTACAGTGATCAAACTCAAGATCTACGATGGTACAATAAAACAAATAGCCAAATTACAATCTAAAGAAGGAAAATAGAGAAGAGAAGATCTCTCGTTCTTCCTTGCAAACGTGTTGCAATTGGGACAGAACGAGTTACAATAATCTGGAGGAAGATTAGATAAAGAACAGTTGCTGGGGTGTCAAAACACCGTTGCTCAAAGCAAGATTCGCCCCACACGATCTGCTTCCAGGAACCAGCAAGTTTGAAGAACTTGTGGAACGCTCGAAGTCACCTCTGTTCTGACTCCTCGGATGGACTTGCAATGGCGGCAGCAACTCTCTCTCTCTCTTTCTTCTTTTCTGACTTGTAATTTTCGTAGTAGTCACAAAAGAGGCCAGAAGAGAGTATTTATAGAGAGAGGGTGGAAACCCTAGCCGCCTCTTCAGTTATGGAAAGATTGAATCAAATCCCAAAAGATAGCAACGAGATTTAATTCAAATCTCACAAAATTAATTCAAATCCCACAAAGATAGGATCTGAATTAATTCAAATCCCACAAAGATAGGATCTAATTTAATCGCATTGATTCAGCCTTTCTATAACTGATTTGTAATCTGCACAGTCAGCGGATCCCTCCATGCGGCAGCAGCAGCAGCCTGGCCACATGAGCCTAATGACCGTATGGACCGTATGAGCCGCATGGACCGCATGAGCCGCATGGACCGCATAGACCACATGGGCCGCATTGTTTTCCATAAATAAATTCCTTTATTTATTGTGTATCTGGAAAAATTACAACTGTGGGAATCTGATCTAGAAGACGATCACTTTATCCCTTGGACTATGCGAAGAAGAAAAGCTCTCAAAATTTTGACAGTAGATAACTATGTATCCTTACAATGAATGAGAAAAAGAACTCTATTTATAGAGTCAAAAATAATAACTGAAAAGATAACTGTCTTCACAGCCTGTGCTTAGTTAAAAATCACGCAGGATTTAACATACGCAAGGTTGTGAGCAGTTACTGGACGTGGCCTGTAACTGTTGGACACATGGCAATCATGCATGAGTCGTGTGCAAGTTATAGGACACGCAGGCGAGAGATCAGTGGCATGGCTGCCACGTACTCCAATTTGATGAAATCCACGCAGACTCGTTGAAGACGAAATCCACGCAGACTTGGGGTAGAAAGCTTCAAAATCTACGCAAACTTGGGGCAAGAAGCTTCAGAATCCACGCAGACTTGGTGAAGACGAAATCCACGCAGACTCGGGGTAGAAAGCTTCAAAATCCACGCAAACTTGGGGCAAGAAGCTTCAGAATCTACGCAGACTTTGATGAAGAAAACTTCAGAATCCACGCAGACTTGAGGAAGAAAACTTCAGAATACACGCAGATTTGGGATAGAACTGCCAGCTGTCTTAATTTAGCGTGCCTCGACTGACATAAAATCTCTGGTAGTGATTGCTTTTGTCAGTCACATTAAATGACAAGAAGCTCTTTTGGTACGCCAACTTGACGAAGGTTGAGTCTTGCTGAAGAAGATTTCGAAAATCATACAATAGACGGCTGTGATCTCTCGAATTCTGTGCATACGTGGCATACGAAGAGACATTCTTCGACTGTTGTGCTGTCAGTCATAATTACTCTCTGACAAATGATGAGCTGTCTCCCCAGCGTGATTTGTAAATATTGTCTGGATCAACTGAGCGTGACTTTTGACTCTGTCCTGATCAACTCAGTGTGACTGTCATTTTTAAAGGCCTACAAGACCCCCTTCAAAGTTTTCGAAAAATTGAAAAGACTTCAAAATTTTCGAAATACTTTGAAAATAAGATGATAAAATGAAATCAGTCACGCTGTGATGACTTTAAATTTTTCGGAAGTCGGAAAGACTTCGAAGTTCTTTGAGAATATCCAAATGAACTTATTAAATGTCATGATGACTCTTCATTTTCCGAGACTGATTACATCCAGTTTATGGTGGAATATGAACCGCCGGCGAGCTCTGTTATATAAACAGGGAGAGGATTCATTTAATTTTCATCTTACGTCAACATGACACCAAAAAAGAAAGCTGAGGAAGAAGCACGCAAGTTGGGCTTTTGTTCCTATGGTGACCCCACTTTTGGGGGTGAAGAGCCAGAGCCCCTTGTCTTCGAACTCAAAGATGATCCCTTGCAACTAGCCAAGAATTTCTTGAGCTATTTTGGCTTAGATGGCTCGTTCTCTTCTGATGGGCGCAGCCTCATAGAGCAGCGTGAAATGTTGAAGGCTCTGTTACACCGCATGGGGGTCAAAAGCGTAGAAGAACTAGGCATTAAGCTCAGTCGCTCTGGAAAATAGAGCGTGTCTTTTGTGCTTTTGTTGCACTCTTTTTGTTTTGTCTTTTGTAAGGCCATCAGTGCCTGTCTTGAAGAATGAAGTACAACTTCTGTGTTTAATCTGCGTGCATTAATGAAGAATATTAATTAGCACCCTTTGACTATTTCCAATGTTGCTCTGTCTTTCAAAGCACACGTAACACTCATTCCACGGTTTACGAGCGCTATTTATGCGGATCTTTTCCAAGAATAGACTTGTACTTTGCCCTTTAAATAGATAGAAGAGTTTCACAGATACTCATCTCCCATTCCTCTTCTTCTTCTCTGAGAATGAAATTTTTGGGAGATTTCACTCTCAAACAGGAAAGCAATATTTTCTAATGTTCGACTTCTGCGCACTGTATCAAACATGAGTTTGCCAATCCTTAACACCAAACTTGAAGGTAAGTCAGTGTAATACATGTATTATTTTTGCTGTTGAAGATAGGCTTTCTGTTTCTTGTTTCTGATTTGAACAATATACGCCTGTTTCTGTTTGATAAATGCACACTGAATGATTTCTGTTGATACTTTCTGCAGAAACTTGGCTGAAATTTTTTTTCAGAACTGGCATTGGGGATGTGGATGTTGTGGAGAATATCCTGCTGACATCTACATCAGGGAGCTCATACGCTTTTGACGCGTAAATCAGACAACTCAGAACTCTTCGTGGGATAGAAGGGTCTTCCTCAGATGGTAGGAAGAGCCTTTATACACGAGAGTTGGATGGTGGAGTCAACTATACCCCGAGAAATCGGGTAGTAGAGTTCCTTTCACGGGAGAACTAGGAATTGTATCCCAAGGTTTGGATACATTCCTGTCTTCCTTGAGAGGTTACCCCCAATCCACCAGTTGTATTGGCAGCACCACGACTTCGGGCTGCCATACTCTGTGGTTCTCCTCTCGTCTGAGAGAGAAGACCAGAGTTTGATTCCTGCTGATCTGGTCGTGACTGGGACCCAGACAGTCAGGAACTGCCACCAACAACGAACCTGACAGAGAAGGTCCGACGGAGAAGATCCAAAGAAGAAGATGGATCTTTATTAGGTTATTGTTGTGGTGTAGAATGAAAATCCAATATTTGTAATAGATTTCCATTATGATTTGTAAGAAAGTCTAAGAAAATGTAATAGACTTTTTGTGGTGAAATGAGAATGGAAATGATAATTCTTCTATGCTCAAAGATTTGTATTTGTGGATGAATTGTGGACATGATAGATAATGAAATCTTCTTTTCTGTTTTAGAGTATATGATATTATCAGAGGTATTATGGACGTGATAATATGTAGAAACTCAAAAGAAAATAGATTGATTTCTATGCAGAGGTCAAAAATGACAAATGAGCAAGTAGATTCGGAATTGATTCAGAGGTTATGAAAACATGATCAATAATGAATCCCCACTTTAATAAATTGATAGAAGATCATGAACGGACGAATAAATGAACGGATAAATCGTCGGATGAACGCAATTAATGGATGGATGAACCGTCGGATGAACGTGACGTTTCATTATTTGTAGAACTTCTGCCTATAAATATAGCAGAAATTTGACAAGAACGAACACTTCTTCTTTCAAACATAAAAATGTCGTCTGAAGAAGCATTCAAGAAAACTGGAATTGCCTCAAAAGTTCAGAAAGGCACTGAAGAACACCCTGCTGATCCAGTTCAATCGAAGAAGACGGAAGCAGGCGAAGGTTCGTCTGCACCCAAGCTACCAAGGGACATTCTGGATTTCCTGCTCGAACCAGGAAAGACTGAAGAAGAAGAAGCCATGAGGATGGCCGTTTGCAAGTTCCTCATGGGTTCTAGCAAGGAGGTTCTCGACTCTTTTGCTGATCACGTCTTCGAGAAGGACGGCAGTAGCCCACATCCAAATGTAGAAAATGATGATAGTGATCTTCTTTAATATCATGTATCATCATTCATGATAAAAATAAAATAAAATTTTTATTTCTAAACATGAAACTGTCTGATGATTACAAGCATTTACATTTATACATAGTACTTTTTAAGGAATTTGTCATTAATAGGCATCAAAACTTTTCGACCATCCAATTCTGAGAGTTGATAAGCTCCATTTGAGAAAACTTTGCTCACAATATAGGATCCTTCCCACTTTGCGTCAAATTTGCCCTTGCTCATATGAGTCATAGTCATAGGACGTCTGACAGTTAGAACAAGTTCTCCTTTTTGATACGCACGAATTCTGACTTTCTTATTAAAAGCTCTTAAAATTCTAACTTGATAGAATTCAATATTCTTTGAGCAGATAATCGCTTTTCATCCAGAGCTTCTAATTCTTGAAGTCGAAGACGATCATTATTTTTTGCAATGAGTTCATTAGCGATTGCTATCCTTAAAGAAGGAATTTGAATCTCTAATGGAAGAACAGCTTCGCAACCATACACCAGAGAGAAGGGTGTACATTTAGTAGCATTACGAACTGTAGTGCGATAAGCCTACAAACATTCACCGAGCTTCTCACTCCAATTACGTTTGTTAGTAGAGACAAACTTCTTTAGGAGTTTGATGATGGTCTTGTTGAAAGCTTCTGCTAATCCGTTAGCTGCCGGATTATATGCGGTAGAAGCCACATTGTTGATCCGATGATCGTCACAGAATCGAGTAAACTTCTGACTGACGAACTGTGGTCCGTTATCATAAATAATGCGTCGAGGAACACCAAATCTGTAGATGACGTGGTGCTTAATAAAGCAAATAACATTGGACGTCTTAACTTCAGACAAAGGAATGGCTTCGGTCCATTTGGAGAAGTAATCGGTTATTGCAAGAATAAACCAATGACCCTTGGATGACGGCGGATTGATCGGACCAATAATGTCCATGCCCCAAGCTTCGAAGGGCCATGATGCTGCCGTCGGATGTAGAAATTCCGAAGGTTGATGAATAAAATCTGTATGGATTTGACAAGCTTTACACTTCTTTGCATATTCGATGGCGTCTGATACCATAGTAGGCCAATAATAACCCATACGTCGAATACGGTCTTGAAGTTTTGGTCCAGGCTGATGTGCTCCACAAATTCCATCATGTGCTTCACGAATAATTTGTTGAGCCTTGTCACCGGCAACACATCGGAGAAGTAAACCATCATAGGCTCGACGATATAAGGTCTTTGTTGTATGATTATAATAGAATCGGAATGATCGTCGTCTGATAGATGCTGCTTCACTCGGATCATCCGGAAGAATATCATACAATACAAAATCTAAGAAAGAAAGTCTCCAATCCGTATCCGTATTTTGATTCTCGGCCGAATGACTGAAGATGAATTCCATGCTGGAATCAGATGAAGATGATGAAGATTTACGACTAAATCCAAATCCTCTTGTTGTGTTGACGTCATGAGATGTTGATTCTTCAGTGTCAACTGGAAGTCCTAGGGTCAGGTTATTTTCAAGATGAAATAATTCTCGATTGCGAACAAAAATCATTTGTTGTCGTCTAATTGGGATAGCCAACACCGCTGCAAGATTAGCTAGAGCATCAGCTTCTGTGTTACATACTCGTCTAACATGTTCAATGAAGAATTCTTCAAATGA
The DNA here is from genome assembly GCA_029216955.1 of Iris pallida. Classification (NCBI taxonomy): domain Eukaryota; kingdom Viridiplantae; phylum Streptophyta; class Magnoliopsida; order Asparagales; family Iridaceae; genus Iris; species Iris pallida. The sequence continues at coordinate 5,544,535 of JANAVB010021198.1, forward strand.
AGAAGCCATAATTATAGCTGATCTATGATAAGGAACCAGATCTTGATGGCGAACTTCATAAGTACCCTTTATCTGATTGACAATGAGTTTAGAGTCTCCGTACGCCTCCAAATGTTGAATATTTAGATGTTTAGCGAGTTGAAGACCAATGAGTAATGCATTGTACTCAGCTACATTGTTTGAACACAGCTGATCGAGAGAATAAGCTCTTTGGATAGCAAGATCTTCTGACGATACAAGAACGATTCCAACTCCAGCGACAATATCACCATTAGGACCTATCCTTGAAGCTCCATCAAAGAATAGACGTCAAGTAGGATCTTCTTCAGCAATTTGGTTTGAATCTAGGACTTCATCTGGAATTTCGTCATAGAGTTTTGAATCTTCTGGAATTGAATGAGCAGCCAGAAAATCAGCTAAAGCTTGTCCTTTGACTGACTTCTGAGGAATATAATGCATGTCATACTGAGCAAGTAGGATTCCCCAGTTAGCTAATCGAGAATTCAAAACACTGGGTTTCTTCATCATGATCCGTATAGGATTGATCCTGGAGATGACATGAATAGTCTGGCCAATGATATAATGTCGTGTCTTTTGAACAGTGAACATCAAGGCTTGACATTCTTTTTCGACCGGTGAATATCGAGGTTCAGCTCCGGTCATAGTACGACTGAGATAGTAGATGGCTTGTTCATGACCATTTTGATTCTTTTGAGCGAGTAATGCACCCAATGAATGACTCATTGCTCGAATATATAGGAGAAATAGAATTCCTAAAACGGGAGGTACCAATACTGGAGGGCTCATCAGATATTGTTTTATATCATCGAATGCTTTCTGACATTCATCATTCCAGACAAAAGAAACACCTTTCTTCATAAGTTTGTTGAATGGTCTACAGCGTCCTGATAAATTAGAGATGAATCTCCTGATATAAGCGATCCTTCCTTGAAATCCTCGTAGCTCTTTTAAGGTGCGTGGAGGACGCATCTCTTGGATGGCTTTGATCTTCTCGGGATCCACGTGTATACCTTTACAGGTAATGACGAAGCCGAGAAATTTACCACTAGAGACGCCTAAGAAGGACTTAGTAGGGTTCATCTTTAATTGATGCTTACACATTAGATCAAATATAGTCTTCAAATCTTGGATATGATCCTCCTTTTGTCGACTTTTGACTGCAATATCATCAACATAGCATTCGACTGTTTTCTGCAAATGTTCACGGAATATAGTGCTCATAGCTCGTTGATAAGTTGCTCCTACATTCTTGAGACCGAATGGCATAACTGTATAACAGTATGTACCGATCGGCGTTCTGAATGAAGTGTGCTTCTCGTCATCTGAAAACATTTTAATCTGATTGTATCCAGAATACCCGTCCATGAATGACATCCGCTCAAATCCACAGGTATTATCAATCATGACATCAGTGATTGGTAGAGGGAATTCGTCTTTAGGGCATGCCGCATTGAGATCGCGGAAGTCTATGCATACTCTGACCTTGCCAGTCTTTTTAAGGACAGGAACTATGTTAGCCACCCAATCGGGATGTTGTTCCTCTCTAATAAACCCGGAGGTTATGAGTTTATTGACTTCAACTTCAATTGCATCCATAATATCTGGACGAAATTGTCGTTGTTGTTGTTTGACCGGTTTAGCATTCGGCAAGATATTGAGCTTGTGAGTTGCAATTTGTGGATCAAGTCCTGGCATATCTTCATAACTCCAAGCGAAGACGTTGATGTAGTCACGAATGAGTTTGATCATGTCTTGCTTATCAGGTTCAGAAAGACTTTCACTAATGAATATTGGTTTGGGAGATCCCTCTTCACCAACATCTATTTGAACAAGTTTGTCTTCAGTCGGAGGTTCTTTTTGCTCGAAACGAAACTCCCATTGATTATCTAATCTTTGGGCCCATTGTTCCGATTCAGGTGAGATTTCAAACTCTTCTTCGTCTTCATCACTTTCTTCAGAATGGTCAATGGAAACCATGTTGGAAGACAGAATGTTGCAGTAGAAGTCCCCGATACTTGTATCGGAATCCCAAGAAGTGGTACTAGAAGAATCAGATCTCTTATCTTCGTCAGACTCGGGATCTTCATGGATAATATTGATAAAAGGAGTAGGAGCTATATAGCCCAGTCCGCATTTCGTCCTTCCATATTTCAGAGGAGGAATACGAACAGGCATTTTTCTTCCCTTTCCACTATTGAGGCCAGTCCTGAAGTCATAGCCCATATTTTTGATGATGTCTTTAGATTGCTGACTATAACGATGTAGTTGTAATCTTCCAGTGTCATCATTTTTGTCTTTATCTTCTAAATCAGAAGGACTTTGGGGCCCTTTATAGAAGAATATTGGAATGTCTCCTGGCTTTCTGCTGGGAACTAGAAAGTATGAAGATTGTACAGGTTCTAGGGATACATCTGTATGAACAGTCTGTACAACCCCTATGGTTATTGCGTTCAAGTCATCTAACAAATGTAAATAACTATGAACATAATTACACACATCAGCATACTGCAAAGATGGAGACTTTTTATTAAATGTAAAAGCAGCAGTATTTACATTGGGAGAAGGCTGAGCCTTAGAGATTTTAGCCAAGTCAATGACTAAAGGGGGAGAAGAAGAACGAGAAGAAGCGTTGTTTCGATTAAGATCGATAACAAATGGCTCAGAAGAGGTGAGCTCCCTTGAAGTTTGAGATAGAAGAATAATTCGCCCTCCAACTGGAATTAGCAGAGTATCCTGTTTCATATGTGGAGATGCAGAAATTACAGTACGCCCACTGACAGGAATAATTATTGCGTCTTGAGCAAACGACTGAGGTAACGGAGAAATCCGTACACTCACCGGAATGATGAAAGAACCTTCTTCAGAGAGTTTGGGAGATTGTTGCTAAATAGTTCGACCTTTAACAGGAATTATTAAGGTCTCACTTTGTGAATTCTCTTTCTCCATAGCTTGTATAACTCTTGTATACTCTTCTTTGTACATTCGAGAATCATTGAAATAAGCTTCAACCCCATGGAAGGGATTTATATCAGCAACTTCTTTTTGTACTCTTCCATTGCTATCAATGTATTTAAAACACTAATGAAGAGTAGAAGGCACCACATTATTTTTATGAAGAAAGGGCCTCCCCAGAAGAAGATTATAGGATCCCACGATCTCGATCACATAGAAAGTGACTTTGGATCTGAAATTGTCTATCTGAAGCCTCAGATGAATCTTTTCCAAAGGCTCGCTTCGGCTTTGATTGAATCCCAGGATAGTAGTAACCGTCTTAGAGAGCTTGTGAAGAGGGATTTTTAGTTCATCCAACAGACTCTTTGGCATTATGCTTATAGCAGACCTTGGATCAATGAGGATACGATCTATCTTCATTGTATCGATATAACCGGTGTAGTAGAGAGGCCGATCATGTCGATTATCCTCCAATAGCATGTCATCTTGTGTAAAGGTGATATTTGGGATAATTTCCAATACACTGTTGCAATGTAAGCAAGTGGCAGGTTCTGCATCTGGCTTCTTCAATTGTGCAAGACAAGAGTCAGCTTGTAGAAGTGCTTCACTTAATGTCTCCCGAGTCTCTTTGGAAAGACGTAGAAGTTCAAAGAGGGACATTCTAGCTGGAGTATTAGCAAGCTGAGCTAAAATGTCGAAATTATAAGGCTTCTGAAGTCCAAGAGGAGAGGACTTCTTGATTGGCTTATCAAACCGAGCCTGTTGTTTGCCTTTCTCCAGAGCTGTAGGCTTGGAAGGAATAGGTTCAGTAGATGATTCTTCTTCAGGAGGAACATTAGAAGCATCTTTATCAGCTGGAGGGATATCAAGAGGATCCTCAGGATTTTTGGAATAATCCTTTAGATAAGGTTTCCCCGTTCGAGTAGCACTAACAAGTGCTTCTTCTTTCTCTTTTGGCTCTGTGTCAGGAATAGATCCAAGAGAAGTCATATGACATGATTTAATCTTTCCAGCCTTCTTGGACTTTCGAAAAGTAGTCTTTTGAGGAGAAGGCGATTCAAAATCTGCCACTAGATCAGGATGGATCCACATGATTTCTCCAGTTTCCAAAGTGATTGGCACTAATCCTTCAGACCGTGGAGGAGGAAGATTCACTATGTCAAGAGTTGCCTTGGGAATAGGAACGATCCCACTTTCAAGGAGTTGAGGAGAGAAATCTCTGAATTGCATAGAGACGACGTTGGAGGTGACGGTCTTCTCTTTTGGAGTAAGAGAGATAGCTCCAGATTTAATCATTTTTTGGATCTTTCCTTTCAGTACATAACATGTACGAATTGTATGACCCAGCATTCTGTGATATGGGCAGTATTTGGGATGATCTGTTTTACCAGCTTCATCAGATTTCTTGATCTCAGATAATTGTATCTTATTACCTTTCAGCAGACATTCAAAGATACCAAGGACATCGTCGTCATCGAAAGAATATTCTTCTTTGGGGTGAGGTGTTCTTGGTTGTTGAGTTGTAGGAGAGGTTTGAACAGTTGATACATCTTTGCTCTGAAGATTAACTTCAAGAGTTTCTTTTCCCTTGCGAGCATTGTTTTTATTGTTAGTACCTTGACCTATTTCTTTAGGAGTCATCTGCACTCCTAAACCTTTGAAGGTTTCAGCACTAATTTCTGCGGCCTTGGCACTAACTATGAAAGAAGGCCAGTCTTGGAATTGAGTGGATCCTGTCCACATGCTGATGATTGGCAACAAGTTTGATTTGCATGTGTCGATGGTGACAGCATTAGGAGTTCCAAGCGGCATCTTCAGAGCTTCTCTTCGAAACCGTTCAATGTACTCTTCTGTAGTTTCATTATTTTTCTGCTTGATTCTAATAAGAGCAGACATAGTCATGTCATTGAGCCCTTCATAGAACCGTTCAAGAAACATCTGTTTGAAACCGAAAAATGAGGTAATGCTCCCATATGGGAGACTTCTATACCATTCATAAGCCGTTCCCTTGAGACATCCAACAAACACCCGAGTAAGGAGGGCGTCGCTTGGTTGCAGCTGATCAGTTATCACTTCAAAGTGATTAATGAACTGACTTGGAGAAGTGGTTCCATCATAGAATGAGATAGTGGGAAGCTTGTATTTAGGAGGATACGATACTTGCTTCCATTCTATCGGATAAGGTTGTTTGATGCCTAACCTTTGTAAACCATCTTTCTGTTTGAATGCCTCGAATTGAGTTTTGAGATCCCTCAATTCTTTATTAACAATTCCAGAAGATTGTGGAGTTGTAATTTGTAGAGAATAGTTGGAAGGAGGAACAGCATTGTAAGCACTACCCCCAGCTCCAGAGAGACTAGGGTTTGGTTGAGCTGGTCCAGGAGTATTAGATTGTACTGCTGGAGGAACTTGTACTGGACTCATATCAGTGTCAGGTGGTATGGAATCTGGTACAGTCTGTCGATTTTGCATCTGTGTTGCCATGAGTTTATACATCGACTTCATAGTATCAGCCATAGACTTCATTTGTTGTTCCAAAGAAGCAATTCTTTGATCTTGAGGAGTCAAGGAAGAAGAAGGTTCATCAGTATTCCCATCAACCATATAAGTCATGACTGTACGAGGAATTATTGATGAACTGGTAGATGTTGTTTGTTCTGAATCATTGTTTTGTGCATCAAAGTCAATTATAGGAGAACTACCCCCAGTAGGAAGAGGTGGGAAGTTAGATTCTCCAAGGAATTCAGAATCATCTTCAGAGATCAAATTTCTTTAACTAGAGGCCAGGACTCTTGCTCTGGTATTTCTATATACTCCATCTGGACTATCAACTCTACCCCCAGCATCCCGAGAGGTCAAGGCTCATCTTCATCAGGCATAGGTTCACACTGAATCCGATTGAAGACAGATTGTCGTTTTGTTTGACATCTGTATTACATTGTGACTCTTGGCTGGAAGTCACATTCATGATCAACATGATTATGAGCCATTGATTGACATCTGCATTGAATTATGACTCTTGGATAGAAGTCACATTCAGCATGGTCCTTTGACACAGAATCACTTCTTCTCTTCTGTTGAAGATATTCTCGTAAATCTGTTTGTGAAGATTGAGGAATATATTTCCTGTTCTTGGGTCTTGATGGCTCTTGATTATATAGAGAATGATTAATATGAGCCACATAGTTTCTTGCATACTCTGCATCTGGATCTCTTATCCTTGTTTCCAACTGGTATGGTTTCTTAACACCAGAAGTGTTAATTTTTGTTCTTAGATCAGTTGGAGGTAACACATTGGTTTTGGACACATGGAGTTTTCCTTCCATTGATCTGGATATTTGCAGAGAAGGAAGAGTTGAACCACCCCCTTGATTAGGAGTTGGTAACAGACCTTTTCTAGACAAATTATGTGCCCAATTCGAAGAAGTCATAGAAGAAAACATTAAGGAATGTTTCTTCTTAGACTCATTCAAGTTTTGAGACATAGAATGTCCAGAAGAAAGAGTAGTCAAAAGACCATCTCCTTTTCTTTGACTAAAAAAATTGTCAGTCAAAGCTGTTCCTGAAGTAAAAACTATAGGAGCAGAAGAAACAACTAAAGAGTTATTTCTTTTCGAAGGGACTTTGTGTGGAAGACCACCCCCAGTTCTGGTAGAACTTGGCAAAGAGAAAGAGATAGCTAAAGAGCTATTCTTCTTAGATGAAATACACGCTGAAACAGGCTTGGTTAAAGAACCAGTGCTGTTGGCGTGACTTTTGACTTTGGAAATACACGCTGGAATAGATTTGGCTAAGGAGCCAGTATTGTTAGCGTGATTGTTGATTTTAGAATTACACACTGGAACAGACTTGGCTAAGGAACCAGTGTTGTCAGCGTGACTTTTGAGGTTGAAATTGCACGCTGGAACAGATTTGGCTAAGGAGCCAGTACTGTCAGCGTGATTGTTGATTTTAGAATTACACACTGGAACAGACTTGGCTAAGGAACCAGTGTTGTCAGCGTGACTTTTGAGGTTGAAATTGCACGCCGGAACAGATTTGGCTAAGGAGCTAGTACTGTCAGCGTGACTTTTAACTTTGGAGACACACACTGGAACAGATTTGGCTAAGGAGCCAGTACTGTTAGTGTGATCTTTGATTGCTGTCATCTTTGAGCGCACAAGAGTGTGCGTGCTTGCAGTAGAGTTCTTGCCAGTGTTAGGAGCAGACACTGTGGCAGAGACTTCACCATTGGCTGCCAACTGATTCTTAGGGACATAGATAAAGTGTCCCTTCGACTTGGCAGTGATGATGGAGGCTGTAGTGGGCTTACCACTCTTAGCCCGCTGCATTTCTTCATAGGCGAGTTGATCGAATTGGATCGTCATCACCTTCTTCGTCGAGCCGATTGACGAAGTATCGCATTGAGTTGTTGCCATCTCAGAAGAGGAGATGGTTTTCCCCAGCAGAGTCGCCAATTTGTTTTCGATAAATAAATTCCTTTATTTATTGTGTATCTGGGAAAATTACAACTGTGGGAATCTGATCTAGAAGACGATCACTTTATCCCTTGGACTATGCGAAGAAGAAAAGCTCTCAAAATTTTGACAGTAGATAACTATGTATCCTTACAATGAATGAGAAAAAAAACTCTATTTATAGAGTCAAAAATAATATCTGAAAAGATAACTGTCTTCACAGCCTGTGCTTAGTTGAAAATCACGCAGGATTTAACATACGCAAGGTTGTGAGCAGTTACTGGACGTGGCCTGTAACTGTTGGACACATGGCAATCATGCATAAGTCGTGTGCAAGTTACAGGACACGCAGGCGAGAGATCAGTGGCATGGCTGCCACGTACTCCAATTTGATGAAATCCACGCAGACTCGTTGAAGACGAAATCCACGCAGATTCGGGATAGAAAGCTTCAAAATCTACGCAAACTTGGGGCAAGAAGCTTCAGAATCTACGCAGACTTTGATGAAGAAAATTTCAGAATCCACGCAGACTTGAGGAAGAAAACTTCAGAATACACGCAGATTTGGAAAAGAACTGCCAGCTGTCTTGATTCAGCGTGCCTCGACTGACATAAAATCTCTGGTAGTGATTGCTTTTGTCAGTCACATTAAATGACAAGAAGCTCTTTTGGTACGCCAACTTGACGAAGGTTGAGTCTTTCTGAAGAAGATTTCGAAAATCACGTAATAGACGGCTGTGATCTCTCGAATTCTGTGCATACGTGGCATACGAAGAGACATTCTTCGACTGTTGTGCTGTCAGTCATAATTACTCTCTGACAAATGATGAGCTGTCTCTCCAGCGTGATTTGTAAATATTGTCTGGATCAACTGAGCGTGACTTTTGACTCTGTCCTGATCAACTCAGCGTGACTGTCATTTTTAAAGGCCTACACGCATAAGCCGCATGGACCGCATGGACCGCATGAGCCGCATGAGCCGCATGGCCGCATGAGCCGCATGGCCGCATGAGCCGCATGAGGCCGCATATGAGCCGCATGCCGCATAAGACCGCATGGCCGCATATGAGCCGCATAAAGACCGTATGACTGCTGACGTGCTAAGTATAAAGTGCGCCAACAAAATGCCACATTACGCCTCATGAGCCCATAAGCCCGAGTCGCTAAGCCCCTTTGGGGCTTAGCTCCAAATGGAATTAATCCAAGAGAATGACAAAAGCATTAATGCTTAATCCTTGGAGCCTTATTCTTACCTCCTTGTAAAATCACCCACATAGTTCCCTCCTTAGGGTCACCACCCCATGTGCATCTCTCAACAACACACCCAAGTATATATGTTGAGATAACTCATGGTACATTTCCGATGTGGGACTAAAATTTACAAGGCATGTTGAGAGCAAGCTCTCTCCATGTAAAGAAAGCACCAACAATCCTCCACATATCATAATATATATATGTGTCCAGGGTTGAGCGTTTCCCACAGTAACTGTCCATTTTGTATTAGGATAGATGTCGCTGACGACTTGAATCTTCCCGCATGGGTTAAATAACAATGTGATACAAGAATGGACTACGCCTTGAATTCTGCACCACAATTGTAATTCTTTCCACTCACAAAGTGTAGTTATGTGTGCTTCTGGCTGCACATTAAAGGCCCTGTGCCAGCTTGGTTTCAGTGTATAATTTTGGGCGTCTACAAGTTTACCCTCAAGAGACGGCCTGATATCTCTTTCCATATACTATAGGTGAGTTCTTTATTAAAGAGATATGACATGAAGCCTTGCGCTTCCTTGCGGTGCTACGCCACTATGACATGGACTGAAGCCGAGGCATTACCCTTACATGGGAACCTCATCGTAGTGTCATACTACTGTAGCATGAGGTCACAAGCCTCTTTGTAGTGCCAAACTATCCAGCATGAAGCCTAAGGCTTCCTTGCGGTGTTACGCCGCAATGACATGGCTTGCAATGCCGAGGCTTTACCCCTACCTGGGTACCTCATCGTGGTGTCGTGCCACTGTAACATGGGGCCATCCTCCCCTTTGTAGAGCTGTCTACAACTCTTTAATTACGTCATACAGCATTAGGCTACCTGTCTATTTGTGGTGCTACGCCGCTGTGACTTGGCTTGCAAAGCCGAGGCATTACCCCTACCTGGGAACCTCATGGTGGAGTCACCCCACTGTAGCATGGTGTTTCACTCCTTGTAGTGCTGCTCTACCGTACTTCCTGTAAAGTACACCAGGCATTCACTCTGCCTGAGAACTCATTAAGGCGTTTAAGCCAACCTTCCACAGGATCTGTTTTTTTTTGCAGAAAAATACATAGTAGACAACAGTGGTTATGGGTCCGTATCCCTTCCATGTTCCAGAGAACAAGTACCCACTGTTACCTGATAGTTTCCCAGTCAGTGATCCTCCTTTGAACCAAAAGTTAGATGCCTAGTAGATTTATCTTTGAACTAATAGCATAAAACTTTATGGTAGGATTACAAAGACACACTATCAGAATGCCTTCAAGCCCATTTTACAAGCTGTGTCATCGACCAACTGGCGCTTGAGGCCCTTTGTGAACGGATCTGCCAGGTTCTCCTGACTCCGAACATCAACCACTGCAATTATACCTCTTTTGATAAGATCGTGTACTGTCCTGTGCTTCAACCGCACAGTCCTCTTCTTCCCGTTGAAGAGGTCATTTGATGCCACCGCCGCAGTCGCCTGGTTGTCACAGTATATCGGTATCGCCGGTATCTGAGCCCCAACCACTGGAAGATCATACATGAGCTCCCGAAGCCATTCTGCTTCATCTGCTGCAGTTTCAAGTGCATAGAATTCAGATTCCATGGAGGAACGAGAGAGTATAGTCTGCTTCTTCGACTTCCACGATATAGCAGCTCCACCCAAGGAAAAGACATATCCACCTGTGGATCTCTCGCTTTCCACCTCTGAACACCAGCTAGCATCACTGAAGCCTTCCACTACTGTCGGATACCCGTTGTAGTGCAGTGCATATGTCTGAGTTTTCTTGAGATATCTCATCACCCGCTTCACAACTTTCCAGTGCTCAACCCCTGGTTTGCTTGTGAACCGACTCAGCATTCTTACGGCGAAAGCTATGTCAGGCCTTGTGGCAGTGGTTGCGTACATCAAACTTCCGATAATACTAGAATACTCCAGTTGTCTGACACTTTTCCTTGAATTTGGCTTCAGCTTCTGATCACACCTGTATGGCGTATCGATCCCTGGAAGATCCTTATACCCATAGCGTGTGAGCATCTTCTCAATGTAGTGAGATTGTGACAGCGCTACTCCAGTGTCTATCCGGATGATCTTTATGCCCAAGATGACATCTGCATCCCCCAAGTCCTTCATACTGAACTTGGTTGAGAGAAACTTCTTTGTCTCTGTGACACAGCCTATATCCGTACCTAGGATTAGCATGTCGTCCACGTACAGACAAACGATAACTCCTCTTCCATCAGCAAACTTTATGTAAACACATTTGTCCGTCTCGCTGACTCTGTAGTGTAATGCCCCGCTCCGTACGGCGCATTACGCTGAAGCGTTGACTCAACGAGTCGCGTTGACGGAAGAGAATGTATCGATGCAAAACGATGCGAGAGTTACGTTGTCCCGAGCAACGCATCAAACTAAGTTGATGCGAAGAGTTGCCTTATCCCGAAAGAATGCATCGAGTGAATCGATGCGAAGCGCCGCGTTGCCCCGAAGGATGAGTGCGTTGAATCGGCTTGAAGATTCTAAGAAATCGAATCGACCAAGGCGCAAGTCCAAATCGATGCAAGGATTGATTTTAGTTGGTTTCGTGTACAGGTTATACTTTGACGGAAAAATATTAGAGGTCGATCTTTTGCAATATTTAGTAAGGGGTCCGCGAAATCAAATCGTCGCCTTGCGACGGGCCGAGACTTGGGCACGCTAAGGCAAATCGGACGTATGATTCAATGAAGCACGAAGTGCTCGAATGGCTAAGTCAGGAGAGTGGCCGTGCAACAAAGCTAGGGAATCGAGCCGCATCGGCTCGGCGAAACGACGAAGGCGTATCGACTCAAGGTGGGAGGATTGACTTCTTTTTACTCCTTCATTCGATAAGTCAAATGTATCTTTGTATGCTAAAGTTAACCTATCGACGCCACGGGCGTGGTCCGATCGGAAGATAAATCATAGTGTGAGTCAAACACTATGTTAGAACAATTGAAATAAAACGTGCATCAATATGCACGAGTCGCTATGGAATATTGGATATCGCTAAGGCGAGCGCCTCGATGCGCAAGCCGCAAGAATATGGGATAACTGTACTCGGCGAGTGCCTTAGTGCACGAACCATACCGTGCCTTTGCTGCACGAGTTAGACGGGTAGAACATTGAATGACAATAGGCGAGCGCCCTAGCGCGCAAGCCCCGAACATTGATTGCTAAGTTATAGAACATGGGGATACGGTCGAAACGTGCCTACGTGCACGGGATAATAATAGATGGCTTCGTTGCGAGAGAATACAGTTGTGGCATGAATGTGACGGAACTGTCGGATATGACATGGTGCCTCGAAAGGTGTTCAAGACCTTCGGGTCGTTCGGTTGACGAACATTGAGTTGAGGCACGATGCCATTGAATCATTGAAACGAAGTATAAAATGTAAGAACACAGAAAGTTAATGAAAGAGACGCGAGATGATAAGTCTGAGTCTCGGACTCAAGACTATGTTTGGTTGTTTGAATTTGATGGCTTGAATGATAGGGCGTTGCATGGTCGATTGGAATGGGCTCGAGATTAATATGATAATAACTCGTGCACGAGTGTTCCCCCAAAACGGTTAAATGCCGGAGGAGCGCCCCGGAACCGATTGGCCGCGGAGGGATCGGATAATCTTTGTAGGCGCACATCCTTAAACAAGATGGGAAAAGCTGCAAATGATGGTATGCATCGGGGACGTTTCGGTTGTTTGGAAGGTGACCCAACCCGTGAAACGCCGAGCAGCCCAACCAAATAGAGAGAAAAGAATGAGAGAAAAGAAAGGAACTCCTTTAGTCCATTCCGGCGCGGATACGCCAACGGCCCTCATATAGTTAAGGAACGATGGGTTGAAAGTGTAGGCGCGAATGCGTCCCGCATATAGATCATACTTAGAGATGCACTTATAACATGACAGGGAAGGATTGAGGCGTATTCACCTTGCGTCAGTGCAAGGGACGCAAGGGCGAGTGCATCGACTTGGTAAGTCGCGCCACGAATCAAACACGAGATTGCTTGTCTGCTTGTCTATTCAATTCGATAACATGCTGCTATGATAACATGCTTTACGCTTTCGAATATGCTATGAAATTGACCCTAAGGAGAACATAGCAAGATCATAAGCTAAGTTGCATGATTCAACATAAATATTAAAATGTCGGGTTGGAAAGATGATCTTTATTATCAGTACATGCGAGGACGAACGTACTGATCCCCCACCAGCTTCATGCAGGGTGCAGGGAATGGATGGCTCGCGACGAAGCGTTGCTTGAACGTGTTGAGGCTTGGAATGCCGAAGCGCATTGAAGCGTGCGATCGCATTGACGCTCGGACTACGCAGCTGGATTGATGCGGCCGAGATATAGAAGGCATGATGTATGGAACGGTGAAATCCTTTATGGGCAAGAGAGAACCTGAGTGTTGTAGCCAATCTGGCATATATTGTTTGGCTATCGAAAGCCTTTGTAATCTCAGTTTTGAATATCAATAAAGAGAATTGTTTCGTATACTCTGTTTTTCGATCGTTGTAAATATCGAATCAAAAGATAACCATTTGAGAACTTGTCATCTTGCCTTGCACGAGCACAACTCCAGGCTCGTGCGGCACCACGCCTCCTGCGAGGACGATGATTCGGGTGATTCCGGGTCGGGACGTGACAAATTGGTATCAGAGCTCTAGGCTCAATTTCCTCTGGACGCTCGCTTCATTACAATTCAAAAAGTTGCCCACCACCACTTGATATCACTCTTGACTCTACTCGATGCCATACTGGATGTTCCATACAATAAGTCTAATACAAATCGTATAATTTTGCCGCATGTGTTTTGGAAATTACAGGATGTTTGCTAAGAAAGTCGCGAGGGGTATATTGCATTGAATGCAAACGAGCCGTAAAAATGTTAGTTGCTGCAAGCGCAACAAATTGTGAAATACGATTTGAGATGTTGTCGCAATGTAACATGTTGAATGAGAAATAAAATGATGCACGAAGTGCAACGAGTAATGGTGAATATGCGTTAAAATAAAAGTGAGAAGTGATAAGCCAATACCGAATGTGTTAAAACGGATTGTGCATTGACTTGGAAAGTCGAGAGTAATTCGTTGCACGAGGTGCGGTAAATATCGGAAATGATCGTTGTACGATGTGCAACGCGTATTGGAAAGTAAAATCATTGCACGTGGTGCAACGCATATCAAATTAATCGTTGCACGAAGTGCAAAGAAAATTGGAAATAAATCGTTGTACAAGGTAAAATAAAAGTGTCGGAATTAAATCGTAGCACGATGTGCAACGCGTATCGGAAATGAAATTTGTTGCACGGGGTGCAATGCGTGTCTAAATAAATTATTGCACGAGATGCAACATAAGGAAAGAATTGAAATCGTAAATCGATAGAACGAATCGTTCAGTTGCACACCAAACTTATGTTGGCAAGCGAGAACATTGACCGAGTTGTGTCAGATTTTGATAAAATCAAAGTTACGGTTGTGATCAAGCACGATCACTGCAGAAATCGTGAGTCGGAAGAGATTGTTGGTTTGCACTAAGTATAGCACGAGGGAAATGGCTTGAATTCCGAGTGGTATATGCCATACCACGTAGGCGATGAATGACTCGATTCCGAGTGGTATATGGTATAGCACTTGTGCGATAAATTTCATCGACACGTTATGAGAATTGCGGAAGGTTTGTCCGCAACGGACGGGAGAGTACCGAGACTTGTTAAAAATTTGTATGGCGATATGTTGATGCAAGTGTTCTTCGAAAATCGGTTGGGACGATAAGGCGAGACTTGTATCGATGAACGATACGTCGGACGAAAGTTATAAGTCGGTCGGACGACCAAGACTAGCGAAATGATTATGCCTTGATGCAATAATCGGATTGACGAGAAAGGGAAAACTCGAGCTTATGAATGAGTCGCACGACTTGCGATCTCGATAGGAATATTGGACGAGGCGAATCGAATCACACGACTTGCGATATCGATAGGAATGTTCGGCTAGGCGAATCGAATCGCACGACTTACGATTTCGATAGGAAATGTTGGGCGATGCGAATTGCGATCGAATTGTACAATGTGCAACTTCGGTAAGAAAGCTGGTTGACGTGAGAAATCGTGCCTAAGAAATAGTTGGTAACGTTACGGCAAAACTCATTTGAGTATGACTGAAAACACGTAAAAACTTAGAGGGCGAGATCGTATAACTCGAGGGCACGATGTTGGATAATCGGTAACTCGGTTACGCGATCAAAGTATAGCGGGATGTGGCGAATCGAAGAATGAGTTGATACGTACGGAAAAGTTCATTGCGAACTTGGACACATGCAATGCGAGTTAAGTTGACGTTGAGACGGATTCAAAGTTGACCCTTACGTTATCGAAATTGATACGGCATATCGAGATCGATACATAAGGAAACGTAAGCACGATGTGGGAATACAAAATGGAGTGCGCCTTGCGCTATCAAAGTTTTGTAAGTAACGATACGAGGAGGAACGAACTTGGTTGATCGTAAATTTTGTGATTGATCAAAGACGAGACTATAAGTCATCGACGATTTGCTCGATGCGTATAGCATCTCGTGTGTCGATCCGCGAACAAGATAGACTCGAACTTGATGCGAGTCGATGTTTCATAAATTGTGAATTCATCGACGGTAGTGCATGACTTGACTCGGAGGATAGTTGTGCATCAGTTGCGCCGATAGAAATGGTTTTTTTGTTCGAAAGTGGGTAGTCGCATAGAATCGTCGGAACGTGATTTGGCTCCGAAATAAGATATAGCATGGTTCGTATTAAACTGTCCTTCGTTAATGATCCACAATTATCGAGCGTAGCTTCGGGGCAGCTGATCCTAGAAGACTTGACCGCCAAATCAAATTGAATGCTGCAGACCGTAAGATGACCCATGCGATATCGCATATGGGATTGCACCGATAACAAATATAACACGGTGCATGTTGACGATAAGTCTAGGCGATTGCGAGAAACGTGCTAGGCACGAGGGGGGAACGATAAGGGAATGGCTTACGAGTCATGTCATTAGATTCGGATTCACCTTGCAATTGAGCTTACGTGAATCGAAATTATGTTCGATGTTGCGAGACGGATAAGTTGGGAATTTGACTAGTAAATTTTCTACTCGATAGGAATCGAACGTAAAACGCGTCAATAAAGATCTTCGTGTCAAGGTGATCGTTGCCTTTTTGCACCGTCGCCTTGATGTAAACTTTCGTGTCGGATAGATTGTGGCCTTTGTGCAATGTCAATTTAAAGTTGCGTCGGAAGAAGTTAAGCACGGTGCTAGGAAGACACCTAGCAGGCGTTGTCCCGAATGTTGATAAAAGAAATCGTAATCGAGATAAGTGCATAGCCAAACTTCGAAAATAGTTGGATGGCGACTTCGAACGCAAGGCGTTGCGGAGACTTGTTGCGATCGGATGCGCATCGGCTTGACGCGACGCTAAGAGTTGGTAGTCTCGATGAAACATACGAAACGAGAAATGCGACTTTGAATCGCATCACGTGCAGTGACTTTATGGAATGAAATCAAGTACGTATCGAATATACGTATGCGATAAAATTTCGAGAACGGTTGCTAAGGATAAGTCCGATCGAGAGTACGAGATGGCAAGCATAGGATTGAAATTTACTTGCCAGCTTTGTTCCAATTTGCTACGACTGGACTTGGTCGAAATACACATATCTTCGGGACGCCTTAAATATAGGTACGAATCCAAATCGAGTTGTATCCAAATTCAAATCGAGCTGCAGGGATGACTTTGAAATGTTAATGGAAAGCTTGCGAGATATTATGAAATCGAACAACATTGGTGGGGCGAGATCGTGAAACGATCTATAAAACACTTAGCCGGAGTGTTGGTTTTGGTTCGAGGACGAACCTTGTTTTGAGTGGTATATTCTGTAATGCCCTGCTCCGTACGGCGCATTACGCTGAAGCGTTGACTCAACGAGTCACGTTGACGGAAGAGAATGTATCGATGCAAAACGATGCGAGAGTTACGTTGTCCCGAGCAACGCATCAAACTAAGTTGATACGAAGAGTTGCCTTGTTCCGAAAGAATGCATCGAGTGAATCGATGTGAAGCGCCGCGTTGCCCCGAATGATGAGTGCGTTGAATCGGCTCGAAGATTCTA
Organism: Iris pallida; assembly: GCA_029216955.1. Taxonomy (NCBI): domain Eukaryota; kingdom Viridiplantae; phylum Streptophyta; class Magnoliopsida; order Asparagales; family Iridaceae; genus Iris; species Iris pallida. The sequence continues at coordinate 5,561,377 of JANAVB010021198.1, forward strand.
AGAAATCGAATCGACCAAGGTGCAAGTCCAAATCGATGCAAAGATTGATTTTAGTTGGTTTCGTGTACAGGTTATACTTTGACGGGAAAATATTAGAGGTCGATCTTTTGCAATATTTAGTAAGGGGTCCGCGAAATCAAATCGTCGCTTTGCGACGGGCCGAGACTTGGACACGCTAAGGCAAATCGGACGTATGATTCAATGAAGCACGAAGTGCTCGAATGGCTAAGTCAGGAGAGTGGCCGTGCAACAAAGCTAAGGAATCGAGCCGCATCGGCTCGGCGAAACGACGAAGGCGTATCGACTCAAGGTGGAAGGATTGACTTCTTTTTACTCCTTCATTCGATAAGTCAAATGTATCATTGTATGCTAAAGTTAACCTATCGACGCCACGGGCGTGGTCCGATCGAAAGATAAATTATAGTGTGAGTCAAACACTAAGTTAGAACAATTGAAATGAAACGTGCATCAATATGCACGAGTCGCTATAGAACATTGGATATCGCTAAGGCGAGCGCCTCGATGCGCAAGCCGCAAGAACATGGGATAACTGTACTCGGCGAGTGCCTTAGTGCACGAACCATACCGTGCCTTTGCTGCACGAGTTAGACGGCTAGAACATTGAAAGACAATAGGCGAGCGCCCTAGCGCGCAAGCCCTGAACATTGATTGCTAAGTTATAGAACAAGGGGATATGGTTGAAACGTGCCTACGTGCACGGGATAATAACAGATGGCTTCGTTGCGAGAGAATACAGTTGTGACATGAATGTGGCGGAACTGTCGAATATGACATGGTGCCTCGAAAGGTGTTCAAGACCTTCGGGTCGTTCGGTTGACGAACATTGAGTTGAGGTACGATGCCATTGAATCATTGAAACGAAGTATAAAATGTAAGAACACAGAAAGTTAACGAAAGAGACGCGAGATGATAAGTCTGAGTCTCGGACTCAAGACTATGTTTGGTTGTTTGAATTTGATGGCTTGAATGATAGGGCGTTACATGGTCGATTGAAATAGGCTCAAGATTAATGTGATAATAACTCGTGCACGAGTGTTCCCCCAAAACGGTTAAATGCCGGAGGAGCGCCCCGGAACCGATTGGCCGCGGAGGGATCGGATAATCTTTGTAGGCGCACATCCTTAAACAAGATGGGAAAAGCCGCAAATGATGGTATGCATCGGGGACGTTTCGGTTGTTTGGGAGGTGACCCAACCCGTGAAACGCCGAGCAGCCCAACCAAATAGAGAGAAAAGAAGGAGAGAAAAGAAAGGAACTCCTTTAGTCCATTCCGGCGCGGATATGCCAATGGCCCTCATATAGTTAAGGAACGATGGGTTGAAAGTGTAGGTGTGAATGCGTCCCGCATATAGATCCTACTTAGAGATGCACTTATAACATGACAGGAAAGGATTGAGGCGTATTCCACCTTGCGTCAGTGCAAGGGACGCAAGGGCGAGTGCGTCGACTTGGTAAGTCGTACCACGAATCAAACACGAGATTGCTTGTCTGCTTGTCTATTCAATTCGATAACATGCTGCTATGATAACATGCTTTACGCTTTCGAATATGCCATAAAATTGACCCTAAGGAGAACATAGCAAGATCATAAGCTAAGTTGCATGATTCAACATAAATATTAAAATGTCGAGTTGGAAAGATGATCTTTGTTATCAGTACATGCGAGGACGAACGTACTGATCCCCCACCAGCTTCATGCATGGTGCAGGGAATGGATGGCTCGCGGCGAAGTGTTGCTTGAACGTGTTGAGGCTTGGAATGCCGAAGCGCATTGAAGCATGCGATCGCATTAACGCTCGGACTACGCAGCTGGATTGATGCGGCCGAGATATAGAAGGCATGATGTATGGAACGATGAAATCCTTTGTGGGCAAGAGAGAACCTCAGGGTTGTAGCCAATCTGGCATATATTGTTAGACTATCGAAAGCCTTTGTAATCTCAGTTTCGAATATCAATAAAGAGAATTGTTTCGTATACTCTGTTTTCCTATCGTTGTAAATATCGAATCAAAAGATAACCATTTGAGAACTTGTCATCTTGCCTTGCACGAGCGCAACTCCAGGCTCGTGCGGCATCACGTCCCCTGCGAGGATGATGATTCGGGTGATTCCGGGTCGGGGCGTAACATGTAGCCGTTTGACCTAATAACTTTGTCAAACTTCTCATGCCACATCTTGGGAGCTTGCTTCAAACCATACAATGATTTCACCAACTTACAGACTTTGTCTTCAAACCTTTGACGACAAATCCATCTGGCTGTTGCATGTAAATCTCTTCGGTCAGCTCCCCATTCAGGAATGCGGTCTTTACATCCATCTGATGTATCACCAACTTATGTATAGCTATAGAGCGATTAACATCCTGATGGTGGTCATCCGAGCTACTGGAGCGTACGTGTCAAAGTAGTCTATCCCCTGTTTCTGAGAAAATCTCTTGGCTACCAGCCTGGCCTTGAACTTGTCAATAGTTCCATCTGCCTTCATCTTCTTCTTGAAGATCCATTTACATCCGATGGGCTTCTCTCCTTCAGGTAGATCTACCAACACCTATGTGTTATTAGAGGTGATAGAGTCAAACTCATTATTCACTGCCTCCTTCCAGAAGATAGCATCTCTGGTCTTCATCGCCTCATCATAGGTAAGCGGATCTGCTTCCACATGATAGGTGACAAAGTCATCTCCGAAATCTTTCGGTCTCCTCGCTCGCTTAGCTGACGGCTCTGCGAGTTCTGGTACAAGAGTTGTTTCCTCAACAACAGCTTCTTCTTGGACTACTGGCCCATATGAGATTTCAGTCTCATTTGCACCTACATTATTTTCCGGAATGTCCGAAAGAACAATGTTTTTGTCTTTTGCAAACTTGTCTTCAAAGTATTCAGCATCGCGAGATTCGATGATATGATTTGACTCAATATCAAGAAATCTCCTAGCATCACTTTTCTCGGCATACCCCAAGAAGATCGCCTTCGTAGTCCTTGTCCCTAGCTTCTGAATCTTCAGATCTGGGAGCGTCACATACGCCAGACACCCCCACACTCGAATGACATTCAAGTTTGGTCTGACTTTGAACCAGAGTTCATGAGGAGTTACGTCCGAAGTTGCATATGGCACTCTATTTAGAATAAAAGTGGCCGTCAATGCAGCTTCTTCCCAATAGCATTTAGGAAGACCCGCGGTTAGCAGCATTGAGTTCATCATTTCTGTCAACGTTCTGTTCTTCCTCTCCGCTACTCCGTTGGATTGAGGAGAATATGAAGCAGTAGTCTCGCATATAATTCCATGTTCTTTGCAGAACGATGTGAATTCATGAGACCTGTACTCCCCACCTCGATCACTCCTTAACCTCTTGAGTTGTTGTCCAGTCTGCCGTTCAGCTTCGGCCCTGAACTCTCTGAACTTCTCGAAAGCTTCGTCTTTAGACTTGAGCAAGTAGACGAACGCGTATTTTGAGAAGTCGTTGATGAAGGTTATGAAATACTTCATCCCGGCCTTCGTGGAAAAATGTTTGAAGTCACAGATATCGGAGTGCACCAACTCCAGAAGATCTGTGCTTCGATTGACCCGATGAAAGGGTTTCCTTGTGATCTTCGTCTGAGCACACACTTCACACTTCTCCACCTTACCCCCACATTTGGAGATAAGTCCTAGACTAGACATTTTGTTAATTCTTTTACAATGAACATGTCCTAGTCTATTATGCCACACTCAAGAGAATAATCAGAAAAAGCAACTGCATTAATGTCTTCAAACTGGTTGACAAGCTGAATTTTAAACATTCCTTCGGTTTGATAGGCCTTCCCGAAGTATGTTTCTTTCTTGGACCTCACCATCTGACCAGCATTGATGTCCATCCTCAAGTCTGCGTTGCAGAGCAGGCTCCCAGAGATCAGGTTCTTGGCAATCGCCGGAACATGCTTCACACCTTGAAGCGTCAGAGTGTTCCCAGAAGTGAGTTTCAGTTCCACGATCCCGATCCCTAGAACTTCAGCTTGGGCCTGGTTCGCCATGACAACCTTCTCAGATATCGGCTGGTACGTGACGAACCATTCCTTGCCAGAACAGACATGGCAAGTCGCACCAGTGTCTATCCACCAGTCAGAGTCAACCCCCATATTTGTGACCTGTGCGATCATAGCAACAAAGTTAGAAACCAATGAAACCTTATTAGGCTTACCTTTCTCTGATTGTTTAGGCTTAGATCTGCATTCACTCTTGTAGTGGCCTTTCTTGCCACAATTGTAACAAGTCACGTGGGACTTAGTCTTCTGTTGCTTGAAAGAAGGACCCTTCACTTTTAGATTAGTGAAGTCCTTCTTCTTGGGATGAGAAGCCGCCTGCTTCCCCTTGGGATCTCTCGTCTGCACAAGATTGGCTTTAGCCAACTGTTTGGACAGAGTGTCCACCTTCTGTTGGGAACGCATCTCGTCCTCAACATGGATCTCTTGCAGTAGATCTCCCAAGCTAATGTCTAGCTTCTTTCTGTGCATCCTTGCATAGAAGGTACTCCATCCAGCAGGAAGTTTTGAGACGATCCCTCCGACGACAAACTTGTCGGAAAGGGGCATCTCTTCGTCTTCCAGTTTCTGACACAGCTTCAGAAATTCCTTCACCTGTGACAGCATGGACTTTTCGTCCTCAAAGAGCAATTTGTGATATTTTTCAACCACAAACATTTTGCTCCTGTTCTTGTCTTCTTCATACAGATTTTCTACAGACTCCCATATGTCTCTGGCAAGTTCCTTCTTCGAGTAGGATTCTGCCAGGGAGTCCTCCATAGCATTCAGGATGAGAAGCCTGCAGATGCTATTTTTCCTTCTCCACTTGGCCTGGAGTTTGGTAGCCGCGTTGATTGCGGCAGTAGATCCAGTGTCTGGAACAGAGGGTTCTTCCTCTAACAGAACATGATCAACGTCTTTCAGTTGAAGAGTTAGGTAAACCTTTCTCTTCCAGACTTGATAGTGATCTCCATCGAACTTTTCCAACTTGCAGAAGTCCGATTGGAGGAGCGAAGCATTAATGTTTTCCATCTACACGGATCTTGCTTTGAGATTGTTAGTCCCGGGGCTTGATCAAAGATGGAAAAACTGATGCAATCGAGATCTGAGATGTTACACAAAAACTTTGCAGTGATCAAACTCAAGATCTACGATGGTACAATAAAACAAATAGCCAAATTACAATCTGAAGGAGGGAAATAGAGAAAAGAAGATCTCTCGTTCTTCCTTGCAAACGTGTTGCAATTGGGACAGAACGAGTTACAATAATCTCGAGGAAGATTAGATGAAGAACAGTTGCTGGGGTGTCAAAACACCGTTGCTCAAAGCAAGATTCGTCCCACACGATCTGCTTCCAGGAACCAACAAGTTTGAAGAACTTGTGGAACGCTCGAAGTCACCTCTGTTCTGACTCCTCGGATGGACTTGCAATGGCGGCAGCAACTCTCTCTCTCTTTCTCCTTTTCTGACTTATAATTTTCGTAGTAGTCACAAAGGAGGCCAGAAGAGAGTATTTATAGAGAGAGGGTGGAAACCCTAGCCGCCTCTTTAGTTATGAAAAGATTGAATCAAATCCCAAAAGATAGCAACGAGATTTAATTCAAATCCCACGAAATTAATTCAAATCCCACAAAGATAGGATCTGAATTAATTCAAATCCCACAAAGATCGGATCTGATTTAATCGCATTGATTCAGCCTTTCCATAACTGATTTGTAATCTGCACAGTCAGCGGATCCCTTCATGCGGCACCAGCAGCAACCTGGCCACATGAGCCTAATGGCCGCATGGACCGCATGGACCATGACTGCTGACGTGCTAAGTGCAAAGTGCGCCAACAAAACACCACATTACGCCTCATGAGCCCATGAGCCCATGAGCCCGAGCCCGAGTCCGAGTCCGAGTCGCTAAGCCCCTTTGGGACTTAGCTCCAAATGGAATTAATCCAAGAGAATGACAAAAGCATTAATGCTTAATCCTTGGAGCCTTATTCTTACCTCCTTGTAAAATCACCCACATGGTTCCCTCCTTAGGGTCACCACCCCATGTGCATCTCTCAACAACACACCCAAGTATATATGTTGAGATAACTTATGGTGCATTTTCGATGTGGGACTAAAATTTACAAGGCATGTTGAGAGCAAGCTCTCTCCATGTAAAGAAAGCACCAACAATATCAAAGTTCACTGTTTGAAATAATGTCACATAGCCCTCAAAGGATGCTTCATAGGTTGTTGATTCCTTGTCTAGACTTGCCACGCTTAGTCGCATAGCTATATATCACATAATACTCATGCGCTCATCCTTTTTGCGTTAATACTTTTCATGCTTCTACAATGACACCTACGATAGAAATGTAAAACAATTGGAGAGTATTTTTGTGTGTACAATTTCTATGTAGAAACACTTCCAACTAGGATAGAAATTTTCTTAGGTCTGGTTTGGTTTGCGGAATGATTGGGTTGAGAAATGAATGCCAATGGAATTGAGAAGGAAAAATAAGTGATTCTCAATTAAAAGAAAATTAAAGGGGAATGGTTCTATCCATCAAAGCAAGAATTCATTTTTCCACCTTTAAATATTTATTTTTCCTTCCAATTTCTTTAGCATTTCCAAACAACCAAAAATGAAAATGGATGGGTAATTTTTCAAAGGAGAGAAAATACTAAGGAATTGATTTTCTTTCCTTTCATTTCCGCGAACCAAAAGAGGTCTTAGGCCATATTTGGTTCACAGAATCATGGCATTAGAAAAGGAAAGTCCTTTCCTATATTTGGATGACAAAAAAAATGTTTGGGAATGAAAACTGATTCCTAAGGAAAAAAAATATTGGAGAAAATGGTTCCTCTTACCCACCTAAAAAAATACCTTCCCACTCTAGGAATTCAATTTTCCTCCCAATTTTCTTAGCCTTTCTAAATATCGAAAATGAAAATGGATTAGAATTACAATTTGGAGTTGTTCCTCTCCGTGAGCCAAACGAGGCATAAGGAGATGGCCTAAGACCATCTCCAATGGTGATTTCTAAAATTGAGTTCTTATCCTATTTGGCATTGTACTTTGAGGAGATTTCTATCCTAGATGAAAAAATTTATACATAGAAAATGTAGACATACAAAAATGCTCTCCAATGCTTTTCCATTTCTATCATATGTGTCACATAGTAAAAGGACCAATTTAATGGTGTGGACCCAATAATAATTGTCATGAGAGATGGAAGAATTTCTATGAGAGTTTTACACGTAGAAACCCTCAAAGTTTTCATCCTATATCAATGCCATCTAGGATAGAAATGGTGATAGAAATTACCATTATTTTTTTTTTATAAAATAAATTTCTTTCATAGAAATAGGGAAGATAGAAACCCCCATTGGAGATGGTCTAGATGGTCTAAGACCATCTCCAATGGGGGTTTCTATCTTCCCTATTTCTATGGAAGAAATTCATTTTAGAAAAAACTTCTTCCAATGGTGATTTCTATCACCATTTCTATCCTAGGTGGCAATGATGTAGGATAGAAACTTTCTAAGAGGGTTTCTACATGTAGAAACTCTCATAGAAATTCTCCTCTCTCTCATGACAATTATTATTGGACCCCACACCATTAAATTGGTCCTTTTACTTTGTGAATTTTTTGTATGTCTACAATTTCTATGTAGAAACTCTTCCAACTAGGATAGAAATCTTCTTAAAGTACAATGCCAAGTAGGATAAGAACTCAATTGTAGAAATCACCATTGGAGATGGTCTAAGAACAGAAAAGAACCAAAATGGGCACTCCATTTCTGATTCCCTCAAATCCGACGATTCGGATTCCTGTCATTATATGATTAGACGGTTGAGATCGGCGCGTAAGCATATCATCAACGTTTGCCAACCTAGCCACCATCGCGACGTTCCAACGTCAACCTTTCTTTCTTTCTTTTTTTCCTTGTTTGAATAAATCGCTTCCTCCACCATATTTTCTCTTTCCTATAATTTGTTCCATCTTCTTCTTCGTAGAGAGAGGAGGGGGAGATATGCCGGTTTTCACTTGCAACGCCTGTAACAAGGAATTCGAGGAGGAGTCGCAGCAGAAGCTCCACTACCGATCCGAATGGCACCGCTACAATCTCAAACGAAAGGTATCAATTCAATCCCTCTCTCTCTTCAAATTAGGGTAAGGGTTAGGGTTTTGTTCCGATGCTTGCTTGGTTCCTGAAATCCATTACATGGTTCACTACCTACGAAGCACGGCCGCTCAAAGAATTTGGTGTCGGGTCCGTGTGTCGGGCACATATCGGACACTAAAAGACACGACAGAAACACACGCCAAGATATGGCACCACTACAATCTCAAAGGGGTATCAATCAGTATTTCTTCAATTAGGTTAAAGTTCTGTTGTGATTCTTGTCATGTTTCCGAAATCTTAGTTCAGTGTGTCAGACACTGATGCGTCCCCATCTTGTCAGACCTAGCAAGAGATCGAACTGACTCCGACAGGAATTTTGGTAGAGGATCAATATAATTTGAGAAGAAGAGGAATATGAAGATCTGGAATTGCGAAATCTAGGGTTTTTTTATTGTAAATTGGGGAGTACATTGAAATGTAAATTGAACAAGAAAAACTAATCGAGTATTCTTCCATATCCCTCTCTTCTCAGCTCCTCTCTATTTATAGCCTACTGATACCATTTACTGATACACTAACTCCATTAGTCCACCTTGCTGACGTGGCCTCCTATGCTGAGTTGGCTACTGACTAGTTTGCTGAGCAAGCTACTGGTACTGGACTGTTACTGAAGGATGCAGAATGTAGAATGGATTGCCATGTTTCTCTGATACTAGGCTAAGTGCTCTGATACTCTTCTTCTACTCTGCTGCACTCTATACTTCTGCACTGCTACACTCTACACTACTGCACTGAGCTTCTGAAGACTTCTGGACACTGAGCTGGGCATGGGGTTGTATCAGACACGTATTGGACACGACAAGGACGCTCCAAAATATACTAGCACAGGCCAAAATATGTACCGTGTTCCTGTTGATTCGTTTCCCTGTAATATAGTTTAGTACAGAAACCTCTCTAATTTTGTACAATTTGAAGGTGTTTTGGATAAAGTTCATATTTTTCTTTTGTACTTTGGGAATTGTAAAGGCGATTTCGGCCTAAAGTGGACAATTGTTGTAGGACGAGAGGCTACAATTCTGGAAGAATCGGGGGAAATAATGGGGATAATTTCAGTTGGAACGAGAGGCTAAGGCCATGTACTGTGACGCGAAGAACAGTGAGTATAGGAGCATTGTACTGCAGAGTTTTCTATTTCTTATAGTAAAGTTCATTGTGAGTGGAGGGTTTTGCGGAGGTTTATATCGTTTATCCCCTAGATTTCCATATAAAGCCATTCCACATAAAGCCTAGTGATTTCATATTTATCGTACTCGTGGTAACTATTTGAGCAATGAGCTAGGAGACGAACACTCCAAATTTTGGTTTTGCATCCATGTCGTGCCGGACACATGACCTTGACATTCCAAAATGAATTAGGACACGTCAATATGGTGCCAAGGTGGAACCACCTTAATGGCTAAGGTGAGCTCCAGCCCCTCTCCAATTTTTTTTTAATTTCTTTTTCATTTGTTTTTTTAAATGAGTCGGTCCATAACCCAGTCCCAGCCCACCCCAGCCTAACCCAGCCCACCCCAGTTCAATTTTTTTGGCCCTTGTATGGTGCCATGACCTTGCTATGCTTGAATCATGCCATGTCTTATTCGTGTCCTTGCAACATAGTCTTTGCTAATCATATTCCTCTCTGTTGACAATCCAAATGGTGGTCTCTTATCACTAATGACAGCCTGACCTCCTATGTTTTATATCAAGAACTAAACAATACCTTCATATCACATGGCTTGGGAGAACAAAACAAAGTGGTTCTCACTTTCTCCCTCTCTCATGAGCCTACGAATTTGGTTTTGTGGGCTGCAATGACTCACTCTTGCTTCTTACCTTGCTGTTCAGCTCTAGGTTCTTGTCAAGCAAGATATCTTCCTCAATTCTCCCAAGTTCTCATGTGTTTCATTCTTTTGTACTAGTGTATCTAGAGCTGAAACTAGGTGTAATCTGAACTTGTGAACATTTTGTCGGATTTTGCATGCTGCATAATCTTTATAAACTGATACTATTTGTTACTACAAAACCTACGGTTGTAGATGCTGGTTAACTTAAGTGCAAGGATAATTAGCTAAGTAAAGCTTGAGATACACTTTAGAATTTTGTTAGTGGAAACATTAAACCTTTATGAACTGGTGTTACCCAATTATTGCAATTGGCAAACAAACAAAATCTTTTAATATATTATCGCCAATGTTCTAAAACGGTTGAGGAGAAACTAATAGGTCGATGGCCGCTCGATCTGATAATTGAACTAAATGCATCAAACAAGTATACGTTGATAAATGCCCAGAGTCTAGCACCTTGATTGCTGATCAACTCATAAATATTCTCTTTGACTCTTCATTGCTCATAGCTATTTTCTCTATGAATCTCAGGATATTAGTTCATGAATATATTGTGCCAAGGATTTTGCACATGCACTAAAATTTGATCCTAATGGCATAAGGAACAAGTCTATAGGCTTCATTTGTTGACTACCCGTAACGACCTCAAATGGTCTCAACTCAGTAAGCCCTTAACAAGTCGTTTGAACTCCTATTGGACCCATCTTACTTATGTTGGAAAAACCAACGCCTAAGTACCTTAGTTTGCATGTTAGTTTGCATGTCAGTCTGCAGATAATACATCGTCGAATGTTGAAGTGTCGTGTTGAGCTTTTTTAGTGGCATATCCAAAAGTGGCTCATAAACCTAACATCCCTATCGGAAACAATGGTCTTAGACAATTGAGCAAATGCCAAACATCCCTAGAGAAAAGACTTGCTATATGAGGCATCGATTTTTTTGTTGTATGGAGTAAAATGCGTCACCTTGGAAAGTGAAAGTCTATACACAACAAGAAAAAAACACAATCATGCTTCTAGAAGGTCTATTGAATTGCGAGTTTATCTTAATAACAGCAACAAAGATCATCGAGTTGATTAGGAATTTTTTTATTATGAAAGCTTACTTCAAGGCCTACAACTTTCGTGTTTAGAGGATTTTCATAATTCTATCGCAAAAGACGCAATTGGAAAGGAAAACTGTTGTTCCTGCGGACCTGCCCTATGCTATCTTATCCAATCGAGGTCGATCTTCCCGATCAATAGCTCTAGTTCGTTAACACACTGGCTTGTGGAACTAGTTCCAACAAGGGATAAAGGAAAGGGATTCCCATAGTACTTGTGCTTATTTATTTATTTTAGGGTACGATCATTTCAGTATTAGACTAGCTACTTTTTTGGTCCAAGCAAGTAGGATTTGGTTGCCTACTTTCCAATTAAACCACCTCTACTAGTCGTTGTGGTTTAGCTAATCAAAGAATTAATTAGGACTTTATGGAAGGATCACTCGTCGAAATTCAAGCTCTAGAAGCATGCCTACCCGGCGTGGAAGGTTGAAACCATGTCATATACTGCCGAAAAATAGCAATATATGTTGATCTATTCCGGATTGATCAAATTGTAGGCCTGTCAATGGTAACTTATTGGTCGAATATTGGCATTACCATATCCGAACCATTAACTATCGGATATATCCAATAACTATCCGATATCCGATCGGATAGACGTTTTGGCTACCGTATCCGTTACCGATAATGCTAACGGATATCGGATAATATCCGAACCAATAAGATTACTAAAAAATATATTAAAAAGGGAATATAAAAAAATTAGTTTTAGTAACTAGCACATTTTATTCCACACTTATTTTTAGTAAAATTACCTCCAATTTTCTGGCCAGGTGTACATAATTTGATAATACCATTCTGTAACTACTTACTGGCCAGGGATTAGTTCTTTGGTGAAAGACTCAGTTTTTCTGAAACAATGCTAATTATAATAGAAAGTGAAGCAGACATCAGTAATATGGCTATCTAAATAGCATTGACAAGAGGCTTTAATATTACATGTCACTCTTATATAGTATTCTTTATAGAGAGGTACTCCACAAATTTCAGAGTTCTGCAAGTAAGTTCTCGGATTCAAAATGCAACAGAAGTCAGAATATTTAGATTTTAGGGTTCCTCCTCTGGGCCAGGACGGGCTGCTCACTGCTGGGCTCATGGACTGGCTGAATCATTGAATTCCTGAAAGTCTAATATATTTTAAATTTATTGAAAAACTTAAATATTATTGGTTCGAATTTTATTGGTTCGGATATGGCACTTACCGTATCCGCATCCGATATCCGATAAATATCCGATAAGATATCCGAATCCGTATCCGTATCCGAAATTTCGGATATTTTCGGTTCGAATACGGATCGGATACGGATTTTCGGTCAACCATTGACAGGCCTATCAAATTGGTACGGAAGTTGTAACATGGGAAACCACATAAACACAACTTATTTGAATATTGGTAAGGTCTTGGAACGTGCTTAGAAATCTTGGGTACCTGGCTCCATCTCCATTGGAGCGACATTCACATCGTTCCGAACATGTGGATCTATTTTGCAACTTTTTAGTTAACATGTGCATTTATCTATTGAATTAAATTGCTTATCCTAGGACCTAGGGCTATTTCTTGTTAGATGATTAGTAACGTATGTTTCTGATGAGGACATCGTACCGGGCTCAAATGCTTGGGTGGTACCCCAACTTAAGGCATAATAACACTGAAGTACTCGATCTATTATTCCTTCCATTAAAATAACATATGTTTAATTAATGAACATTACAGTACCTGTGATAACATTTCGTCCAAACGCTTAATGGAATGTGGCTCAAATGCTTGGGTGGTACCCCAACTTAAGGCATAATAACACTGAAGTACTCCGGCGAAAGAAGCCGGCCAGCCGGTCATAGTCCTTCCGGACGAGGGCTGGGGGGAGGCATACCGAGTGGAGGAGGTCCCCCACGAGGCTCGAGAGGCCGAGGGTCAGTATGGGGTCGAGCTGGAAGAGGTCCCCCACGAGGCTCGGCGGCCCCCTTGGCGGATATGTCGGCCTCCAGCCTGTCGAACATGTCTACGGAGGTCCGACGGAACTCGGGGATGACGTGGCAGTAGTAGGAGAAGAGGTGGAAGAGGAGCTTCTTGAGCGGGGCGTTGTTGGGCTCGGAGGGGTCGAGGAAGGAGAGAGTGCAGTAACCGCCGGTGAGGCTGAGGGAAGGCGTGAAGGTGCCGGTGAAGAGGTCCTTCTTGTCGACCACGTCGGTGTCGAAGAGGACGGGGAAGCTAGCGGCATCAAGGAGAGCGATGACGCGGGGGTCGGCGGCTATGGGCGGGCCGGGGGGCACGTTGATGCGGAGCACGGTGGAGCGGTGGCGGCGGGAGCGGAGGTAGGCATCGCGGCCCTCATGTACAGGGATCCGTTGGAAGTTGACGAAGAGGTAGATCGAGTACTTCAGTGTTATTATGCCTTAAGTTGGGGTACCACCCAAGCATTTGAGCCACATTCCGTTAAGCGTTTGGACGAAATGTTATCACAGGTACTTTAATGTATATTAATTAAACGTATGTTATTTTAATGTAAGAAATAATAGATCGAGTACTTCAGTGTTATTATGCCTTAAGTTGGGGTACCATCCAAGCATTTGAGCCCATCGTACCGCGCACACGAGATTTTCGACACGTGTACAGGCGCAGGAAGCATCTCGGAAAAGATCCATCGTTGCTCATGTGGTTTTGAGTTTGAGTTAATATTTTACTAGATTTATTTTAGTCCCACATGACTTGTGGAGAGTTTGTCTTTTTTTATACACATCTTTAGTCCCACATTGCCTGTGGGATAATACTTTACTCTTTTGTATGCCTATATATATGCTTGCTTTTTTCATATGAGAGGCATCAATTAATGAATGAAAATTTGTGAGAAAAAAATTCTTACTACTTATTTTTTTGAGATTAGAGTGTAAAACCTAATCTCTCCCCCTTTTCCCTTCCTCCCTGGGCATGTGAAATCCTAGGGTGGTCGTTCGTCGAGCGCCCTCGATCTCCTCCTCTCCCTAACCTCGTCGCCAAGCCGTCCGCTATCCGATCCAGGCAATATCAGCAGCTCCCAGCTGTCCTGCCTCCCGTCCCGGTCGTCCGTCTCCCTCCCTTGGTACAACTGGCCTTCCGCCGTCAAGCCGCACGCCGTCAGGCTGCCCGTCTACCGTCGGTCGCAGATCCGGCAACCAACATCCTTCTTCCTATCCAAAGATCCAGGTGCACCATTCCAACTTCTTTATTATTTGCGAAATTATCACTATTAGGATAAAAAAAATCTCTTTAATATTTTCAATCGTTCATGGTTGTTATTCTGCTTTGATTGCGAGGAACGAATCTGCTTGATAAAGGACATTATATTTGCTAAAAAATTGATATTAAATTTGGAACTAAAATTGAGTATAATTTATTACATTAATTTTCTAATGAATAATGAATACAAGATTTGCAAATATGACTGTGCTTCTTCTTAAAAAAAGCCATTGATGTTCCAACATTGAACTTTAAGTCTTCTACTTAATTAGTCGTTCTTCATAGATTGTCTTTGATTCTCGTTCATCCTGCTGATTTCCATAACCTGCACAACATAGAGACATAAAATAGGATTAATCAAAACATGTATTATATCAGTTTTATACTTAGGCTTTCATGAATTTTATTTCTTTAATCATAAATTGACCCATAAAGATTGTCTTTTAGATCTTGTCCGCATCTTATATATAAATCTTCACATGTATCAGAGTTCGGGTAGGTTGATGCAATAAAATCCGAGGTTTAGCCCCGGGTAGTAGATGTTGAATTACCAATGCAATACACACATTACACTAGAACAACAACAAAGCCTTTATCACAAATGTTTGGTGTCATTTGTTTAAATCCTTTTCTTCCATTCGGTCCTGTTAAGGGTCGTGTCCTCTATTCTTTGTACCTACTCTTGTATGAGCGTTCCGACTGCCGCCTCTACCTGTCCATATATACTTTTTTGTATGAGCGTTCCGACTGCCGCCTCCACTTGCCCATTATATATATATATATATATATATATAGAGAGAGAGAGAGAGAGAGAGAGAGAGAGAGAGAGAGAGAGAGAGAGAGAGAGAGAGATGCCAATGACCCCTAGCCTAGTGGTAGTGGTGAGGCATGTGGCCCAAGTGGTCAGGAGATCGATTCCCAGTGGGAGTGTTCATGAGCCTGGCATCTTGTGGCCTTCGGATTTGAATTAAATGATCCCTAATGGCTAAGGTTTACTCTTATAAAGCGGGTGGAGTCTAGACCATTGGATTAGCCTTTAGTGATATCCAATGATCATGATACACTTAAATTAGATGAACAGAGGATAGGGGTCTCCATTCACGCACCCAGCCCTCTCCTTCCCTTCCCGTGACTCGATCTCCCATTATAAGGGTCCTCGATGACTGAACAAACTATGCATGACATGATTTCCACTCCATTCCACCCCATTTTGATCGAGTGCATCACTTTCCCATTGTGGCTCGACCTCCTCCCACTTCTGTGTGCGAACAGCGGTGACACGACTTCTTACCATGGCGTGCAGTGACACTTTAACCCACACGGAAGCAGAGATCGACTGACATTCCAGCCATCTCTCCCAACCCATAGCGGTCCGTTCTCTTTTCTTAAATCTTATTGTTTTATCTTCAAAAGAAAAAAAACTCCATTGCTTGTAGCTTAATATGATATTATTATAATTTTGTTGGTTGTTTATTCTTTAGTTCTCAGTGTCTTAGTAGTTGATTTCTGGCTCTCTTTTTTTGCTGCAATGTTTCGATATGAAATTCACATGGTTTGGTGCAGACAATTAAAAGTCAGTACATTACATAGTATAGTCATGCTGTGGATCTAAATAGTTCAACCATACATTTTGCTTAAACTTTGACAAATTTCTTTGAGGTTACAATGGTGCACAATTCAATAGCAACGGATGCTACTTGAGATTTTGAATGAAGGATTTATCAAGAGTGATTACTGAACCCCTACCACTTAAAAAGTTACCTCAACTGTCACACTCCTTTCCCCCCATTCGTGCTATGCTGGGTGGTCAAGTGTGGTGCAGTGGAAAAGTTTTGTTGCAGAAGCAGGGTAGTAGTTTTGTCATAGAAGCAGGGATGGACGATTGAGGAGATGTTGGAGGGGCAACAAGTGAAGTATTCCTCTTTGATCTAGTTTATGTACTATGTGGAATTGAACTCAAGTCCAAAGGCAAGACAAGGCCATGAATACATTTCATATTAGTCCTCTATTGGCAGATTTCATCCATAAAACTGATACAAAATCAAAATTAGAAAGAAAACTAAGTTTTTTGTAAAAAATAGAATGCAATATGATTAAATACCATAAGCCAATGACAAACTAGAGATATATATTAAATTTGAATCTAACAAAATAATCTCTAGAATAATATTATGGGAAATCAATTGCTTCTCATAACAAAAACAACGAATATTTGTTTCCAACTATAAATATCTCTGTTATTTGAACGATATTCGCTGGCTAAAACAACAAATGAAATTTTCAAACAAATTTGTATGCTTGTAGAAAATCATAAGAATTACATCAGCAATTCCCCAAATCCCCTCGTAGTGGTGAAAACTGTGTTCTTGGCCTCAACTGGCTATCATTGTTCAATGATGTCGTGAGAAAGAAGATGATGGACATGGGAGTACAGGACAATTGTTTCGGTTCGCGATGATGACCTCCGGTGGGTTCACTCTATACGCGGATGGAAGGGTTGCCACTGCCGACCACCATCGTATATATAGGACGCTTTTGACGGTCTCAATGAGAGACGACAACGCCACTTCTGAAAGCCACCTTTAGAGTAAATCTTAGCCATTAGGGATCACCTAAATTAAATCCAAAGACCACGAGTAACCGTGCTCATTTAGTTTCCTTAACGGATCACCACTCATCTGGACATCACTTAGTCCCGCAATTCTGCTCCAAATCACTTTAGCCTACCCCTTCTCTGCTCTTTATATTCTACTCTGAATCGTAGCAATAAAACAGTATACCGGTTGAATCAGGATGTCTGCACCTTCTTGTTCATACTATCCTTAAATTTCCATTGAAGTAATCCACTCACTCTTACCAGTATATTTTTTCATGTTCTACTAAATATATTGATATTTCATGTTCCCTTCATTTTGTCAGGTAGCAGGAGTACCAGGGGTAACAGAAGCCTTATTTCAGGCTAGACAATCAGCTCTTGCTGAAGAGCATAGCAAGTTGAGAGCAGCCCCTATGTTGTACAGTTGCTCTCTATGTGGGAAGGAGTACAGGAGTCCTAAGGCTCATGCTCAGCATCTCAACTCTAGGATTCACATTATGAAAGCTTCTCAGGCATCTGGTCTTCCTACTGCTGGAGTTACTATCATTAAGCCACTTAAAAGCCGCACTTCAAGCCAGCAAACTGTACTCCCTGAGATACAAAAAAATGTTGAAGATGAAGAGAGTGAGGATGAATGGGTGGAGGTTGACCCAAATGAGGACTTAGATATGGCAGCTGAATCTCCAAATGATATGCATGTTGGTGAACATATGTCTCTCTCTGGTTCTGACAAAAGTGATGACATGGATGATGATGAAGAGGTGGATGCATCCTGCTGTTTTATCTGCGATATAAAACATAAGACGATAGAGAACTGCATGATTCACATGCACAAACGACATGGATTTTTTATCCCGGATGTTGAGTATTTGAAGGATCCTGAAGGACTTCTCACATATGTTGGTCTTAAGGTAAAATACTTTTTAAAGATTTTGTATACGAAGTCATGCCGACTTCATGTATACCTAATATCATGGTAGCTTACATTACCTCCCTTCCATCAGGTTAAGAGGGATTTCCTGTGTTTGTATTGCAACGATAGATGTCAACCTTTTCAAAGCCTGGAGGCTGTGAGGAAGCATATGGTAGCAAAAGGTCACTGCAAAATACGATATGGAGATGGTGGCGATGATGAAGAAGCAGAATTCGAAGAGTTCTATGATTACAGCAGCAGGTTTTATTATTTAATCACAGTGATTGTCAGTATATATTGAAGTAGATTATATGACGGATAGAATGTGATATCGTCTTTTGTTTTCGCTTGTCATAGGTTCGAGAACAAATTCAATCCTTTAACCTTTTTTTTTGTTTGCAGTAAATCCATTAATGTTGGCTATATGACATTTGTTAGATTATATAAATTTTATTGCTTGACGGAAGAGAAGAGACCGCTGAATGTTTATTTCGGTGATCAGCATATTGTTGATTAACTTGCAGACATTAGCTTCTTAAAGTTGGTCATACTTTTACTACCACACAAATTGGCAGTGAATATTGCCTTAAAGATCATGAAGCTTCCTATACATGTATGTCCTTGGTCAGTAATTTCTGCAGAAGCTATTACACACATGTACACTGCACCTGGTAGTTGTGTGTGTTTTGCAACTAGTATTCCATTACATTCTACTCCCAGGGATATGCCGAAGTCTTTTTGCAAACTTCTTGGCCTAGGTTTTGGTTTCTCTACACGGCGATCCTTGAAATTTTTTCACACATTGTTCCTTGATCTACCACTTGGCCGATCGCTGCGCTATTCATCTCAAGTGTTATTCTCCACCACACAATGCACTCTAGCTAACCTCCATTCCACGATTCTCTACCTAGGTAGACAACACCTCTCAAGTCCAGTTCTTGATATCACGGTTCATCCCCTTTATGCGGACAAACTTATATCGGAAAAACCAAAGGCGCTTTTTCCAGCGCCTAAGACTAGGCGAGACGCTACTAAATCACGCCCTAAACGCGCTTAAGCGCCGATCGCTTTTCCGGGGCGAAATTTCATTATGCGATGCGTCCTAATTCTAATACTCGCTTTAAGCGCCGCTTCATAACATAGGACAACATTATAACCCTGTCATTAACTTGTGTAAGCTTAAATTTCAAGGACAATTAGATACTATATGGTAATATCAATATCAATATCTTTGCTCAGTTTAAGATATAATGTGCATCAAACATTCTGCCAAGCATTGGAGTATCAATTTATCCAATACATATCCAATGGGGATGCATCTCCTCCTTTATAAGTTTGTCCGCATAAAGATCAAAAGATCAATCCTGTGTTCAATTCCTTCATATCCTTTTGCGAGTTCGTAAATTGTGACTATTCTAGAAATGGTGCAATAAGTAACAAAGTACAAAAGGAAAGAAAAGGGGAGAACTCAGACATGTTTGTGGGTATTTTGCCTGGTCAAAATGGTTTGAGTAACTTGACTAATGAACTTTGTACACGTATTATTGTCATCAGTCGTGTGCCCAAATCAAATTTAAGAGCGATGCCTTGCATTTGGTACTCATGACATCTCAGTTTGTAGGTTTAAGCATTTCTGTGACATCTATATATAATTTTGACATCACATGGAATTGCATATTTTTTGTTAGTCTTGGCCTCTTCAGAAGCATGTATGTTTCACAGAAGATCGAGCTATTGGCTATACTTTACACATGCAACTTGTGCCAGAGTTAACCATATGCTTGGCATTCCGTGAATTTCTTCGGGAATGAAACGTTCCGAAACCATTAATGCAATGTTCTAGAATGCTAAAAACAGAAGCCCTTTCCTTGGAAATATAAGTGTGCTTGGTCCTAGGATTCAAAGTGGATATATATCGGAACCAACTACTTTGCTTGCAAATAGGGGGAGAGGAAACAGAAGGCCCTAGGGAATATAGAAGTTCCATGTAAAATTAAATGGTTTTGGACTTTGGCATACTTTATACCTCATCATCGTTCTTCACTTGATCGTTGGGTTTTGAAGTGGTTACATGGCATCCAACTTATTAGCTAACAAAGTGGGAGAGAGAAAACATAAAGCTCCTTGAAAATATAAAATGGCCTTTGGTACATACGAGGACTTCTGGATTCCTTATAGTTTGCTATTTTTTGGTTTGTATTTGGATTTCGAGTGAATAAGTGGCAATCGACCACTTACTAGCAATATTTAAAGTTATAAGTCGACTTATCTTGCCTAGAGTTTTGAGAAATTTGCATATGATCTATTTGTTTCGAAAGAAGCCGTTCCAGAAGTAACAAAAGTTCATATCAGTCTTTCATGTTTTATACTTTATCCTATTTGCTTTATTTTGAGAGAATTTTAGAACATTTGCTTATGTAGTAAGTTTTGTTGTGTGTTTCTCTGTAGCTATGTCGACGAGGATGGAAAACAGTTGGTAACTTCAGAAGACACGGGTAATTTTGAACTAGGAAGTGCAGGTGCTGAACTAATAATAACACGGAAGACCGATAGCAGGACTACAGTTAGAACCATTGGTTCTCGGGAATTTCTGCGCTACTACCGCCAGAAACCGCGGCCGTCTGCTGCCAATGAAATTGCAGTTTCATTAGCTTCAAGGTATATTTTGCACTTTCTTTTTTCACGATTTACCTTAAGCGTACATGGATGTTCTCCAGCAAATCGTCGTGTAACAAGTATGGAGAACCTTTATTTTCCTGGAGGCTTGACAATCTTTTTCTTGGGGGTTGGGGTGCTCTGTGTGTGTATGCGTGTGTGTGTGTGTGTGTGTGTGTGTGTGTGTGTGTGTGTGTGTGTAATGCTTGCTTAACTAGAGAATTGGCCCATTTATCTTATGAAGTTTGTAGAATATAGAACTACTGTGGCTGGGATACATGCTTGCTTAGGGATCAAGCTGCAATTATTTTCCCTACTGTGCCTTCCTATGGCATTTTTTGGCAAAACATGGGGTTGATTTTAGAAGGCCAAATTCCAATATATTGGTGTTGTCTCAAACCTCAAACCGGTGGATGCAATGAGAAATATCAGCTGAGGATTGAATGCTTCTCACTAAGGCATAGTTTGGGATGACTGCTTTACAAAAAGCAGCAGCATAACCAGCTTTTGAAAGCGGACTCACATGCTTTCAGAAGTTGTTCCAAAATTGAACCAACCTTTCAAAACTTACTTTGGTAAGCTGCTGTTACCAAACATCTTGTTGGAGTGCTTTTGAAAAAATAGGCAGAAGCATACATGATGGCAAATTCCAAACCAAGCATACATAGATGGGATTTCCAAAATTACATTCACCTTGGTGCTGCTGATATGCATGCCGAAGAAAGAGTTACTAATTTATTTTCATCCCAATATTTTGTTACTGATAAGTCGTGATACTTTGTTTTGTTATAGAATTGTTAATTATCTACTTTTTACACTATATTGGTAGGTACCGGAACATGGGCTTGGCAACGGTGCAATCAAGAGAGCATATGGTGAGGATGAAGGTTATCAGGGAAATGAACCGGAGAGGGGTGGACGCTATGCGGTCGAAAATGGGAATGAAGAGTAATGTTATCAGAAACCTGCCCAAGAATGTGACACATTAATGGAAGGGACGAAATCTCCGTTTCCAAAAGTTAATCCTCGATATGCAAGTATGGTAAGAGTTGTCAAGGAAGTCTGCCACACCCAATATAAATTTTGTTTGTGACACTCACTGCTGTTTTTACACCTTTTACTGGTGATGCTGGTTACTGCTACGTCTCCTATATTTTCTTTATGAATTGTTCCCTCTTATTTATTGTAATGGCTACCTACCAGATGTACCTTTAATAACGAATTTCATTAACTCTCTTACGTTGTCACAACGCTAGTGTCTTGATGATTACGACGACTTCTACGAGTTGTGTCCCCTCTTTTTTTTTTTTTTGGTTTGAAGAAGAGTTGTGTCCTGCTTTAAATATTGGTTTTCAGTACGAGCAGTAGGACCTTGTAAGCTAATGCAGGGGACGTATAAATTGTCATGCCATATTCTTCTATGCTCTTTCGTTCTAGTGGGAGTACAGCAGTTAGCATGCCATGCTGCTGAGCCTTTTCCATCGGGACGGCACTATTTGGACCAGTTTTGGCCGACACTTTTGGACCGTCCGTCACGTCACGGAGTCAACTTTCCATTGGCAGGTCGGTGTCCCATTGGCAGGTTAGCCGGTGGCGGATCTAAGCAAATAGGGAGAGGGGAGGAGCAATGGGATGTTGACATTTGGTCCACTGTCACGGTTTGCATGTCAAGATTGCGGGCCATTTCTATCGGCATTGCGTGATCAAGATGTTTCAAAATGGAATATTTTACTACATGTTTCCAAAATATAATAATTAGCATATATTTTTACTATTTTAAAAAACTTAAAAATATCTCGAAAAAGTTAAAAACTAAGATATAGTTCCACTATTATAATCGAAATTTCAATTATTCGTCCAAAACGTGTGGGTATAAATAATTTTTATATTTTGAATGGAAACATTTGTTAAAATATTGCTTTCAAAATCGATTTAATATAATAATAGTCTCAAAGGACTTCTGAACACGTCATCTTTCCAAGAGATGTCTACTTTTAGGTCTCGTTTGGTTCGCAGAATCATCGGATTGGGGATACTAATTACGGAACCGTACGAGATACTCTCTCTTCTAATGGCAAGCACATGTTTTCTTTCTCTTCAAATATATATATATATACATATATATATATATATATATATATATATATATATATATATATATTTTACAAACCAAAGCCGGTGGACGACTCCACCCGACCTTGGCCCGGAGGCCGTGGCCACCGCCACCCAGCCACCTCCGTGGGAGGGAGGGCTCGAACCCGGCCCTCACCTCCTGTGCACGGTAGTGTTACCAGTACACCACGACTCGATGTGCATATATATATATATATATATATATATATATATATATATATATATATATATATATATATACTCTCTTCCTCTTTACATTACATACATATATATATATATATATATATATATATATATATATATATATATATATATATATATATACTCTCTTCCTCTTTACATTATATATATATATATATATAATGTAAAGAGGAAGAATATATATATATATATATATATATATATATATATATATATATATATATATATATATATATATATATACTCTCTTCAAATATACATATGTATGTAATGTAAAGAGGAAGAGAGTATATATATATATATATATATATATATATATATATATATATATATATATATATATATATATATATATATATATTTGAAGAGAGGATATATATATATATATATATATATATATATATATATATATATATATATTTGAAGAGAGGATATATATATACATACATATATATATTTGAAGAGGAAGAGAGTATATATATATATATATATATATATATATATATATATATATATATATATATATATATATATATATATATATTTGAAGAGGAAGAGAGGATATATATATATATATATATATATATATATATATATATATATATACTCTCTTCCTCTTCAAATATATATATGTATGTATATATATATATCCTCTCTTCAAATATATATATATATATATATATATATAATATATATATATATATATATATATATATATATATATATATATATACTCTCTTCAAAAAAAAAAAAAAAAAAAAAAAAAAAAAAAAAAAAAATATATATATATATATATATATATATATATATATATATATACTCTCTTCAAATATATATATATATATATATATATATATATATATATACTCTCTTCAAATATATATATGTATGTAATGTAAAGAGGAAGAGATATATATATATATATATATATATATATATATATATATATATATATATATATATATATATATATATAGCCTCTCTTCCTCTTTACATTACATACATAAGCGGAGTGTTGGGCTCGCACAACATGACTGGCTGTACTGTTGTGTCGAGTTTCCAAAGGGTTTTTCTAAGGGCACTCCAAATCTTACTAGGTGCTATCACTTACTAGGGGATAGTCCAAGTTTGAGGAACTTTTACTGGGGACAGCCCAAAAATTACTTGGGGGCAGCCCAATATTAGAATTTTCTCTCTCCTCTCTCCTCCTCCTCCTTCCTCCTCCTCCTCCTTCCCCCTCCTTCCTTTTGGGCCAGCATCGGACCCGAGCTCGGCCGCGGCCGCTTCGGCACCGTCTGCCGCTGCACATCCCTCCTCCCCGGCGACCACTTCGCTGTGAGCGGACGGCGGAGGGCGTCGAGGGTGCGGGCGCGGCGGAGGAGGGTGCGGGGGAAGCGAGGCTGGGACTGGGATGTCGGGGCGGCGGAGGGCGTCGAGGGCGCGGGCACGGCGGAGGAGGGCGCGGGGGATGCGAGGCTGGGACTGGGAGGTCGGGGCGGCGGAGGGCGTCGAGGGTGCGGGGGAAGCGAGGCTGGGACTGGGAGGTCGGGGCGACGGAGGGCGTCGAGGGCGCGGGCACGACGGAGGAGGGCGCGGGGGATGCGAGGCTGGGACTGGGAGGTCGGGGCGGCGGAGGGCGTCGAGGGTGCGGGGGAAGCGAGGCTGGGACTGGGAGGTCGGGACAACGGAGGGCGTCGAGGGCGCAGTGGAGGAGGGCGCGGGGGAAGCGAGGCTGGGACTGGGAGGTTGGGGTGGCGGAGGGCGTCAAGGACGCGGGCGTGGCGCTGGTCCCCTTCCCATCTGCTGTTGCTTCTTCTTCTTCTTCTTCTCCGAGGACTGCCAACAAGTTGGCAGTCCTAACATATGTTAGGACTGCCAACAAGCTGGCAGTCCTTTGCAACTTACTGAAAAAAAATTGGACTAGCCCCAAGTAAAAAAATGGATGGCAAACTTGTTATTTTTTTGAACATTTTTGGGCTAGTCCCAAGTAAAAAGTGTGGTACGTTGCCCTTAGAAAAAGCCTTTCCAAAGGAGAGATCGGCGAGACGTGCGCAGGCAAACACAACACAAATGGATCAAGGAGCAATCCTTCTCTGAGCATCGAAACGAAAAGATCTAGCGCTCTCTCCGCGCATGAGTTTCGAGCACAAGCTACAGCCAGTGAGTTCCACGGGAGCAGTGTCTGTCTGGACTCCAACACACTCCAGTAACTTCCCAGTTTCCTGAAACTATACACAGCTATCAATGGGGATCCTGTAGAGTCGAAACTAGGGTTTGCGCCTCTTCTAACGATGAAGCCGTGGACCGACTTCCCTTGCTTCAGTAGTTCGAGTTACGTACACGAGAACATGATGTCGATCATAGTGAACGAGTTGGGCTCTACTTCGGACTAGCATCTGTGCACAAACATCCAATGCTTCTCTGAAGCAACCTCTTTGATTGTACGACGAGATCATGGTAGTCTACGCGATGAGGCACTAGAGTGGGTCAGATTGACTCCTACAATTAACGGGGGCTAAAATTGGATTTGTCCACCCGATTGTGTGGAGGATGGCACAAGCGCTCAGAAAATGGCGGAGGAGTTGGCAACGAGTGGAGAAGGCTGGTAAAGCGGTTGTCGGGCGAGTCGACGATGTCGATAACTACGGCAGGGAAGGAGGTGGTCTTCCGTGTAGGTGTGTTGCGCTTGTGGGTTGAGGTGAGGGCTGGAGAGAGGATGAAGATGAAGAGCTATGGATTTGTAGGGAAGAGGAGATGAATGAAGGAGAAGTTTCAGTCCTCTATATGGAGGAAAGTTGTCCAAGAATGAAGAAGAGGAGGAGGGATTCTAGGCTTAATTGATAGGGTTAGGTCGAGTGGAGGGTGGATTTTGTACGAATGCATAATGACTTCCAGTCGGAATGCATAATGACTCCTCACATCCTTCAACCATGTTGCCATTAGCGACTGGATATCGGCATGGTTATCCGAAGCCCAATCGGCCTGATAAACAAAGCTTCTCGTGCAATGAAGCAATGAAGAATTAGGTGGTTCAAATCTTCTGCATGGAGGTACATGGAGGTAGACATGTCAATGGATAGTCGAAAATTCGAATCCGATCCGATTCGTATCTCCGAACTTTCGGATATTTTTCGAAATTTCGGATTTGGATATCCGAATATTTTTCGGATATTATCTATTTTCGGATACGAATTCGAATATTAAGGTATTCGAATCCGTTAATATCCGATCCGACTTTAAATTGCAAATTTAGGATATGGAATTCGGATATCGGATTCGGATATCCAAAATTTTATATATATTATAGTATAATGTATATGTAATATATATTAATTAATAGAGAAAATTAAAGTATTTTATTCTCAACTGACTTTTACATAAATTAATTACAATATAATTTATATATAATAATAATATATATTAATTACAATTTACAACAGAAGACGAAAGGACTCAAATATGTAGAGAAATTGAATTTGGTTTTCGGATTTTCGGATAATAACTAAATTTTTAATATTTCGGATTTCTGATATTCGGATAATAACTAAATTTTTAATATTTTGGATTTCGGATATTCGAATACTAGCATTCGAATTTTTTAGCTAATCGGATCGGATATTATCCGATATCCGTTAAACTAGACGGATACGAATTCGGAGTGTCAAAAGAGATATCCGTTCGGATATCGGATCGGATTCGGATATTACAAAAAAATTCGGATACGAATACAGATATTGTCCTGTCCGTACAGATAAACATCCGTTAACACCCCTACATGGAGGAGACTAAAAGGGCACAAACTATTAACATTAGGTATCCTTTTGTTGATAGCAGACATCAGAGAGAGGACGTTGTATAGGAGGCGCCAGATAAATATGCTTGGGTAGCTTCTATTGCATGAGAATGGCAACAAATTTATAGTAGTTAAGAAAGAGTCTCGATTAGAGAATAAATTAATCTATTATAACTTTGTGGATACATGCATGGATTACTTTACATTAATGCCCTTCAAGAAAAGAAAACTTCTGTCAGTGAGCGAGGGAGAGTTTGGTCCAGGCAGAAAGATCCTGTAAATGTAAGAATAGTCTCGTGTGTGTGTGTCTCTCTCTCTCTCTCTCTCTCTCTCTCTCTCTCTCTATATATATATATATATATATATATATATATATATATATTCTCGAAGCCTTAGCCTAGTAGTAGGAACACCCGGGGGAGTGGTATATATTTTCCTGGACCCTTCGCCAGCCAGTCCGGAGGGGGGGCTCGATCCCATGACCACTCCCCCGGGTGTTCCTACTACTAGGCTAAGGCTTCGAGACTATATATATATATATATATATATATATATATATATATATATATATATATATATATATGCTAGAATACAAGCATTTTATCGATACATTCCATACATTTGCATTGTAAAATTGTGAAAGTACAAGAAATCCCTTCTAATATGAACCATTGGATCAACAATTTGTCACGCCCCGAACCCGCTAGGGTCGTTCGTCCTCGCTTGGACGTGAAACCGTGCAAGTCTAAGTTGCGTTTGCACAAGACCAAGACATGTACAATGACAAAATAGACAAGATAGACAATAACACAGCGGAACATAATTGCAAAAATTGAAACAGCAGCGAACATATTGCAGAATATGAATTGAACACAAAGGTAACATGAACAATTCTCTTTACTGATATCTTTGAACATATTACAAAGCTCTCATTTTCTCCCTTATACATGTCATACTTGGCTTACATTCTCTCAGAAACTTTACAGAAATACAATGATCACATTTCATACATAACATACCTTTATATACAAAACCAACTCTTGCAACAGATGACCATCTTTTGATCATAAAACCCATCTCTTTGCATCTCTTCTAATATGAACCATCTCTTTTACAGAAATTTCTTTCTATCGCTTTGGACTATCCATCTCGATGTATCTTGCACCTGTAACACCCAGTTTTTCAGAAGAGGGTAATTTTAAAATTTTGTAATTATGATTATTATTTAATGATATTTATTTCATATTATAATTTTTAGTGATTTTTAATTATTTTTAAAGTATTTAAATTCATGACTTGTGAATTATGGTGATGACTTGTGAATTATGGTGTTTTGCTAGTGAACAGTAGAGACTGCTACCCTAGAGCCTAGCCATGTGATTAGGGTATTTAGACATTTTTGAGGTTATTTGATTTTATTATAATTTATTTGAATTTATAGGAATTTTTAGGAATTATTTTGGAATTGTTTAGATTAGGTTGACTTTGACTAGTCTTGACCCTTGTAGACAAACCTAGAAACTAACCCTAGTTAGTTGGACTTGGTTAGGCTAAGTGACTCTAGTCTAACCTAGCATGACTTAAGTTAGTGGGTTTAGATTCATTAGAAATTGACTTAAGGAATTAGGAATTAAATGGGTCGAGAAATGACTTGTGATTTCACAAGTCATGACTTGTGACTTAGGTTCAATAGCTCATAGGCCCACACCATGAACCAAACCTAACCCTAATCAGCCCATGGCCGTCAACCTAGGGTTTTCCACCCTATTTAATGCCTCTTCCATTTGTTCTTGCCTCCTTTATTATTTTTTTCTCAAGCTTTGGAAGAGGTGACCTCCATCTTCAAAAATCTATAGTAATTCCATTTTATCTCCTTTTTCCCTCCAATCAATTGCATTAGATCCTAATTTTCATTTTCTTGCTGTTTGTGGTGTTCAACCTCAGCTTTGGGGCAATTTGGAGAAGTTTGCTAGCAAGAGGAAACCCCACATTTGAGACTTTTCTTGCATTTTGACACCAATAGGTAAATTATTGTAAACACCATTAAAATTCTAGTTTCTTTGCATGTAGACCTAGCCCTAAGTGTCCTGGTCCTGTAGGTATTCCTAGACCTAGGTTTTGTGTCCATTTCGTGTCCTAAATGGACACGTATCAGCCTATAGACCTAGGTGTTTGATGAAATGTCCCAAAGGACATTTCGGTTGAATTTTCGGATTGTGTTTGAATAGAAAATTAGGGTTTGATCTCGCTTGTGTGATTCTTGTGTTCTGAACACGTTTTCGTGTGGTGTCGTGTCAGATTTTGGACACGTATACGCTGTGCCCACACACGCGCGCGGGCAGGTGGCATACCCTGCTGCTCGGGTGCATTTGCTCTGTGCACACGCCACTTTGGCTCATGAAATTCGACACACGTGTCGCACTCATGACTGACACGAGATTCCTAGGGTTTCACGAACCCTTGTGTCGTGTCGGACACGATATTGCACGCGCACTGTGTGTGCACTGTGCGGTTCAGTGCACTGTGTATGTGTTCTCTGTTCATTTCGTTTTAAATAGTTTATATAGTGTTTTAATTGTTGTTTTGATTCTAAAAATGATGTGTAATCTATATTAGATCCGT
Organism: Iris pallida; assembly: GCA_029216955.1. Lineage (NCBI taxonomy): Eukaryota > Viridiplantae > Streptophyta > Magnoliopsida > Asparagales > Iridaceae > Iris > Iris pallida. The sequence goes on from JANAVB010021198.1 coordinate 5,590,623, forward strand.
TTACATGATTGGATTAGGTTTTAATGTGATATTGGGTTCGAAAATGGGTTAAATAGCAGGACACTGAAACCATGTTAGACACTGGGTTTTCCCCATTCCTAACTTTCTACATTCCCAGTTTTAGGTAACATTTTTGCACTGTTAATTATTCCTACATGTTTGTTAGTATAGGAAAGTGAAGTATTTCAATTCAATGGGCTTTTGGGTTGGCAAATGGGATTTTTGAATATGTGTTGGTTTCATGAAGTGAACTGATATTGTCTGATACCCATTTTCATTTCAGTATTTCTAACTGTCATCCCAATAAAATCCTGTGTATTAACTGCCAATGTCCCCACATATTGTTTGATCATATGTTAGCTTAATATTTACATTCGAAATTGGCCTTTGGATGGGAGAATGGGATGTTTAGGTATTTGTTGGATTTGAAATTGCTTTTAACTGAGATTGGTTCTTTCCTTCTTACTTAATCGACTTGAATGATTTAATTTCAAAATCTGAGAATGAATGAATGTTGTTGAATAGCTCACTGTTTTGCATTACCTTGACTGAAAACTGAGAATTTGGGGGTTTGAATGTTATGAACTGTTAGCTAGGACTGAATAGCTAACCTGAGAATTGGGTTCCTCCTTTTTAAACCTGAGATTTTTGACTTGGGTTGAATGTAAACTATAGACTGAGTGTATCATGAGTTCACTGATTTGATTCTCTGTTTGAACACACACACAGGGACTCTTCATCTTTCCTGAGTACACCTCTCCACATTCTGAGATTTAAGACAGGGTTTCCTTAGAACATGTAAACAGGGACACACATACTTCACTCTATATTTTTAATCTGATTTCCTATGATCACTCACAAATACACACTTGTAGATCCTGAGATTACACTGTTTGCGTACTGTAAAACTGGGAACCATATTGGTTCACAGGGACACCCTTACACACACACACAAGTCACTAAATGGAATTGAACTTGGTCATGTTTTTAACTGAGAATGGTTCATTGCAAATAACTGAGATTTGGGTTTCAGGATTTATTTTCAATTTGGTGTTTGGTCTTGTTTTCAAATTGGTTAATGTAATGTCTCATTCGATTTTGGCTTTATGGATTGAGAATGAGGTTTTGGACTTGGTGTTTAGTTTTCGAAATGAAGAACTAACTACTGATTTCCCTCCTATTTCCTGAGATGCATGGCAGTCTTATCATTACATTGTTCCAGGTTAAACACATGCCCTACTGCCTATGTTTCCAGGCTTGCATATCACTATACACAAGTTCACTGAAATGATAGCTAACCTGGGAACAAAGTCCCTGTTTTTTTTTTATTTCACTGAATTGGTTTTCCCTCCAGTATTTAACTGTGATTTCTTCTTTGCATTAAACTGATATGGTGGCTCTCATGACACTCATATATACAGTTATCCTCACTGTTGCACTGTCACATGTTAATTTGAAAATAACTGATTTGAATGATTTTTTTTCAATGTATTAAAACTGGGTATAGAATGGGGCTGAGTTTCTAAGTATTCTTCACAGATTTTCCATTTCTCACTCACTGTTTTGCCTTCTTGTTCACTGTTTCAGTCCTACTCACATTGACACCCTCACATGTTTGCACACCCACACTCTTTCCTTCCCTCTCTACATCTATATATATGTGCATAATAAATCAACTTGTATATATATGTTAAGTCTATATATAAATGTATGTGTGATGATTCCTAATGAGTATAACTATAACCTTGTAATATTAGAAGTGTATATATATATATATATATATATATATATATATATATATATATATATATATATATATATATATATATATATATATATATATATATATATATATATATATATATGTAATGTGAATGTGCCTATTTCTATGTATATGTATATAGGGTTTTGTTATAGGTTACCTATAGGCTATATGCCATATGCTAGCAAGTGTAGATGTCGTATATATTCATGCTATACAGGTATACATGGATATTGGTTAGCCTAGAATTGTTTAACTTAGACTTTGTTAGACCTAGTAGAGTCTAGATTAGTCTTGTACAGTCTTGTTAGACTTGGAATAGGCTAGTTAGCCTAGTTAGACTAGTATAGACTAGTTTGTCTTAGTTTGACCATAGTTGACCTAGTTTGGCTTCTAGAGTTGACCAAGAGTTGACTTTGGCCTAGATTGACCTAGAATCATGTAGAATGTATAGTAGGACTTCATTATATCATTTTAGACTTGTTGTGACTTGTGCTGTTCTGATTAGGAGCCAGACACCACTCCTTGGACAGTACGTTTCATATTGGACACTCAGATACAGGCGAGTACATTCTCTGATCATTTCATATCCTGCTTAGAATTATTTCCTGCATTAAATTACTTTAATTGTACTGTCACGTTGGACACACGGATTGGTACTATACGGATCCCTACTTGAGATGTTATCCTTAGGGAGCATAGGGTACTACATGTTCTGTGCGTTTCACTTACATGTCGTATCACTATGCTTCACAGGTTCTTCGATCACTTGTGACATATACTCTTATGATCACAGAGTCTCCTAGAATCTCTTATCCCATCCACTGGGTATCCTAGAATCTCATAGAATTCCCATTTTTGGGACTACTATGTGTTTGCCATTAAAATTGTTTGATTGAAAACTTTAATACAAACAGAACAGTGTTACAATGTAGGACTTAGATGTAGTCATAGGAGTACACTTTTGTTTAAGCTGGACCCTTAGTGGAGCGAGTGGTAATGTGTTGACTCCGTTGACGGGCTGACGACGGTTATCGGTTCTCTGAAGGTGTGGATTGCTCTGGGTGCTGGAGCTTGCTGAGAGGAGGAAGACGTTGAGTGTCTGTATCTGCCTCTCTGATGATTCTTTGTATGTTCGTTGTGGATTCTGTGTGTCTGTGTGAAGAAGAAGATCCCTCTATTTATAGTTTTGCAGGCTGGCTGCTCATGCGCGCATGTAGGATGCGCCGGTGTGTGGGGACGCCACGTGGAGGTTGCTGATGGAGGCGCGTAGATGATGCGCCCTGATTGAGGAGGAGAACTCTTCATACTGCTGTTGTGAGCCGGCACGTAGCAGAGGAGAAGATCTTTCTGTTGCTGAAATCTTGGACGAGTTGAGTCAAAGGACACGTGTCATCGACCCATGGCTCGAAGATCTCGGATTTGGTGGGGGGGTAATCTGGTGAGGTGCGCCTTGATTGGGTGCAGGAGGAGGTTGCGGCTCATACCCTTTAGGGGTTACAAACTGTTTAAAGCACATGGCTTTTGAGGCGCATACAGGTGACTTTCCTTCTGTCTTTCGGGATTAGAGATCAGTCTGGGGCGCATGGCTTTTGAGGCGCATGCAAAGCTTCAACTGGAGACTTTTCTTTTGTCTTTAGGGATCAGTGAAGGGTCTGAGGCACATGGCTTTTGAGGCGCATGCTGGTTTGGACGCATGGCCGTAGAGGCGCATGCGGATGGCCACGTGGCAGTAGCCGTCGGAATAAAGTCATGATGATGCTGACGTTGCCGACGCTTCGTTCTCTGAAAAAAGCTGTCAACTGTTCAGACTTTGGGAAGCGTGCTGCCAACTCTGGTGTCAGTTCAGCATTTAATGTTTGTGACGTTCGATGGACAGCTGAGTGGGCACATTGGTTGGTGTTCCACTCGACATGGAGATGTGAGGGAGGGCGCATCCTCTGTGATGCGTCGGGTACTGTAGGGCGCGTCTGTGTGATGTGCCTGATGCTGGAGGGCGCGTCCGTGTGATACGCTGTTTGGCTGGCACATCCGATATGTCCTTTAATGACGCGGCTGTCTCGCTCCTCGAATGCTATAAATAGCCGTTTGGCTGAATTCGAGGCGTCCGGTTCATCCATTTAATGCAAATTCATTGCACAGAATTCGGAGAGTCATCCACTTGGCGCGTGGGTTTGATTTGCCCGGCCTATAAATAGTGGCATGGAGATAAGGTTTGCTCCTCATTCCCTCACGTACTTCCAACATGAACTTGGATATGTGGGTGCATTCTGTTGACGAAGTGCTCCCGAGGGTAAAGATGAGACGTCGTGTTGTCTTCGATGCACTTGAAGGTGACTATTACATCCAAAAGACGGAGTCGAGGGCTTCTGAGGCAGGCGGAAGCTGCCTGTTGCATCCAAAGATAGGGATGTTCGGACCTCGTCTCCGTTGTTCCGGAAGAGCCGTAGATCGGACTGGTGGTGCTAGGCTCTCTCTTCCTTCAAAGTGGGTGCCGCCCACTTTGATTGTGTTGAAAGCTCCTTGTGCCATGATTTCGATCACGGTCTTCCTTGGTCTTTGGAGGCTCTTTCGAAGCCTCCCCTGGCCACAGCATTTGCGGTGCTCTTCTCTTCCTTGGTTCCAGCCAGAGGGTTAAATGCTTTGCTTAGCGAAGCACTTATCAGGTGAGCCTGGCTGGAAGAGCGGCACATAACTGGGCTCTGCTCGGCCAGGTGAGCCTGGTTGGAAGAGTTGCTCATAACTGAGCTGCTGAAGGGATGCACATAACTGAGCTGGATGCACATAACTGTGCTGCTGAGGAGATGGTAGGATGCGCCTAGCTGGAGGCGCATGACATCTGCTGCGCCTGGCTGACAGTGCATGGTGACTGCTGCGCCCATCGGAAGGCGCATGGTGGTTGCTGCGCCTATCTGGAAGGCGCATGGTGACTGCTGCGCCTATCGGAAGGCGCATGGTGGTTGCTGCGCCTATCTGGAAGGCGCATGGTGGCTGTTGGCTGTAGATCTAGGATCCTTCCTTTGTAGAAATTTTCCTTTGTATAACCTTTTCTAGACATGTAATAGACTTATATATATATAAATAAAAAGTCCTTCTTCGAATGTCTATGGCTTATTTGATTAGCTGTCTGAGTTCTGGCGCATAAAATGCCTGGCGCATGGGCTTTCTGGTTGTAAAATTCCATGCTTCTACAAGACCCCCTTCAAAGTTTTCAAAACTTTTGAATAAGTTTTGGAATACTTTGAATAAGAAGCATGGAGGTCAGGGCGCATGATTTTTGGGCGCATGCTTGTTCGGGCGCATGCTCCTTTCAGTTGATGATGATGACGCCTTGGTAACCCAAAAGATTAATGATGATCTTTTGGTTGTATTTGTTGTTATCTCCTCACGGAACCCGAAGCGACGGCTGAGATTACACGTCATCGGTTCACGCGTGTGACCAAGCCCTATAAATAGGTAAGGGTTGGAGAGAGAGAGAGAGTTCATCTGCTCTGTGCCTTTGCTTTCTTTAGAGTTTTTCTTCAAAACCCTAACTTTTTCTTCTCTGAGAGAATGGCTCCCAAGACTCCTCGCGGTGGTGCCGGCAAGGGAAAGGAGAAAGCGAAGAAGTTCGTTGATGAGGATGCACCCATCACCCCTGCAACTCCGGCCGACGTTCGTCCTGAGGTGACGGGTGGGTTTCATCTCCTTCACATAAGCTTTTGGGCCAGACTGTGCCCTAACTCAGATTTGCTGACACGTATGGACTTTTGTCCTGATGATACGCCGAGGTTCTACCCCGCCGACGTGCATAGGTTTACACCTTTATCATGCACCGAGGTTTAATGGCTGACGCGCATGGGTTTCGTACCCTAATGATGCGTCGAAGTCTTCGCTGACGCGCATGAGCTCACGCTCTGATGATGCGCCGAAGCTCCAATGCTGACGCGCATGGGCTTACGCCCTGATGATGCATCGAATCAAGTTGACGCACATGGGCTTACGCCTTGATGATGCGCCGAAGCTCTGATGCTAGCGCGCATGGGCTTACGCCCTGATGATGCGCCGAAGCTATTTGACATTTTTGCCTGACTTCCACCTTTGTTGTATCAGTGTCGATGACGATCCCTTTGTTGAATGAGGTCCTTCTGGACGCTTCTCTTTGTCAGATGGGAGTTGATTTTGACGAGGCGGTGATCAATCCTGCGAAGGATGCTATCTTACAGGACCAACCTCGTGAGAGAATGCTATAAATCCAGACCCAGTTGCCTCTTTTCCTCCAGAGTATGATGGAGAGTGGTAAACTGAAGTCTGCTGAATCCGAAGGTGTAACTTTCTTAAAACCTGCCTTTCTGTTTGGCGACCGACTAGTCTCTTCCGAAGCGAAGATACTGAGGATCAGAGAAGACTGGTTCTTTTCTGCCAAAGGCATGGTTTTGTACATGCGGCAGGTTGACCGCCAGTTGCCGCTGACGGCTTTTTATCGTCTAGCTTCGAAGAGAAGGATGGGTTGGGAACTTACTCCCTCTCAAGGAGGGGCCTTGGGAGGTACCCTCTCAATTGACGCCTCCTCGAACCAGCGAGATACTTTGACTGCTTCACGAGCCGGTTCTTCTTTCAGTTACCGAGCCTTGCGTCCTGGGAGCATCTACAGTGAGGTCCCAAATAACACATTTCCCTTCAGTACCCCGATCTTTGCAAATCGGATGCTAACATCAAAGGTGATGTATCCGACAGGTAGCTTCAGAGTCGAAGGCTGGTGTCACTACATCCCGAAGTGGGACGAGTTGACCACTTGGGTGCTTTCAAGGTTCGAGGTTGAGCTTAAAGAGATCGGGCTGACAGCCGCCATTCGCGCCACGCAGGCAGGCGTGGACCTCAATAAGCCTATGTTCCTTGTGCTCTTGGAGCTTTTTAATGCCCAGACTGGCAGCTTCTTTACTCCGGTGGGGGAGTTGGGATTGGCCCTTCATGAGATGTACGAAGTGTCCAAGCTTCCTTGGGGCTCGGAACCGTACGAGGAATATTTTCCATCAAATAAAGAGATCCAAGTTCTGGAGCATAAGGATCCGGAGATGATGGCTGTTTTCAAAGAGGTGACAAGCCATCATTATCTGATGCACCGGAGGGACAAGGGCAAGACCCAGCCTCATGTGACTGCTTGGAGGGACTACGTCTTCAGGCAGGATTTGACGGATCCTTCGAGGATTCGGTTTGCGACTCCGCAGGGATTGAAGCCCGCGGAAGTGAGTTCTGAAATAAGCCGGCTGGATGAAAGGACCCCACACTCTAATGAGGGCGGCAAGGCTACGTACAGCTGTTTCTGGCACTGCGGGCACCGGATGTCATCCAAGGCAGTGTTGACGTCCTACTTGAGGATATGGCTCCGGGATTGCGTATTTGCAGGTGGATCCGGTGCCGTCGAAAGGGTACATCGGAATCTTATTTTGCCTGCGGTGAAGTTGGCCTGTGGACGGCCTTTGGCTCTCCTCCCCGCGATGGTGTGCAACCTGTTGCGCGGTTTGAGGTCCTTTGCCGATGATGTGATCCACGAGAGAGGTAATAATGATAACTTTCTCCGGGCCGAGCTGCCTTTCCATTATCTTATGGGGTGGCTGATCTTGCATCATCCGAACGTGATGAGTCCCGGTCCGGAGGAGGACCATGTCGAAGGAGATGCCTTCATTCGCCGCTTCTATAAGAGGAAGTGGTCTTACACTGGCGTCCCCGTTTGCAGGAGAGTCTTGTCCTACCTTCAGGGGTGGAAGATTGTCAAGGTTGGCCCGATCTTCAAAGATTTCGGGGCCGACCAAGATTTAGTTGACTCTGGCGAAGATGCGGTCACTCTGCCGAAATGGAGTTTTCGTATCCGGCCTTCTCACCTGGTCTACCGCAACCAGAATAGGTGTTATCTGGAGCCTTATCTGCCAAGCCGATTTGCTCGTCAGTTTGGCTATACCCAGTTAATGTTGCAGAATCCCAGTAGTAGTTTAGGCTTCATCGGGAGTTTGCTGGATGGAGCCCGGGGCTGGCAATATTATAACGCTGGATGCACTAGCGTTAAGTTCACCACGCCAGTTCGCAATCCTCGGCCGTCGATCCTATATCCGGCCGCCAAGCTGTATTGCACTATGACTGCTATGTCTCCTGGTTATGACAGGGAGACTAGTTTCATTATTGGAACCCAGCTGGAGGCGACAGCGAATATGTTGATGGCAGCCCGATCATATCGTCCACCAGAGTTGGCGGGGTATCGGGCTGCTGCTGCAGTACCAGTGGGAGACCCGTCTGTCGGGAAAAGGCGTGCTGACACAGAAGCTGGTTCTTCTGTACCGAAAAGGTCGAGAAAGGCGCCGACCCCGAAGGTTACGGAAGTGCCACTCATAATGCCAGCAGGATCAATCCCTGCTGAGGTAAGGAATATTTCGTAATTCCAATTCTTTTCGTCATTGTGGCGACTTATGCTCTTCTTCTTGTAGAGATTGAAGAAGAAGTCCCGTGTTTCAAAATCGGGCGCTAGTAAACCGAAGGAGGTGGCAGGCTCTTCTGATGAGCGCATTCCACCGATGCTAATGTCTCCCGTGGAGGAAGGTCTCGAAGATGTTCCTGCGGAGGTTTTAATATCTCCTGACTTCGAGGTCGCAACAACTTCTGGGAGAGCACCGTCTGCCGTGGAGGCCTTGGATGCTGAGGGTCCTGCGGACTCGAGGCATCCTGATGATGAAGTGGACTGGAGTTCGTCGCCTTCCGATGACGTTCCTCCGGTCTTGCAAGAATCTGCTGCGGGGACAGCAGATATGGTTGAGACAGAGGAGAGGGTTGAATCCCCTCTTTATCATGATGAGGGGAGGTCGGCTGCATCATTGCCGAGTCCTACCCCAGCTTCAACCGTGGAAGTTGAGGCGGCTACCACTCAGGAGGTAGCGACAGATTCTGTCCCTGTTGAGGGACTCGATGATGAGACCCGTCTGTCAGTCAAGACCGCTGCGACGGGTCAAGAGATAAGTGATAATCTCCCTATTCTGCCAAGGGAGGTACCAACCGTCGATAGGACGTTGGGGGTAGAAGAGGTGGCTGTTGACGTCGGAGGTTCCTCCGGGCTTGAGAAGGGTAAGGGTGTAGAACCCTCTGTAGCTCTTTCTACTTGGGGGACCATCTCGACACCTGTGCCGGCTCCTTCTGTTGCTTCGGCTCCTCGGGCTAGAAGTCCAGCCCCTGTTGATGAAGAGCCCATTGATGCCGAGGTTCAAGCCTCGCTGGTTGAGGTTGGCGGATCTTCTTCCGGTCCGCAAACTGTAGTAGCTCCTCCAACTCCTGCCATGACACCGCAGGTCCTGGCAGATGCAGACGAGTATATGAAATTTCTCGTCGAGGGGGTGAACAAAATATCGCAGAAGGGTGTATCTGCTGTGATGGATGCCAATGGGAGTTTTGCGACGGCAAAAGCTCTGGCAATACCCTGCATCGAGCTGATTCGTATTCACCAAGGCCACGACCATATGGCCAAAATTCTGGAGGCTTCGGTGATTGAGCTGGATGAGCGGCTCGCGGAACTTCAACGCATCCAGCGAAACGACCTCTCTGTCCTGATAGATGCGGAGAAGGGGAAGCTGATTGCCGAGATCGAGTCTTCATACCAGGCCACCGTGGGCATTTGGGAGCGCGAGGTGGCTGAGACTGAGGCTGCGGTAGAGCAGTTGTCTCAGTCCATGAAGACGACGGTAGAAACTCGAGCTGCATTGGAAGCTAATATCGCGGATATCGACACCCAGATGCGCCGCCTTGAAGACCAACGGGCCCGACTCCAGTTAGTGGTCGAACGTGTCCGGGCTGAACATGCAGCATTTAAGAAGGATGAAGCGACTTTTACTCAGCGGACTCTTGCCTTGGCGCAGCAACGACAACAGCTTGATGAGAAGCATGCAAGTGATACTTCCGCTGGGGCCGTTGAATTGATGTGCCAAGAAGCAGAGCGACGAGTCCTGGCGACGGTGGAGGCCCGCGCAGTCGATTTAAAGCTTCGAGTCAGGGAGCTCTCAGCCCATCCTGGGGAGATTCAGGGACCATATCTTTTTTCTTTTTTCTTTTGTGTTCTTTTGCAACCCTTACTGGAGGATGATGTAGCTTCTTGTACTCCTTTTTTCAGAAGAATAAAGAAGTCTACAACTTTTTTGTGATGTGTTCATCTTTTGTTGTCATGAACTTGATGATTTGTGTGGACCTATTATCTTTTGCGTACCTTGGTTTTCAGGTACAGATAATAAGTTTGAAGGAACCATTATGTTTGCTCAGAGGTAATGTGGACATGGCAATCATTGGGTTCGAAATGATAGAATCTTCCTACTCAGAGGTATTATGGACGTGGTAGGAATGATCTTGGGGGATATGCTGAACAACTCAGAGGTTATATGGACGTGGAAGTTCTGCGATAAATGTACAATAACGCAGGGGTTGTTTGTACAAGATGTTTACTCAGAGGTAATGTGGACGTGGTAAACATGAAGGGTAGCGTAAGCTTACGAAGTGTAAGATTCCGCTTTGTAGGGTGTAGAGAGACAACTCAGAGGTAATATGGACGTGGTTATCTTTCTACTGGAAGATGCCATGGAACAGCTGGGTTCCGGAAGCGTATGAGTTTGTGGAAAGAGGTTGTTTGGGGAAGTACATATCTGGAGGATGTCAAGAATAGTACTTCTTTAGGAACTTGCCATTGATGGGCATCATGAATAAGTCCCCATTGGGTTTGGCGAGGCGGTAAGCACCGTTTGAGTATACCGTCTCTATGATGAAAGGTCCTTCCCACTTGGGCTCGAACTTTCCTGGTGTCTTGTGGGTCAACACCATTGGTCTTCTGACTGCTAAAACCAGGTCGCCAACTTGGAAAGTCCTCTGTTTGACCTTCTTGTTGAAAGCCTGTGATATACGGGCTTGGTAGAGCTCGATGCGTTATTGAGCTAGGAGACGCTTTTCGTCAAGTGCCTCCAGTTCCCGCAGACGACGACGTTAATTGTCCTCTTCTGTGAGTTTGTTTGTGATTGCTACGCGGAGCGATGGTATCTGTATCTCGAGAGGCAGTACTGCTTCGCTCCCGTAGACCAGGGAGAATGGAGTGTTGCCTGTTGGGATCCGTACCGTTGGACGGTAGGCCCAAAGGCATTCGCCAAGCTTTTCGTCCCAGTTGCGTTTGTTGGATGACACGACCTTTTTGAGCAGCCTAACGATAGTTTTGTTGAATGCCTCAGCCAATCCGTTTGCTGCCAGATTGTAGGCGGTTGAGGCCACGTTTTGAATGCGATTCTTGTCACAGAACCTGCTGAAAATGTAGCTGATAAACTGAGGACCATTGTCATGGATGATCCGCCGGGGTACTCCGAAACGGTAAATGACATGGTGTTTGATAAAGCTGACCACCCTGGAGCTTTTTACTTCTGCTAGTGGAACTTCTTCTGCCCATTTGGAGAAGTAGTCAGTGATGGCCAGGATGAAACGGTGTCCTCTCGATGAAGGAGGGGTGATTGGCCCTACAATGTCCATGCCCCAGGCTTCGAAGGGCCAGGAGGCGACTGTAGGATGTAGCGACTTCGATGGTGTATGTATGAAGTCTGCATGAAGTTGGCACGCATGGCACTTCTTAGCATATTCGACAGCGTCGACAGCCATGGTTGGCCAGTAGTAGCCCATACGTCGCAGTCGATCTTGCAACTTAGGACCGGGTTGATGAGCTCCACAAGTTCCGTCATGAGCTTCTTGAAGAGCTTCGGCTGCTTCTTCGTTGGACAGGCATCGAAGGAGGAGCCCATCGAAGGAGCGTCGGTACAGCGTTTTGGTAGCTGTATCGTAGTAGAATCGAAGAGAGCGTCTCCTGACTGAGACGACTTCCTTCGGGTCCTCTGGAAGGATTCCGTAGACAGCGAAGTCGATGAACGGGAACCTCCAGTCTCGGACATTAACCCCAGTGTTCGTCGGCATGGCGTGGGCCACTTACAAGCACAGGTTATTTCTGGGACAAATCAGATCTCGTCCTATTACCGTGATATAGTGTTGAGTCCCAAAGGGCGCTGCTAATGAGGCTGCGAGGCCGGCCAGAGCATCGGCCTCCAAGTTTTGTAAACAGAGGACATGTTCAATGAAGAACCCGGTGAAGGTTGAAATGATGTTCAATGCGACTTCATGATAAGGGATTAAATCTTCATGGCGAACTTCATATTGTCCCCGAACCTGGTTTACGACGAGTTTTGAGTCGCCGTAAGCTTCCAGATGGTCGACCCCCAGCTATTGTGCGAGCTGGAGTCCCATAACGAGTGCGTTGTACTCGGCAACGTTGTTGGAGCACGGCTTCGAAAGAGAGTACGCACGCTGGATGACCAGCTGATCGGGGGAGACTAAGACTACCCCCACTCCTGCGATAATTTGGCCTTTGGGGCCTGTTCTCGAAGCACCGTCGAAGAACATCCGCCAAACGGAGCTTCCTTCGGTGACGTTGGATTCTTGGACCTCATCCGGGATATCTTCATAGAGTTTTGAGGATTCTGGGATGGGGTGTACAGCTAAAAAGTCTGCCAGAGCTTGACCCTTAACAGCTTTTTGCGGCACAAACACCATGTTGTACGGTGTTAGCAAGATCGCCCATGTAGCCAGCCGGAAGTTCAATGATCCTGGCTTCGTCATGAGGACTCTGAGCGGATTGACTCGGGAAATGACATGAATTGTCTGACCCGAGACATAATGACGAGTCTTCTGGATGGCAAACACCAAAGCCAAGCACTCCTTTTCGACGGGGTTGTACCGGTGTTCGGCCCGATGAGTGTTCGACTGAGGTAGTAGATTGCTTGCTCGTAGCCTGTATCGCTGTTTTGAGCCAGCAGAGCGCCAAGAGAATGATCCATGGCACGGACGTAGAGGAGAAATGGTTTGCCAGTGACTGGCGCTACCAGGACTGGTGGGCTTGTTAGGTAAGCCTTGATGTCGTCGAAAGCCTTTGGCACTCCTCGGTCCAGACGTAAGAGACTCCCTTCTTCATGAGCTGAGTAAAGGGTTGGCATCTACCGGAGAGGTTCGCTATGAACCTTCGGATATATGCCAGACGTCCCTGTAAGCCCCGAAGTTCTCGAAGGTTCTTCGGAGGGTCCATGTTGAGGATGGCTTTGGTCTTCTCAGGATCAACATGAATGCCTTTCGCTGTGACGACAAAGCCCAAGAATTTGCCGCTAGAAACCCCCAGAAAGGATTTAGCGGGGTTCATTTTGAGTTGATGTTCCCGCATGAGATCGAAGACCGTCTTCAGGTCCTGTAGGTGATCTCTTTTGAGGCGGCTCTTGATTGCGATGTCGTCAACATAGCATTCGACTGTCTTGCGAAGATGTTGACGGAAGATAGTGCTCATAGCTCGCTGGTATGTCGCACCGGCGTTCTTCAAGCCGAAGGGCATTATTGTGTAGCAGAAAATACCCTTTGGAGTCCTGAATGATGTGTGTTTTGCGTCATCGGGGAACATCTTGATTTGATTGTAGCCTGAATACCCGTCCATGAAGGACATGCGCTCAAAGCCACATGTGTTGTCGATCATCACATCAGTGATTGGAAGCGGGAATTCGTCCTTCGGGCAAGCAGAGTTGAGATCCCTGAAGTCGATACAGACTCGTATCTTCCCGTTCTTCTTGGTGACAGGAACGATGTTGGCTACCCAATCCGGGTGTTGTTCCTCACAGATGAAGCCGCTGGTCAAGAGTTTGTCTACCTCCTGATCGATGGCATTCATGATGTCCGGACGGAAGCGTCGCTACTGTTGTTTGATAGGTTTGGCATCAGGTAAGATGTTCAACCTATGCATTGCGATCTGTGGATCAAGTCCCGGCATGTCTTCATAGCTCCAGGCGAAGACGTCGATATACTCTTTAGCCAGTTGGATTAAAGATTTTCGATCTTCTCCTTCCAGGCTTTTACTGATGAAGATGGGTTTGGAAGAAGACCCCTCCCCGAGGTCGATCTGCTCGACTTCGTCTTCGGTGGGAGGTTCACGAAGCTCAAAACGAGATTCCCATTGTTCCCCTAGGCGTTGGGCCCAGGGTTCTTCTTCAAAGGGTTCTGGCGCTTGGTCTTCGCCTTCACCTTTTTGAGGTTGTGCTGACGTCATGTTAGCTGACAGCACTCTCCTGAAGACTGATCCGATACTGGTATCGGAATCCCAAGTCGATGCTTCGGACGAGTGGGAATGTTCTATGTCTTCTGCATCTGAACTCTCTGGGGTTGATGGCGGCGTGACATAGCCTAACCCTCGTCCAGTCCGATTATAATAGTCCTGTGGCTTTCTATTGGGCATCGAAAGCCGGACAGGGAGATGCCGACCCTTGCCGTAGTTTAAGCCTTTGTTGCTTTTTAGGTCGTAGCCCATCTTTTGGATGATGTGCTTTGCCGCATCCGTGTACCGATAGACTTGTACTCTGCCGGTATCAGGTTCGGGCTCGATTGACGGGCGGTCCCGATGACGCTCGACTTTGCCCGAGATGATGGTGCCTTGGTCTCGGCTCCGTGGAGGGACTATGAAGACTCCTTGAGACGGGACTACTCGATTATGGTAGACGGTCATTATTTGTGTTTGCAACGACCGTAGAGCATGGTCTAATGTATACATGGCATTCCAGTGTAGAAGACAAGAATAATTAAAAGACACTCTATTATTGATAAAATACGAGATCTTATCCCGTGGGATTATATTATCAAAGGAGGGTGCCTCTACATCAGCCGAGATATAATCACCAAGCTTCTCGTCTGTAAGAACTAGGGGCGGACTAGGAGAGTCCAACACAGCTTTGGGGTCTGAGAGGGTTATATGAGCCTTCTCTGACACCTTGGATGACTGCGGCGGCTTGTCCTTGAGATGCACCTTGAGAGGCGCCTCGGCTACGCCTCCGGTGAGTGGTGCCTTCCCTTGTAATTTGCCACCAGGGGAGCCGATGTTTGAGGTGGCTTTCCCTTGAGGCGTATCTTCAGGGGTGCTTCGCGAGCCGGCGCTTTCCCTGATAGCTTGATGCTCATTGGAGGCGCCTTCTGGGGTGGTTTCCCCTTCAGTCGGATTTTCAAGGGGGCGTCGGGAGTCGTCTCAGGCTCCATGTCCGGCTCCGTTGCCGTCTCTGCCTCATCATCAGCGTCGTTGGCTTCCTCCTCGTCAATGGGCTTGTACAAGTCAGAATCGGTGAAGTAGGCTTCAATTCTTTTGAAAGGATCGATGTCTGCAAACTCCGTCCGGATGACGCCATTGGTGGATACATACTTCATGCACTGGTGGAGCGTGGAGGGCACCACCATGTACTCATGCAGCCATGGTCGACCGAGCAGGATGTTGTAGTTGACCTCGGCATCTACCACATAACAAGTCACCTCAGTTTTGAGGCTGCCAATGTGACACTTCAGTCGGATCTTGCCCAATGGCTCGCTCTTGCTAGCATTGAAGCCACTGATGGTTGTATTGGAGGGCACCAGCCGGTACATCGGGATCCCCAGCTTAGATAGCAGCGCCTTCGGAATGATGCTTAGGGAAGACCCAGGATCGATCTGAATCCGGCTCACCTTGACCAAGCCAATGTACCCTGTATAATACAGCGGTCGGTTATGTCGGTGATGCTTGAGCAGCATGTCTTGTTGGGTGAAAGTTATGTTAGGGATAACTTCATCCGCACAATGACAGTGCGCACAAGTAGTTGGGAGGTCTTCAGGCTGCTTGACCTGACTGAGAAAGGATTCAGCGTCCTTCAGAGCTTCGCAGAGAGCTTCTCGGGAATCTTTAAAAAGACGCAGGAGCTCGAACAAAGACAGGCGCACAGGTGTACTGGCTAATTGTGCCAGAATGTCGAAGTTGTGAGGCTTGGACAGCCACGAAGCATTCTCCTTTCTCCTTACGTAGAGGTCTGTCAAAACAGGCCTCCACCTGCTTCTGCTTATTGGCTGCTGAGGGCTTAGATGGACCCTCCTCAGGGATGGTGCTAGGAGGCACCACCTCGGCGGCGGCTTCGCCGGATTGGGAGTTCTGTTGTGCACGCGTTTGCACTGGAAGTGCCTCTTCTGTTGAAGAAGAGACTGTGCGGCAAGACTTGATCTTCCTACCTTTTGATTTGGAGGTAGGGCGTACCTCCGATTGAGTCACCTCGGAGACGAGGTCGGGGTGAACCCAGAGGACCTCTCCTCGAGATGTGGTGAGCGGGGTGAGTCCACTCACATTGTCACGAGTAGGTGGTAAGTTTACCACCTCCATTGTCGCCTTAGGGATGGGGACGACGCCATCTTGTGTGGTAGTTGGCGGCAAGGTGCCGAACTGAAGCGAAACCACATTGGCCGACACCGTCTTCTCTTCATAGTCGACGGAGATTACATCCGCATTGATCATGCGCTGGATGTAATTCTTGAGGACGTAGCAGTCCTTGGTCGGGTGTCCGACAAACCGATGGTAGTGACAGTACCTTGGGTTGTCCACTTTCCCAACTTCATCGGGCCGCTTTGGGTCTGGTAGCTTGATCTTGTCACCCTGCTTTAGTATCTCGAAAAGTTGCAGGGTATCGTCATCATTGAATGAATAAACCTCCTTGGGTCTCGGTGCTAGTGGAGGCTTCTGAGTAGGCGCAGATGCGCCTTTTGAGGCATTAACAGTCAATGCCTGTTTTCCCTTTGCTTCTCGTCCGGAGCTGTTAGCTGCGGACTTTTTCCCCTTATCGTCAAAGTCGGGAAAGCTGACACCCAGAAGACGTGCATTGGCCGCCTTCTTTTCTGCAGCTTCAGCTTCGATGATCAGGGAGCTCCAGTCAGGAGGGAGAGTAGAGTTGAGCCAGAGCTTTACTGCAGGCAACATGTTCATGCTGCAAGCGGAGAGGAGCGCATGTTCTGGCATGCCTGGAGGTAGCCTGAAGCAAGCCTGTCGGAAGCGTTCGATGAACGCCCGAACCGTTTCCTTCTCCTTCTGACGTATCTCTATGAGAGACGCCATCGTCATGTCCTTCCTGCCGTCGTAGAAGCGGTCGAGGAAGAGGCACGTCAGGTCGTCGAAGGACGATATGGAATTGTCGGGGAGGCTGCAGTACCAGTCATACGCCACTCCTTTCAGGGCCCCGACAAAGATACTGGTGAGGAGCGCGTCCTCCTTCGGAAGATGCCCTGTCTGTGACTGGAAGTACGTCAGGTACCGTCGCGGAGAGTCCTTCCCGTCGTATGGGGTGAGTGTTTGTGGTTTATACTTCGGGGGATAAACCACCTTGTTCCACTCGAGGGGATAAGGCTAGGGAATGCCCATTTTCTGGCGTTCCTCTTGCCTGTTCTTGGACTCGAAGTGCTCCCGCAGGTCTTTGATCATTTCGACCACATCCTCCGTAGAGCTAGGAGTCGGAGAAGGAGGTACCATCTGTATTGGAGCGTTTGAGGGCTCCGAGGTCCGTGGTGCTTCTGTATCTGAGGGCGCCCGTTGGAGGGGCACACTCGACTCCCCATTAGCTCCTGGGTCAGGACCAGTTGAAGGTGTCCTGATCAAGGCTGACCGTATCTCAAACACTGCTTGGGTCAGTGCTTGCATAGAGGCAGAGAGGGTTTTGAGTCCTCCCTCCAATGAGTCTATGCGCTGGACTATGTCCTGTGACGGCGCATCAGACTCGACATCATCCCCAGCCATGTATACTGTCCTGACGCGGCCAGGAGTGGATGGATTGGTTGAGGCTTCACTTTTGGCCTCACTCTCATGCGGGGGAGTCACTTCTCCTGGTGTTGGGCCACCCCCAGCCACATTCTGGAGTTCATCTCCAATAGGCGCATCTGCAAGGGTCTGCTTGCCCTCAGCTCCGTCTTGAAGGACCTCTTCGTTTCCAGAACTACCCCTGGCAGTGTCCTAGAGGACATCCTCATTTTGAGGGGCTTCAGGGAGAGTAATCTCGCCTTGATGATGAAGATCCGCCGCAGCTGTGCTTTGGACATCTTCATCTTCGGAAGGAGGCTCAACAAGGGTCTGGCTACCCCCAGCTTCCTCCAAGGACTTCTTCCTCGACCGAGTGCCTTCAAACACTCCAGAGGTCGAGACAGCTGCCTTGGTTTTCCTCGGCTGGCTTTTGGATGAAGACGAGGAATTGGCAGTCGTCTTCCGGATTGATGAGGAGTTGGCGACCACGTTGCATGAAGCAACCTTTGGCTCCTCTTCAGCTGACACCTTCATCCCAAGGCGACGTCGGAGAGGTGTCGATGATTGCAGTCGTTGGAAGACCGACTGTCTTGGTGGAGCTGCCGCCTCGCAACAGCAGTTGATGGTGACCACCGCACAAGTATGCCCTGTAAGAGGTGCATCGTGCTTGTTGGTCGACTCTCCTGACCGGCGCTTGTGAATGATCACGTTGCGTAGGTCGTTGGAGGAGAGTGGTGCCTTCACACCCCCTTCAGACGTATGGCAAGGCCAAACGCCGGGGTGGTCAGGTGAGTGCTGTGCCCCCTGATCTAATACCAAGCAGGCATTACGATCAGTAGTGGGGGAACCACAACACTTGAAGTGACTTGAACGGACCTCAAACGCACAACCAGGGGAGGCGCGGGAGTTCAAGACCACTGAGTTTGCCTCTCTCGACTTGGTTGTGCATGCAGCAGATGCGCCCAGGCGAGATGAGGACTTTGAAGACCGACTCGTTGTTGGTGCAGAAGCACTTGAGTCAACCTTGTACAGCTTGCCATCGGCAGCGCGCGTGATGACGAGCGCGTGCCTCTGGCCGGCTGCTGGCATAGCACGTCTGTGGCGCATGGCCCGTGCCGCCTTGGATTTCTTCGTACCAGCCCGCTGGGGCGCATAGTACTCAGCATCCAAATTCTCCTCGCCATTACAGCGAGTGAGTCTGTCAAAGACAGAGGCTTTTTGTGACGCGTCAAAGGTGATGCACGGGGCATTGGCTGCGCCCCTGCTCCGTCGACGTATCTTCCTCGCCTGAGAGGAAGATAGCTGGGGAGCGTGGTCGGCCGCAGCTTCCCCAAGAGATGCGCTGCATCGGCGGGCGCACCTTGGTTGCTGAGAACATCAGCAGGAAGGAAAGGTTGGATTGCTGCATCCCCTTCAGTGGTGGTGCCCGAGGCGTCGACCTTGCACACCCAGGCCGTGCGGATCTTCTTCGACTTTGGTAGCCGCTTCGAAGGACTCGCACTTCCTTCAGAAATGAACTCCTCGTACGCCTGTTGATTGAGGCGCACGACCAGCATCTTGTGGGAGGAGCCCACCTTCACGTCGTCGGCCTGTGACACGACTTTCTCGGAAGAGGAGAAAGAAGTCCCCAGCAGAGTCGCCAGCTTGTTTGCCATTAAAATTGTTTGATTGAAAACTTTAATACAAACAGAACAGTGTTACAATGTAGGACTTAGATGTAGTCCTAGGAGTACACTTTTGTTTAAGCTGGGTCCTTAGTGCCAATCGAGCGAGTGGTAATGCGTTGACTCCGTTGACGGGCTGACGACGGTTATCGGTTCTCTGAAGGTGTGGATTGCTTTGGGTGCTGGAGCTTGCTGAGAGGAGGAAGACGTTGAGTGTCTGTATCTGCCTCTCTGATGATTCCTTGTATGTTCGTTGTAGATTCTGTGTGTCTGTGTGAAGGAGAAGATCCCTCTATTTATAGTTTTGCAGGCTGGCTGCTCATGCGCACATGTAGGATGCGCCGGTGTGTGGGGACGCCACGTGGAGGTTGCTGATGGAGGCGCGTAGATGATGCGCCCTGATTGAGGGGGAGAACTCTTCATACTGCTGTTGTGAGCCCGCACGTAGCAGAGGAGAAGAACTTTCTGTTGCTGAAATCTTGGACGAGTTGAGTCAAAGGACACGTGTCATCGACCCATGGCTCGAAGATCTCGAATTTGGTGGGGGGGTAATCTGGTGAGCTGTGCCTTGACTGGGCACAGGAGGAGGTTGCGGCTCATACCCTTTAGGGGTTACAAACTGTTTAGAGCGCATGGCTTTTGAGGCGCATGCAGGCGACTTTCCTTCTGTCTTTCGGGATCAGAGATCAGTCTGGGGCGCATGGCTTTTGAGGCGCATGCAAAGCTTCAACTGGAGACTCTTCTTCTGTCTTTAGGGATCAGTGAAGGGTCTGAGGCGCATGGCTTTTGAGGCGCATGCTGGTTTGGACGCATGGCCGTAGAGGCGCATGCGGATGGCCACGTGGCAGTAGCCGTCGGAATAGAGTCATGATGATGCTGACGTTGCCGACGCTTCGTTCTCTGAAAAAAGCTGTCAACTGTTCAGACTTTGGAAAGCGTACTGCCAACTCTGGTGTCAGTTCAGCATTTAATGTTTGTGACGTTCGATGGACAGTTGAGTGGGCATATTGGTTGGTGTTCCACTCGGCATGGAGATGTGAGGGAGGGCGCATCCTCTGTGATGCGCCGGGTACTGTAGGATGCGTCTGTGTGATACGCCTGATGCTGGAGGGCACGTCCGTGTGATGCGCTGTTTGGCTGGCGCATCCGACATGTCCTTTAATGACGCGGCTGTCTCGCTCCTCGAGTGCTATAAATAGCCGTTTGGCTGAATTCGAGGCGTCCGGTTCATCCATTTAATGCAAATTCATTGCACAAAATTCGGAGAGTCATCCACTTGGCGCGTGGGTTTGATTTGCCCGGCCTATAAATAGTGGCATGGCGAGAAGGTTTGCTCCTCATTCCCTCACGTACTTCCAACATGAACTTGGATATGTGGGTGCATTCTGTTGACGAAGTGCTCCCGAGGGTAAAGATGAGACGTCATGTTGTCTTCGATGCACTTGAAGGTGACTGTTACATCCAAAAGACGGAGTCGAGGGCTTCTGAGGCAGGCGGAAGGTGCCTGTTGCATCCAAAGATAGGGATGTTCGGGCCTCGTCTCCGTTGTTCCGGAAGACCCGTAGATCGGAATGGTGGTGCTAGGCTCTCTCTTCCTTCAAAGTGGGTGCCGCCCACTTTGATTGTGTTGAAAGCTCCTTGTGCCATGATTTCGATCACGGTCTTCCTTTGTCTTTGGAGGCTCTTTCGAAGCCTCCCCTGGCCACAGCATTTGCGGTGCTCTTCTCTTCCTTGGTTCCAGCCAGAGGGTTAAATGCTTTGCTTAGCGAAGCACTTATCAGGTGAGCCTGGCTGGAAGAGCGGCACATAACTGGGCTCTGCTCGGCCAGGTGAGCCTGGTTGGAAGAGTTGCTCATAACTGAGCTGCTGAAGGGATGCACATAACTAAGCTGGATGCACATAACTGAGCTGCTGAAGAGATGGTAGGATGCGCCTGGCTGGAGGCGCATGACATCTGCTGTGCCTGGCTGACAGTGCATGGTGACTGCTGCGCCCATCGGAAGGCGCATGGTGGTTGCTGCGCCTATCTAGAAGGCGCATGGTGACTGCTGCACCTATCGGAAGGCGCATGGTGGTTGCTGCGCCTATCTGGAAGGCGCATGGTGGCTGTTGGCTGTAGATCTAGGATCCTTCCTTTGTAGAAATTCTCCTTTGTACACCCTTTTCTAGACATGTAATAGACTTATATATATATAAATAACAAGTCCTTCTTCGAATGTCTATGGCTTATTTGATTAGCTGTCTGAGTTCTGGCGCATAAAATGCCTGGCGCATGGGCTTTCTGGTTGTGAAATTCCATGCTTCTACACTATGTACCACCCTTTGGGGGTTTACCACCCTTCGGGGGCTATTACATAGAATCATAACATAACCTGTTTGGATCCTTGTGTACTGATTGGGGGTACAGGAGAGTAGAAGTAGACATGTGAATAATACCCAAGTAGTATCTTATCAGAATCTCTTCCATAGTGTCTTATCAGAATCTCCTATGCCATTTACATGTCTATGTTGTACTCTGACTCACTAGTCACATGATAGTTCTCTATGTATAGTAGATATTTCTATTACAGCTTTCTCTCTCTGTTTACATAATGCACTTCTTTCAGTACTTGTATCTTACTTTACTGCATGATTATATCTTCTAACCTGCTATGAACTGTTGAGATGTACTGTACGCGCTCCTGTCCTGACTGGACCTGTTGAAAATATTACATAGGACGAAGAGGAGGCCTGGGAGGATGCCTTCCACGGGACAGCTCTAGCTGAGGACATCACCCCACTGCCTAGACTAGTTTAGTTAGGCCTTATCTTATTTTCTTGTTGTCTTAAGACTGTTTAGCTATATTTTACTTCTGTTCAGAGATGTTGAGTTGTATATATTCTTTCTTTTCAGTAGCTGAGATATGTACTCTGGATATTTGCTGGGATATTATCTTAGACTTTTCTATCTTCAGTATTTCCTTGAGTTCTATATCATATCGTGTTTTCTTCCTCCTTAGTTGTGATTGAGTTTTACTGCTATGTCACCCCCATTCGGGGAGTATAAACTGTTTAGATATATATATTGTTAGATGTATGTTGACCTAGGACAGCGTTCTACCGCCGATACTGCGGCGTAGGCTGGGCGTTGTTACGTTCTCGTACCCTCACAGTGGGTGCGGGTCGTGACACGTTTTTAGTGGTGGCCCATGCAGGTCGAGTTTATGTAGTGGTATTCGAAATAGAGTATCACTACAACCTGCAGTAGGATTAGGATACATATTTTGAAGGTACTCAATCACTGTTAGGATTCCTTGAAAGATTTCTGGGATGACCCTTGAGAATCTTATTAAACTTCGATTTGAATCATTTCCCTTGCTTTGTTGCTCCCACTCCTTGATTATTGAATTTGATTTTGTTGGATCGTTGTTGATTTGATTTTCCTATCGAGATAAATTTTTATGGCCTGAGTTACGATATTTTCTGATAACATATGTCGACGGGAATACAGGGATGGTAAAACGTCTACTTGGTTATGGAACCTAGAGTTTATCGCAGCTATATTAGCTGGCGTGGCGGAAACATAGAGACCTGACTTCGGATGTACGTATCTTGGTTATGAGATTTGGAATTCCTCGCAGCTATACTAGTCGGCATAGCGAGAATTCCAGACGACATGATTATAGAGGTGCATGCCCCTGTTATGGACTCTACCGTTTATCGCAGCCTTGCTTACTAGCGTGGCGAGGACTCTGAGTATCATGATTTTTGGACAGACGCATATGATTATCAGATTGTATCTTGGAAAGGTTCTTAAATATATCGTCTCTATCTTCATTCCAGTTATTATAAATTGTTTCCATCATCAAATAATTTAGGAGTAGAGACCTTTTTAGCTTTATAGAGCTTATGCATATGTAGTTCTTTTTTAGTGTGATAATTTGATGACTTGTGATTAGGCCCTTGTCTTAGGAATGATAGTATAGTCTGGTTTTAAATAGTGATTCTTGTAGCTAGTTCTCCTTTGTTGATATTTACTAGTTTTTTAGCCTTGATGATTGATTTATTTTATTTCTTTTCTTTTCTTTCAGTATGGCACCCATGACCCGAGCCCGTCGCCTGAGAGCAGTTGCAGCTACTGAGAGTGTGCCTCCACCTCCTACTGTTCAGGAGGTAGTTATCCCTCTATCTAATCAGGGGGTGGTGGCACCTCCTGCCATTGAGGAGATGGTGGTAGCCTCGCCAGAGAGTCTTCCTTCATCTCCTGTCGTTCAGGAGAGAGCTGCAGATTTGCCTGAGATCAAGAGCCCTTCCCTACCATCTGTACTCCATACTGTACCACCCGGAGGTTTGCTACTTGACGCAGCCCAGGTGTTTGCATTTTTCCAAGAAAGGTTGATGGAGTCACATAGAGTTTATGAGGAGGCCATGAGGGAGAAAATCCAGAGGTTGCTACGTCAGCGGGACTCTGTGCTTCTAGGAGGAGAGCCTAGCTCCAAGAGGACGAGGAGCAGTACCCAGTCCTACCCAGAGTTTGAGGAGTACCCATTTATCCAGCCTATATCATCATACCCAGCCCAGTCTCCTGTCCAGCAAAGGCCAGCTGAGCCAGAGCCTATCTGTGCCTACTGCAAGAAGTCTGGACACAAGTGGAGCAACTGTAGAAAGAGACTAGGATTGTGCCTATTCTGTGGTTCAGCTGCACACTGGGTGCAGCACTTCCCTGCTATACCTGCCCCAACCAGGGCCCTGCTTCCAGGAGGGAGTTCTGGTTCTTAGACTTAGCTGGAGGTGAGTTTTGACCTAACCTTAGTATTCCTTTTTGAGAATTTTGATGCATCCCTTGCTTGTATGTTTTGATACCTTGTGATTGCCTAGTACTGTAGCATGGTTGGTATAACTAGATGAGACCCATGACTGATATTGTATGCCATGACCCCATAGGTTACACTTTCCAACTATATGTTTTAAGATAGATTTCTGAGACTATGATTGCTGGGGGCTTAACCTAGAAAAGGGTGCGACCATCTTAATTTCGAGGACGAAATTTTTATAAGGTGGGTAGGATTGTAACACCCAGTTTTCCAGAAGAGGATAATTTTGAAAATTTGTAATTATGATTATTATTTAATGATATTTATTTCATATTATGATTTTTAGTGATTTTTAATTATTTTTAAAGTATTTAAATTCATGACTTGTGAATTATGGTATTTTGCTAGTGAACAGTAGAGACTGCCTACCCTAGAGCCTAGCCATATGATTAGGGTATTTAGACATTTTTGGGGTTATTTGATTTTATTATAATTTATTTGAATTTATAGGAATTTTTAGGAATTATTTTGGAATTGTTTAGATTAGGTTGACTTTGACTAGTCTTGACCCTTGTAGACAAACCTAAGAACTAACCCTAGTTAGTTGGACTTGGTTAGGCTAAGTGACTCTAGTCTAACCTAGCATGACTTAAGTTAGTTGGTTTAGATTCATTAGAAATTGACTTAAGAAATTAGGAATTAAATGGGTTGAGAAATGACTTGTGATTTCACAAGTCATGACTTGTGACTTAGGTTCAATAGCCCATAGGCCCACACCATGAACCAAACCTAGCCCTAATCAGCCTATGGCAGCCAACCTAGGGTTTCCCTCCCTATTTAATGCCTCTTCCATTTGTTCTTGCCTCCTTTATTATTTTTTTTCTCAAGCTTTGGAAGAGGTGAGCCTCCATCTTCAAAAATCTATAGTAATTCCATTTTATCTCCTTTTTCCCTCCAATCAATTGCATTAGATCCTAATTTTCATATTCTTGCTGTTTGTGGTGTTCAACCTCAGCTTTGGGGCAATTTGGAGAAGTTTGCTAGCAAGAGGAAATCCCCCATTTGAGGCTTTTCTTGTATTTTGACACCAATAGGTAAATCATTGTAAATACCATTAAAATTCTACTTTCTTTGCATGTAGACCTAGCCCTAAGTGTCCTGGTCCTGTATGTATTCCTAGACCTAGGTTTTGTGTCAATTTCGTGTCCTAAATGGACACGTATCAGCCTATAGACCTAGGTGTTTGATAAAATGTCCCAAAGGACATTTCGGTTGAATTTTAGGATTGTGTTTGAATAGAAAATTAGGGTTTGATCTCGCTTGTGTGATTCTTGTGTTTTGAACACATTTTCGTGTGGTGTCATGTCAGATTTTGGACACGTACACGCTGTGCCCACACACGCGTACGTGCAGGTGGCATGCCCTGCTGCTCGGGTGCATTTGCTCTGTGCACACGCCACTTTGGCTCATGAAATTTGACACACGTGTCGCACTCATGACTGACACGAGATTCCTAGGGTTTCACGAACCCTTGTGTCGTGTCGGACACGATATTGCACGCGTATTGTGTGTGCACTGTGTGGTTCAGTGCACTGTGTATGTGTTCTCTGTTCATTTCGTTTTAAATAGTTTAAATAGTGTTTTTAATTGTTGTTTTGATCCTAAAAATGATGTGTAATCTATAATAGATCCGTTTACATGATTGGATTAGGTTTTAATGTGATATTGGGTTCGAAAATGGGTTAAATAGTAGGACACTGAAACCACGTCAGACACTGGGTTTTCCCCATTCCTAACTTTCTACATTCCCAGTTTTAGGTAACATTTTTGCACTGTTAATTATTCCTACATGTTTGTTAGTATAGGAAAGTGAAGTATTTCAATTCAATGGGCTTTTGGGTTGGTAAATAGGATTTTTGAATGTGTTGGTTTCATGAAGTGAACTGATATTGTCTGATACCCATTTTCATTTCAGTATTTCTAACTGTCATCCCAATGAAATCCTGTGTATTAACTGCCAATGTCCCCACATATTGTTTGATCATATGTTAGCTTAATATGCACATTCGAAATTGGCCTTTGGATGGGAGAATGGGATGTTTAGGTATTGGTTGGATTTGAAATTGCTTTTAACTGAGATTGGTTCTTTCCTTCTTACTTAATCGACTTGAATGATTTAATTTCAAAATCTGAGAATGAATGAATGTTGTTGAATAGCTCACTGTTTTGCATTACCTTGTCTGAAAACTGAGAATTCAGGGGTTTGAATGTTATGAACTGTTAGCCAGGACTGAATAGCTAACCTGAGAATTGGGTTCCTCCTTCTTAAACGTGAGATTTTTGACTTGGGTTGAATGTAAACTGTAGACTGAATGTATCATGAGTTCACTGATTTGATTCCCTATTTGAACACACACACAGGGACTCTTCATCTTTCCTGAGTACACCTCTCCACATTCTGAGATTTAAGACAGGGTTTCCTGAGAACATGTAAACAGGGACACACACACTTCACTCTATATTTTTAATCTGATTTTTTATGATCACTCACAAATACACACTTGTAGAACCTGAGATTACACTGTTTGCACACTGTAAAAATGGGAACCATATTGGTTCACAGGGACACCCTTACACACACACACAAGTCACTAAATGGAATTGAACTTGGTCATGTTTTTAACTGAGAATGGTTTATTGCAAATAACTGAGATTTGGGTTTCAGGATTTATTTTCAATTTGGAGTTTGGTCTTGTTTTCAAATTGGTTAATGCAATGTCTCATTCGATTTTGGCTTTATGGATTGAGAATGAGGTTTTGGACTTGGTGTTTAGTTTTCGAAATGAAGAACTAACTACTGATTTCCCTCCTATTTCCTGAGATGCATGGCAGTCCTATCATTACATTGTTCCAGGTTGAACACATGCCCTACTGCCTATGTTTCCAGGCTTGCATATCACTATACACAAGTTCACTGAAATGATAGCTAACCTGGGAACAAATTCCCTGTTTTTTTTTATTTCACTGAATTGGTTTTACCTCCATTATTTAACTGTGATTTCTTCTTTGCATTAAACTGATATGGTGGCTCTCATGACACTCATATATACAGTTATCCTCATTGTTGCACTGTCACATGTTAATTTGAAAATAACTGATTTGAATGGTTTTTTTTCAATGTATTAAAACTGGGTATAGAATGGGGCTGAGTTTCTAAGTATTCTTCACAGATTTTCCATTTCTCACTCACTGTTTTGCCTTCTTGTTCACTGTTTCAGTCCTACTCACATTGACACCCTCACATGTTTGCACACCCACACTCTTCCCTTCCCTCTCTACATCTATATATATGTGCATAATAAATCAACTTGTATATATGTGTTAAGTCTATATATAAATGTATGTGTGATGATTCCTAATGAGTATAACTATAACCTTGTAATATTAGAAGTGTATATATATATATATATATATATATATATATATATATATATATATATATATTTTTTTTTATATATATATATATATATATATATATATATTTATGTATATTTATGTAATGTGAATGTGCCTATTTCTATGTATATGTATATAGGGTTTTGTTATAGGTTACCTATAGGCTATATGCCATATGCTAGCAAGTGTAGATGTAGTATATATTCATGCTGATATTGGTTAGCCTAGAATTGTTTAACTTAGACTTTGTTAGACCTAGTAGAGTCTAGATTAGTCTTGTTAGATTTGGAATAGGCTAGTTAGCCTAGTTAGACTAGTATAGACTAGTTTGACTTAGTTTGACCATAGTTGACCTAGTTTGGCTTCTAGAGTTGACCAAGAGTTGACTTTGGCCTAGATTGACCTAGAATCATGTAGAATGCATAGTAGGACTTCATTATATCATTTTAGACTTGTTGTGACTTGTGCTGTTCTGATTAGGAGCCAGACACCACTCCTTGGACAGTACGTTTCATATTGGACACTCAGATGCAGGCGAGTACATTCTCTGATCATTTCATATCCTGCTTAGAATTATTTCCTGCATTAAATTACTTTACTTGTACTGTCGTGTTGGTCACACGGATTGGTACTATACGGATCCCTACTTGAGATGTTATCCTTAGGGAGCATCGGGTACTACATGTTCTGTGCGTTTCACTTACATGTCGTATCACTATGCTTCACAGGTTCTTCGATCACTTGTGACATATACTCTTATGATCACAGAGTCTCCTAGAATCTCTTATCCCATCCACTGGGTATCCTAGAATCTCCTAGAATCTCCATTTTTGGGACTACTATGTACCACCCTTCGGGGGCTTACCACCCTTCGGGGGCTTACCACCCTTCGGGGGCTATTACATAGAATCATAACATAACCTGTTTGGATCCTTGTGTACTGATTGGGGGTACGGGGGAGTAGAAGTAGACATGTGAATAATACCCAAGTAGTATCTTATCAGAATCTCTTTCATAGTGTCTTATCAAAATCTCCTATGCCATTTACATGTCTATGTTGTACTCTGACTCACTAGTCACATGATAGTTCTCTATGTATAGTAGATATTTCTATTACAGCTTTCTCTCTCTGTTTACATACTGTACTTCTTTCAGTACTTGTATCTTACTTACTGCATGATTATATCTTCTAACCTGCTATGAACTGTTGAGATGTACTGTACTCGCTCCTGTCCTGACTGGACCTGTTAAAAATATTACAGAGGACGAGGAGGAGGCCTGGGAGGATGCATTCCACGGGACAACTCTAGCTGAGGACATCACCCCACTGCCTAGACTAGTTTAGTTAGGCCTTATCTTATTTTCTTGTTGTCTTGAGACTGTTTGCTAGATTTTACTTCTGTTCAGAGATGTTGAGTTGTATATATTCTTTCTTTTCAGTAGCTGAGATATGTACTCTGGATATTTGCTGGGATATTATCTTAGACTTTTCTATCTTCAGTATTTTCTTGAGTTCTATATCATATCGTGTTTTCTTCCTCCTTAGTTGTGATTGAGTTTTACTACTATGTCACCCCCATTTGGGGAGTATAAACTGTTTAGGTATATATATTGTTAGATGTATGTTGACCTAGGACAGCGTTCTACCGCCGACACTGCGGCGTAGGCTGGGCATTGTTACGTTCTCGTACCCTCACAGTGGGTACGGGTCGTGATACGACCTGCGTGCAAACTCGTGGTGGGTCAGTACATCAACGTACTGGTGATGTAAACAAAGGATACATCGTCTGAAACAATCACTAATTCATTTAGTGAGAAAATATTTCATATGATATGATCTTGCTACTTTTACCTATGTTCATTTCATGCAGATCAGAGTCAGACTACATCTTTTGAAACACTTTCGAAAAGCCATAATTCAGTTCTATTCATTCAAAGCATACAAGGGACTGTTCTATTCATGCATGTTAACCATTCATTTCTTGTGAAGCATGCAACATGTTTCATGAGCCATAATCATTCCTCTTGTTCAAGCAACTCTTATGGTCAATTACAAGCACGATATCATTTCCTTTTCTTGAACGGGACATAATAATTCTTGGCAACAGATTATTCTTTGAAACAAATCATGATCAGAACTTAAGCAACAAATATATCACTTTTTCAATGATTCTTATCATAGCCGACGGTCCATCCCTGCACTAGACAAGGATTGGCATAAACATAATATATCCACTATTGTTCCATATTTGTCTCTGCATTATTAACTCTTTGCAAAATCATTATCGACACATGCAGACTCGATTGACAGATGTGACTCTCCGGTTCAGCTCTGCACCAATCAACACTTATTTATATGATGGTATATTGGTCATTCCCCATGTTAGCCGTTGTGACTCTTGGGTTCAGCTCGTCGCTAGTGGACACAGATACAATATCCCCTAATCACGAGGTTTCTTGTAGCTCAGGGTGTCTAGACAATCTCTCATAGGCCGATCGGTTTCCAATGTCCCAGAAACCGTCGAGAGATCTAATGACCTTGTGCACAAGTTGTCCGAGACCAATGCATGAATGCAATATCTGTCAGCTAAACTCTTTGAGCAACATTTTATCGATAAGCAACCATTTCATCATTCTCTATTTCTTCTTTTTTAACAACAGAGCTATGACTCTGCCTTCTCTCTTTTATTTAACTCAGAGCCGAAGCTCCTACGTACTTTATTTCCATTGCAACATGTACAAGTCCATCTATACATGTCTAACATTCAGAACATCTTTAAGGGACAAACAATCGCTCATCTCTTTGAAACATAATAATTAGTTTTGTGCAGATTTAGCATATTATTCTACCTTTGACAGTATACGAATTTGGAAACATGTAAGCATTTCTTAGCATGCAAATTATCTCTTTTCTTATTCTTAGCATAGCAACATGTGAATTCTCTTATAAGCATAATGATTCGCCATATTGGCATTTTCAATGATTACCGACTTGTTATTAGCAATAACATTCAATCAAAAACTTAGATTCTTATTAGGTGTGAAAGAATCAGAAAATGAGTCGTCGTCCACTCACCTAGATTAATCGTCTTCTGTTCCAGAGCCAACAATCCGATCTTTCTGTTTATCTAGTGCCCTCGCTGAGCGGGACACTACACAATAAATAGTTCAAATTTTGCTTGTATTGATACACTTTTTATTTAAGAATTTTCATATATATATATATATATATATATATATATATATATATATATATATATATATATATATATATATATATATATATATATATATATATATATATATATGTGTGTGTGTGTGTGTGTGTGTCCTTTCTCCAAGTCGAGTCGTGGCCTAAATCCACCCAGCCACCCGGGGGGGGGGGGGGGGGGGGGGATTCGAACCCTAGACCTATGCTCGGACGGCCCCTCGCACTACCACTACGCTAGTACATTAGGGACTCATATATATATATATATATATATATATATATATATATATATATATATATATATATATATATATATATATATATATATATATATATATATGGTGCCAATGACCCCTAGCCTAGTGATAGTGGTAAGGCATACGGCCCGAGTGGTCAGGAGTTCGAATCCAAGTGGAAGCGATTCCAAGAAACTAATTACCCTTGCTTCACCCCTAGACCAAGTTTCCTCAATTTAGTAACAATTACACTTATGCTCATTCATTAATTGTTTCATTTTTTATTATTTTATTTACTTATATATCAATGAAAGGATAGAATTGGTAATATCCAAAGTAGCAAGGACTTGGACGGAATGTGAGAACCAAATCTCAACTATTTGGTTCTTAAAAAGAAAACTCATAGCCGAACAAGATAACTCCCTGTTTCAAATATGAGCGCAAACCAATTTCAAATCCATCCAAAAATCCTCTAGATAAAATATATGGAAATTCAAATCGATCTTCCATATCCCCTACCACCTGGATATATATATATATATATATATATATATATATATATATATATATATATATATATATATATATGGAAAGGAGTAGCCGATCCTT
The DNA here is from genome assembly GCA_029216955.1 of Iris pallida. Lineage (NCBI taxonomy): Eukaryota > Viridiplantae > Streptophyta > Magnoliopsida > Asparagales > Iridaceae > Iris > Iris pallida. The sequence goes on from JANAVB010021198.1 coordinate 5,621,982, forward strand.
CCCTCTACAGAACCCTAACTTACGCATCCATTTTTTCCATCGCAAGAGAAAACGAGGAGCCGTCGAGGGAACAGTTGGGTTTGCTCTCATATTCCAAAAGAGGTAAATCAATCTACTCTTAGACTCACTAGTACTGTCATCAACAAAACTGTAATTAGAGATAGACATGTGTTTGAATTAAGGTTCGGGAAGAAGCAATGGGAGAGAGTGGATAGGTCCTTGTTCAACTTAATGGAGTAGCTAAGGGGCTGTTTGGTTCGTGGTAGGTCTCCAAAAGTGTAAAAGTGTCACTAACATCATATTGAGTTTTCTTGCACTTGCAGCAAGTGACACTTTCTAAAATGTGTTTGGATGGAGTACTTTTTGTCTGGTAAAAGTGGAAGAAAAATGAGTTCGTTGTTTGGATGGTTGTTGAAAGTGGAGGAAAATGAATTTGGTTGTTTGGATGGTTGTTGAAAGTGGATGTTAGGATTGGATGGTAAACCTAAGTATGCTTACCCCCAATTTATTTAAACCTAAATATTTCTCATTTAAACCAAAATATTACAATATAAATTATTATGAATTACCACTACCAATTACTACTATTGTTACTATTATTTTATTATTAAATAAATTAATTATCATAACTAAACTAATTATATATTTATTATGAATTATCACTATTAATTACTACTTTTGTTATTTTCTGGAGAGAGTATTTCTCTCCAGAGACTGCCATTCACATCCAGAGAGTATTATTTCTCTCCGGATCATTCTCTTCTTCACATTGCTTCACATCTCATTCTCTTCTTCACACCACCACCACCAACAACCACCACCTCTTCCTCTCTCGCTAACCCCTCCCTCCATCGCGGAAGATTTTCGGAGAAGCTCCTCTACGGCTTCCACGACCATAGCCTCTGTCTCTACTTCAGATCCGGTCGACGTCGTCGACGGAACTTGATAGCGGCGGTGCTCGGCGTCGTCGTCGTCGACAGAGCTTCATGGGGGTCGGCGTCGTCGACGGACCTTTGTGGCTGGTGCTCGGTTGCATCGTCGTCGTCAACGGAGCTTCATGGCGGTCGACGTCGTCGGCGGACCTCATGGCGGTCAGCGTCCTCCAACGCCGGATCCGTCCCTCTGACCTCTACCTCAGGCACGGAGGCGATGGTGGCGACGATGGGTCGCGATCGAGGTTCAGAGACCCATTTCCATTTCTCTCTTTGTCTCTCTTCTCACTTGCAACTGAGTTGCGATACTTTTTTGATGCAGAAGATCTTGGGAGAAAAAGGAGAGGACAGTAACTCAATGATGTCAGAAAACCTTCACTTGCATTGCAGTTGCAATGCAAACCAAACACTAAAACTGATATCACTTTCAGTAAAAATGGTAGTTTCATTCTAGTTTTCTTGCACTTGCAGCGATCCAAACAGCCCCTAAGTGTATGATATTAAGATAGTTATATGGAATAATTGACCAAGCATTATGATTGAATTTTACTATGACGTCCAACCCTTTTTCTGAATATCTAACCAAGGATGCGTAGGTAAAACAGAGAACTATAGTAAAATACCAGTCAATTGGCTGGTGGCAAAACCACTTTACTGGCTATACAGGTTGAGCATCAAATGCCATTTTGGATTATAATAAAGTCTAGAAGACGCAGGAATACATGAATAGCCAAACTAGACCTTTTGGTGTTTATGAAATTCCCTGATGGAAGCTCTCCTTTATGTTCCTTCAGGTTGTGATTTACCTTCCTCTATCTTTATTTGCTTTTAGTTCTTTAGACAAACCAAAATGAGGAATGGAAGTTTTCTTCTTGTATTTATTCTTAGTTCTGTCTGAAGGATGAATAGAGCAAGTAGTGAAGATGTCCTGAATAAAATTATTTCTCTCATTTTTACTCTACTCTCATTGGACTATTTTATATTGGACTATGTTATATGCCTTTTAAGAAGTCTTATTAAGTATAGATGTGGGGATGAACTAGGCTGTCGTATATTAGTTGACATGATACTAGAGTCCAAGAAGCTGTCTAGGTACAAACAGTGCGTATCAAGAAAATACCTATAAATTAATTCTACTTCCTATGCTACATCAGAGGCAAATTAGAGTGGGATTTTGAACCCACGTCCTTCAGGCCAGAACCTTAACCTGGCACCTTAGACCAATTTGGTGATATGTATTTATGTTATTACTGCTGATGTTCTTATTCTCCATCTCTATCTTTAAGGATTGAAGACAAATACCTTCTTGTCGAGGGATACCAAAGTCTCTCGTAATAGAGTATCAGTAATGGAGCCATGGCTTATAGGTAGAAGTCCAAGTCAGGTAGGTACAATCAAGAGGAAAGATTAGATGGGCATAGTGTCTAAGAATGAAACGAGGGTATCAGTTATTGGAGTATCAGTAATAATCTGAGTATAGGTGTAGAAATGGCATATGGTCTGCTCTATATAGGGAGGTTTCTATATAGATAAAGTAGGGGTTCATACTAGGGCTGTATATAGATGAAACAAAGGGGATATAAAGTAGCAGTTGAATAATTGCCTCTCTGATTCAGATATTAAAACCTTGTTTTGGATATGCAAAGTTTATTGCTTTCTTAGGATGTCACGCCCCAGAACCAGAATACTGGAGAGCAGGAGAATGACTCAGCCAGCTACGTATTACGGGTAGATAAATACCGTATAATACGATCAATGCTGTCTAACCAGACGAGGAGGTGCATACTACATAAAAGTCTCACTATGGTCATTTCGCATCTATTGTCTCAATCATTCAAATAAGAAACAGTAATACAGAACATGTAAGATAAAGCAGTAAGGCATCCCAAACGCTCAGTCAGAATGTTCTGGAAATCTGGCTTTACAAAACATAGCCAGATGGTATAGTAAGGTATACACAATTGTTATCAACTGCAGTCTGACTTTAGTTACAATTATGCAAAAGTAAGTGCGAGACAATCCGACTAACATGTCGGTGCCAAACGGCAAAGTATAAAGTATTTAGCAAAACGAGCGGGGAAGTAAAAAAACCCACTCGAGTCCTCCTGCGATCATCCCTCTAGTATTGACCATCTTGGAGGTAGAAGTAAGCTAGATCCTCGGGGACCGGCTCTAAATCTGGCCATACAATACCAGAGAGGTTAGAACTCTAATAGCAAGTACCACAAGGAAGGACGATATGAAGGACTAAACCAGTAAGTAAGAAAATGTAATAATAGATCTCTGCCTCCCACTAGAATTCACATAACGTCACGACACTTCGAACCAACCTCCCAACCAAACAAGGACAGAAGTTGGCCCGTCATGTCCTGACATCCTGATCATCTCAGTTAGGCAACAGAGTAGATACAGTACACAAACAAATTATCTTGAACGGCCAATCAATTCCTTCGGCTAGCTATTGTGAGTCCCAAGTTATCCTGGAATTATGCAAAAAATAGGGATTCCTCAGTTCTTACTATATGCGAGCAAGGCTAGTCTATCCAGTCAATCAATTGTGCCAATCATGTAGTTAGACGAGTCCCAGCGGGACGCCCGCCGTTATAGCAAGTACAATAATATAAGCAGATACTGTTTCCTGCCCGTGTGACAGATTTACAGTATCTGTGGGAACCAGCCGGCCCGTCGGGCACTTAATAGTCCCAAGGGGGCTGCCATGTAAGAACTCGGGAATCCATTCTCTCCATGCCATTATTATTTTATTTAACTTAATAGTCCCTACGTTGAGCGAAGTTCCATGCCGTAGATCATGGCCATTCAAATGAGTACTTTCGTACGGGGTACGATATGCGCAACTCTACAACGATACCTGTGCGGCTAGGTTGTAGGTCTTACATAGCGTGATGCAACAATCAAATTAACCACGGAATAATCATGCCTTGACTATAAAGTACACATGCTATCTTTGTAAGATAAATAGATAATTAAATAATAAATAATTACTTTGAAGCCTGCATGTGCCTGTATGCCAATATTCGGGATCGGCTAATCGAGTATAATAGTTCATTACATGAACATGTCTCATTCATTCATTTCAATAAGACGACTAGCCAGTCTCTTAGTTCCAACTAGGAACGCATGATCAATTATTAGTCAATGTCACAATCATTATCAATGGTGACAAGGCATGAAAGTCCATCAATATTACATGGGGTCGGGTCTATAACTCTCAGGGTTAAGTTCTAGTCATACTGGGTATCCATGGATCAATCAGGACACAAGGCGCATTTTACATAACAATCCATTTTAACAAATTTAACATATCATGATTTATCAAGAAATTCACGCAAAAAGGCGTAAGGATATAATAGAAGAATTATCATGCCATCATTAAATGAATAGGTTGAGGAATAAATAAAAACACCTAGGTCAGGAAGTCACGCCAACAAGTCTATACTAAGGCCAAAACTCACGCAAGAAGTCTATGCTTAAGACCAACAAGTCACGCTAAGTCTAGCTGGGGTGAGCGTGAAAAATGGGCGTGAACAGTGAGCGTGAAAAGTGATACACGCTGGCAAGCGTGAGCGTGAAAAGTCACGCAAGCAAGCACAGCGTGAGCGTGAAGGGAAAATCCACGCACGCACAAGAGAGTGTGACTAAAAATCCACGCACACATGGAAGTGTGCGTGACTAAAAATACACGCAAACTCGTGAATGTGTGCGTGACTAAAAATATACGCACACTCATGAGAACGTGAGCGTGACTAAAAATACACACACGCTCATGAGAACGTGAGCGTGACTGAAAATACATACATGCTCATGAGAACGTGAGCGTGACTAAAAATACACGCACGCTCATGAGAACGTGAGCGTGACTGAAAATACACGCACGCTCATGAGAACATGAGAGAGACTAAAAATACACGCACGCTCGTGAGAACGTGAGCGAGACTGAAAATACACGCACGCTCATGAGAACGTGAGCGTGACTGAAAATACACGCTAACATGTAAGAACATGAACGTGTCTCAAAATCCACGCAGACACGTAGAGACGTGTGCGTGACTCAGCCTTCGTCCCAAGCCAGAGGATGAAGTTCCCAGCCAGAAAACACGCTAAGTTGGGAGGACCCAAAACCCATGAACAGCCGAAAATGTAACAACTTAGATCTAGAGAAAACCTAGCCATAGAAATCAAAAATGCTAAGAACTAAACTCTCTTGGAATCACAAGAAGAAGACAAATGAACCATAAAAACAAGGTTCTCAAGTAGAAGCAAGTTTGCACTTGCCTCCTGCTGCTGCTGCTGGTAGGTGGAGAAGTGATGAGAGAAAGAAGAAGAAGTAATGGTGAGGATGAGTAATGAGGAGAGAGAATGGAGAGGGTGGCTTTAAATAGGGGGAGTGGTGGTAGGTGGGAGCTAATGGGCCAGGTTGGATTCGGATTCATCAATGAACCCGAGAACCTAACCTAGGCCGAACCACATAAGCAAGACTAAAAGTAGGAAATAAAAGCAGGGAATAAAATACAGATAATAAAATTATAAGAAATTAATTAACATGAAAATTAAAGAGCAGATAATTAATTAACATGAACTAGAGGAATTTAAATACAGGATACTACATGATAAATACTAAATAAATACACATGAGTTGTACATGTATATAAAAATACGTATTCCGGGAACGGGGAGTGACATAGGATGTCCACTACAGTATGAAGCAAAAGCTAATTGAGTGAATCAGTGAGTACTCATAACCTTTTGAAGATATATCCTTGTACCTGAACTACAAAACATTAGTAACAAGTATAGGGTATTGCATTAAATGGGCAGCAGGTAAGGAGACAGGTAAGATAAGGGGGGACACTTAGGTGTCGACTAAACTGATACAAGTTTCTATATTAGTTGACACCTCCATTGATTAAAAGAACAATAGTACTCATATGCATCCCTGCGTCAAGAGCAGGTAAGGGTTACTGGGTGAGGAGTCCTTGTTAATTTAGGGTGAGTTCGTAAAGTGTCCCACTAGAGGAAAAGAAAAGTACAATAGCAGCTTAAATACAAGAGGGAGACTAAGTCAATAAGGGGGCATGCAGTAAGCAGGCTTAGTTTAAGACCGACAGTAGGATACTTGAGTAATCAACTCTGAAACTGGAAGTGGGTTTCCTGTGTTAAGAAGGGCAAATCATATGTATATATATAGAAGCAATGTAGCAGTCGAGTATTGGGAGTACAAGACCAGGATGTCGTCAAATGCCAGTTAGGTTGATGTATCACATTATCTATCTTGTATCGGCTAGCACCGATATATTAGTACCTAACCTGTAGCCGACTGCAAATGAAATATCAGTTAAGAATTGGGTTGTAGGCATATGGGCAATGCCACGTGCAGGACAATGGTTGTAGCAATTGGTGTCCTACCTACGTTTGGTAAATCCGAGAATGATTACATGTACCTATGGACTGTATCGAACATCAAGAGGGTTAATTCCTCTACGCACTCGATCTCTTATATTGAAGTGTTTCCAATAGTTTGGGATGATTGTTATGACTAAAGTCCAAATAGGACTCTAATCACATGTGCGAATTTGGGTTTCATACATGCTATATTCACAAGGCATCAAAATATTGATGCCATGAGCGAAGCAGAAATTCTAGATGATCTGAGATATGGTATTAGGTAGACAACTTGGAGGCAATAATAGGTAAGTAGATAATGTCAAGAAATAGGAATACGAAATCAGGGGTCTAATAGAAATAAGTAGAGTTGGCTTGATTTTTCAAATCATTTATTGATCTCATAATTCAAACAGGTTACTTGGACATCGATACAGATTTTTGACCCGTATCCGCAGCTCAGGACCACATGCAAGTATACCTTGCCATTCTTTACAGCTTTATTCACATGCTATGCTCTTTTCCTTGTTACATGTCATGATTCAGTTTCATTGGTTGATGGTTGATATTGGATCCCTTTCACATTATGTGTATTAGTTGCGAGTCCCTTTCATATATTGTCTCTATTCGTGGTTGGTATCATAGTTCGTATTGGACTTGCTCTCACATGTACTTGTTTGTGTCGTATCGTAGAATGAGTGCGCTATAAACTGAACTACTATTTCCTTTTTTCGATTCTTGCAACCTGCGAGTGTCACTACCAATTTTTCAAAATTAGGGTAAAATTGTCATTTTTTAATATTATAATATTTGTGAATATTTATTTATCATATATTGTGTTTTTGGTGATTTGTTAGTTAGATTTGAGTTTCATCTTGTTTCGACTTGAGTTAGTGACCCGGGTAGTTTAGACTCTAGTCGGGACCCCAAGATTAGTTAGCCATGACCCACAAATCCTACTATTTATGTTAGTATAATTAGTCAAATTCCACTTGATTAGAATGGTTAGATTAATGACTTAAACTTGACCTTTTTGACCCCAACCTATTCCATTCATTTAACTAGCCAAATGAGGCTTAGAGAGGGGCATTATGGAAATTTCCACATAACTAAACCTAGCCATAAGGGGCCGCCAAGAAGGGGAAGTCTTCATCATCTCTGTCATTTTCATTTTGGCCTCTTTTCTCATTTTAGGGTTCTTCACAAACCTAGAGAGAGATCCCATTGGTTCATCCCTCTAAACTTCTCATTTCTCTACCAAAGTTTCTCATTCTTGCAAGGAGAAGGAGCTACAAGTATTTGTGGAGTCAAGAGCAAGGTGGGGTGTCCATTTGGAAGAAGAGTCCGTGTCGGCTCCGTGTTCTTTGGCGTTTTCATTGGGAATCAACTCCCAATAGGTAGATTTCTCATCCTCTTACCATTTTATATAATATATGTGGATTTGACCCATAGGAACCCACCCCACATGATAGATTCACCATTTAGAATGTTTTAGAGGCTCATTAGAGTCCTCTTTTGGTGTTTGCATGAATATTAGTGTGTCCCATGGAGAGATTCAAAAGGGGGCACACCAAGTACTTGTGAAAATGCCAAAGAGGACAAGTAGATGTCTAATTTCAGTTTTAGATTAGTTAGAGGGTAGTTTAATCATGTTAGGATTGATCCCCATGGTTTACATTAGGTACCCTACAAGTTTGGGCAAGTGGTTTTGGCCTATATATCTTATTTTCATATGTCTATATGGTATCTTGTATATATATATATATATATATATATATATATATATATATATATATATATATATATATATATATGTATATTTATGTCTAATTTTAGTTTTAGATTAGTTAGAGGGTAGTTTAATCATGTTAGGATTGATCCCCATGGTTTACATTAGGTACCCTACAAGTTTGGGCAAGTGGTTTTGGCCTATATATCTTATTTCATATGTCTATATGGTATCTTGTATATATATATATATATATATATATATATATATATATATATATATATATATATATATATATATATATATATATATATATATATATATATATACATATTGGACTGTTTTGGAACTATTTCATATATATTTTGTATGTGTGTTGGTGCCTTGATGTGTGTTAGAGAGATGGGTTTTCATGGCCATCCTCTAGATTGGTTGGTGGGGTTGTAGAGTGGGTGGTGTGGGTGAGGTTGAGTAGTTTAGAGTTGTGAATTGTGTTTATGTTTGTGTTTGCTAAAGTGATTTGAGTGAGTTTTTGAGTGGTTTGTTTGAGTGTTTTGAGTGGGTTGAGAGTAGCGAATGGAAGGGTATTAGAGAGGGTTTTATAGAGTGTAGAGAGGGGAAATTGAGTGGGGGTGTGGGGCTGCCATAGGCACCACCACAGCAGCCATCATTTCTTCCCCCAAATCTGTACAATAATAGCCCATAAAAGGGGACTGCAGCAGCAGCCAGGCTGCTGAATTCAGCAGCTTGCTGCCCTATTTAGAGCAGCAGCAGCAGCACTTGATGGCTGCTATAGGCAGCCATCAATCCTCCTTTGCATGCATGTATGTAGGTGTGTGTGAGTGAGATTCTAAGGGGGGTGTGTGTGTCTTGTTGTGGTTTAGTGAGTGAGTTAGTGGTTAGATGTATAGGTATATAGTTTGACAATATGGTTAGTAGGAAGTGTTAGATATATATGAGTTAGATATATATGTTAGTGTGAGACTCGTCTCACTGTATCGGTATTTATATACGGATACGTATATTTGTATTGTGTTTTGTATTTTCTTATTTTCAGAATGCTTTAAAATTTTCCCAACTTATAGATTTTTTCCTTGACCGGCATACCGCCAGTATACCAGTGTATACCGACGACATATCTGTCACTCCTATTTTTTGTTATACGTATTTTCAGTGTACGTATACGGATTTCTGACATTTGTCAGGTGAGCCGTGTTTTGACTAATGTTTCTTAGCCTTGTCTTGGTTTAATCTTGTACTTGGTTTATTTTGGTTTGGTTCAACTTGGCATGAGTTGGTTTGGGTTGGGTTGAGATGAGAAGGGTTTTGTATAAAAACCAACTCCCTCTCTCTCTTCTCCTCCATTCATTTCATTTACTCCTTCTTCTCCATTTGTTCCTCCTCCAAAACCTATGCAAGTACATCTTGTCAAATATTGAACAATGTTATTTTTGTTTGTTCTATTCTCTTCCTTTCATGATTCTAAGCCTCTTTAGAACTTGGAGTTTTTGGTTTTGATGGTTACATTTTTGTAGATCGAAGTTTTAAGATTTTCTAGTTTTTCTTGGTTTTGATCACTTAAAGTTTGATATTTTCGAAATCTAATGGTTCCATGTTGTGGAAAATTTTATTCAACCCATTTTGGCTTTTGAACCGTTGGATTTCGACTTCATATGAGGAAGTTATGCCATTTTTGTGTTCATGAGTTTCCCACACCTTTTGGTGCTGTCAGGACGATGAACAGTGCCGCGTGCTGCATTTTTGCTGCCGCGCGCCGCACGTCGTGCTTGCGCGCAACGTGCGCCATGGGCACTTTTGCCCTCGCGCGTCGTACGCGATTTTCTGTCGCACAACGTGCGCCATGCTTGGACGCAGCGTGCACCGTGCTTGCACGTAACGTGCACCGTGGACAGTTTTGCTCACGCGCGCAGTACAATTTGCGTGCCAGGCGCCGTGCTTGTGCGCAACGTGACTCCGAATGACTATTTTTACCCATTTGAGCTGTTTGTAGCTAAAATCTTGAAAACTCAAAACATGAAAGTTGTAGATCTTTGTCTTGGCTTCAAGAATCTTCTTGTTTCATTTTAATTGGAGTTCATATGCGATTGATAATTTCAATCATAGTTTTCATCTTTTTGTCATGTTTTCTGTACTTGACGTTTTTGAGGTTTTTTCGACTGTAATAAATTTTTAACATGATTTGATGATCTGGTACTGTTAGAGAATGATTGTACACCCTTTATACACCTAGCACTAGCACAAATTCAAATATTGTTTTATGCCAAGTTGTTACTTTTATTTATTCCTTCTCACATGTTATGATGCGCCTTTTATCAAGATCTTTCTTACATAGTATCCTTACGTCTACGATTTGCTTATCTGATAGTGGCCCGTTGTGGTGCACTAATGCTGTACGTACCATTTTTACTTTATATGATAGTGGCCCGTTGTGGTGCACTCATGCTACACGTCCCTTTTTTGCTTATCTAGATAGTGATCCGTCGTGGTGCACTCTTGAACATGTCTTTCTTTCCTTACATGATAGTGGTCCGTAGAGGCGTACTCTTAACAAGTATTCTTTACATAACAAGTAAACCTTAACATGATAATTCTTGATGGTGGTCCGTTGTGGCACACTCTTGACATGATAAGTAAATCTAAACATAACATGCTTAATCAAGATGCTGTTGCGAGACTATTTTTCTTTGCTAATATAACTCTTTTGGACACCGTGGTTAAATTCTTTGTGTATGCATGCACAAGCTACATGTCTCGTCTTGCATCATGTCTAGGATATAAATTCTTGATTACCACGGTCTGGGATTCATACTGAATTTGACTAGGATAACGACTAGATTGATCAAATAGCTCATAAAGAGATTTTCTAGTCACATGCAATCCCGTTATCTGGGCACTTTAATTAGACTTGTAGGCTGCCGACGAGTAGGGCACATTTTCAGCACGCTGTTATGTGTTGCACCCCCAAGTCACCTAATACAACTCTTTCAACCTGCGAAAGGATAACTCGGATAATCTGCAGGGCTTGTGACGGCTGGAACATCTCATTGCATCTTGTTAGTAACTAGGATTGTGATAACCCTAGTTAGTTAACGTATCAAGTCATACTCATATTTTGGCCGTGATCGATGGATGGAGTTAGTCCAGTCTAGTCTAGATTTATCTAGGCAGTGTCAGTATGTTTATTTCAGTACATCATTGTTTATACTTTACTTTTGTCGATAACTGATTAGAAGACTAAGTTCTGTTCAGGAGAAGGGTTACAACCCCGGTCCTTGTTTGGTTTACGAGTTGTAACTTGGCTTCCGGAATAGTTCTTAATCATCTGGTCATTTGTCGTCCTATTCAGTACTCACAAGCCGTAAGGATCCTTATGCTATACAATGATTAGAGAACTAAGTTCTGTTCAGGAAAAGGGTTACAACCCCGGTCCTTGTTTGGTTTACGGGTTGTAACTTGACTTCCGAAATAGTTCCTAAGTCATCCTATCATTGTCGTTCTATATAGTTCTCACATGCTCACATTTTCAGTTATCTCACAAGCTTTACATGATTCCGTTGCTAAGTCAACATGCTCTCATGACCCGGCTGGCTCACATGCTTATATGATCAATTGATTTTACATATTCTTAAGCTTCCGTTTATTAAACATGACTACACTATACATTATGTCACATGTTAATTACTTTACATCACATGATGCTTTACTTATTGTCTTTTCTATTCTCGGAATAAGTGCATTAGTAGTGCACGATTCTCGATCCACATCTACTTATTTGTATCTCTAACCGTTGATATGTTAGTTATTGCTGGTTTTAGTTCACAAGTTTAGCTTCTTTTGTGGTACTTGCTATTTGGGGTTTGACCCCACTGGTTTTGTTTGGCCAGATCTGATAGAGGAGCCCGAAGGATCTTCTGTACCATCTACTCGACGGTGACCATCCGGAGCACCAGAGTACCCGAGTGGGTTTCTTGTTTCATTCTCCTACTTGATATGTATATTATTCTTTTGTGGGTTTAGCCTCCGAGCACGTATTTAGCTCGTGTTTTGGTTCTTGATATTTAGCCTACGGGCCTAAACATGATGTGCGTATTCTAGACTATAGCTAGAGCTTATCATGTATGACTATTATTCTAGCTAGTTCTCTATTATGTATTACTAGCTTCATGATCATCCATGTATATATGGTTTGGGATGCTTTACTATTGTATGTCTGATGATCATACTTCTTGTACTTTATGTAATTGCCTATGATTGAGATACCTAAGATTGTTTGACCTAGGATCGACTGTTGGCTTGTAGAAGTAACCCCATGTCTTGACAGCTTATACGTGATTTCAGAGTATTGGCGTACTTTGGTATTACGTAGCTGGCCTTGTCCGTACCCACTTGCCAGTATTCTGGTTCTGGGGCATGACAGTTTGTATATTAGAAAGTGTGTTAGAGCCTTGGATAAGATACCAAGTTGGTATCTTGGTTTTAGGATACTTGAAGTATAGTATTAGTTAGATGTTCTAGAGTGGGATACTATATAGCTAGTGTCTAAGAGAGTATCATAATGTGGGTTGGCAAGGTATTGGGTTTACCTTGGTAAGGTAATGAGGATAGGCAAGGTAAATGGTATTTACCTAAGTAGAGGGTAAGGTAAAGGGTAAGATGTGTTTAGATACTTAGATATCTAGATTGGATGTTAGCCTAAGAGTCTAATAGGATCTAGTTAGCCTAAGTTAGTGGTTATCTACTAGCTAAGGTATTATTTATATATGGTAAAGGGTATTTACCATATATCCAAGGTAATGGGGTTAACAAGGGTAGATATGGTTAGAACTATGATAACTTGGTAGATAAATGTTAGAAATAGGTTTCTTGGTCTAGTTTGACCAAGGTTGACAATTTTGACTAAAAGTCAACGTAAAGTCAACAATCGACCTAGAATGGACTAGATTGGTTTGGAGGTTGACCAGGGTTGATCAGTTGCCAAAAAGTCAACTATAGGTCGACCTTTGACCTAGATTGACCTAGTTTGACTTCATGTTATCTAGTATGACCTAGTATGACCTAATATGACTTAGTTTGACTTGTTTTTACTTCTAGAACTATATATTGATACAACATTCCATCTTTACGTCCTCGAGGCACTATATTGGACTCAGTTGACATATTCTATCACATCTCAGGCGAGTATATTCTTTGATAACTTTTCAAATTTATGATAACTTCTATAATTCATGTACCTAGTGTAGATATACTTGTTCTTGACACATTGGTCACACATATTGGTATTCATGGATCCCGACATGAGATGTTATTTCTTGTTATCTTGGTATATCTTGTGCAAGCCCCTTGTAGTTCTTGTGCAGTATATAGACACTGATTCCCGAGGAGACTTGCTCCCTTCTTGTAGAATCCCGTGTCGTAACGTGTCTTATTTGGATCCACTCTACCAGTCGGGGGCGGAAAGTATTAGCGTAGATGTGTAGTCATTATCCGTCTTATTTATTTCTTATAGACCTTGTGAATGCCAATCCTATACTTCACGTATGATTGGCTAGATCATTAGACCTTGTTCAGACCCAAGCCGGCCACATATCGAAGTTAGTATTCACACACTTAGATAGATGATTCTTGATTCTTGTACATGCCATGATCAGTTTTACTTGCCTTGTTCTAGCTCTAGATTCACAGCTTACCTTGCCATGATACTTACATGTACATTCATAATTTCTTGTATATACTCTCTATTTACAGTCTTGTAGCTTTTATCCTATCTTGTGAACTGTTGTTAGTTGATTGTGCTTGTTCCATCCTCATTGGATATGTTGACAAAATATTACAAATGACGGTGAGGACTGCTGTACTTACTACGGTCTACATGACGTAGTGGGTATTGACTTGGAGACCCTGGTTCAGCAGGGATTAGCCTCAGCTGATGAGACTTTAGCTATAGCTCAGTTAGAGTAGGTTTTGACTGGACTTTGTCTCCAGCTTGCTACTTATGTTTGTGATATTATTTTGAGATTGTATAACTATGTTATCCGTGACTCTCTCTCTCTCTGTTGAGCTGGATATTGCACTCTATGATTCATATCTGTCTATATTCGTGTCTTAAATTCTTCCTGCTATATTGTGATTGAGTTATCTGTTTTCCATATTATATCCTCCGTTCAGATATGACAAGTTATTATATATTGTTGTTGTTGACACAAAGTCACAGTCAACCAAATATCGATAACATTGACTAAATAATACTTGTAATAATTTAATACGACACACGACGTCTACATCAAGCTCAAGTCAGACGACAGCTCAGTCTTTGCATATCTGTGTTATATGAGTCTGTATTTTATACTTTTATTGAGTCTAGACTGTTGTAAACTGTGTCATGCTGAGCTCTTGAGACTTGACCAAAAGCCTACCCAAGAATCCATAAACTCCACCAACCAGAAATAAGCCCATTGGTCCCTTAGAACCATTCTGTGCTCTGGAGACAGAGTTCGGGCCGAACTCTGCCTCCACACAGAGTTCGGGCCGAACTCTGTCCCCTAAAAATCAGCAACCTAAATTTTAGGGTTAGCTGGTTGCAAGTTGTCCAACGGCCAAATATTTGAAATTTGTACCCGAATTCTGGCCGAATTCTGCCTACAAAAACCCTATAAAAAAGCCAAGAATTCTCTCATTTGAAACCATCCAATCTTCTTTTCTCTTCTCTCTTGAAGCTCAAATAAGCCATACCCTTCCCATCTACTAGCCACAAGCATCCTAAGTCTCGAGTGCTCAGCATCTCTCAGTTAGGAGTCTTGTGCAAGAGTTGAAGAAGTAGCTTGGAAAATACCAAGCAATCGCCACTACGATCCTTTGTAAGAAGTTGACGTGCTCTTCTGAAGAAAAGGCACGGGTTGTAAACTACTATTTCACAAATAGTGGATTTAATCCTGAGCTAGAGTTCTCAGGCCTGGACTAGTCCTCCACGAGGGAAACCATGTTAAAATCGGCTGTGTTTGCGTATGCTCTCTTTCTTCTCACTTTAAATTCTGCATTTACTCTGATTAGTTTTGTTTGTGATAGAGTTGAATTTTTAATCAGATATTATCTCTATAAACTTTATTCACCCCCCTCTAGAGTTGCCATATGTTCTTCAATTGGTATCAGAGCTCTGTTCTCTTTAAAAGGATTTACATCCTAGAGCTGATCCATGGCAACCACACAATCCTTGATTTCCAATCACGGTGAAGGACAGTCCACTCATAGGCCTCCCCTATTTGATGGAACTAACTACACGTATTGGAAAACAAGGATGAGTTTTTATCTCAAGTCTCTAGACTTTGACCTGTGGACTATCGTCACTGACGGTTACAAAAAGCCCGCCAGGATAGTTGTCAACGGTGATCTCGTTGAGAAATCTCATGACAAATATTTTGACGAGGAGAAGAAACAGGCAAGTCTAGACGCGAGAGCTATTAATGCTTTATTCTGTACTATAGACAGGAATGAGTTCAACAGGGTATCCACATGCACCACATCCCACGAAGTATGGAAGCTTCTAGAAGTGACGCATGAAGGAACCACCCAAGTCAAGGAATCAAAAATAAGCCGTCTCACTCAAGAATACGAGGCTTTCAAGATGAAGCCAAACGAGACGATCACGTAAATGTTCACAAGATTCCTCGACATCATCAACCCCCTGTCCTCGCTTGGGAAGCAATATTCAAATCACGAGAAGATTCGCAAGCTACTTAGGGGGCTACCAAAAATTTGGAACCCTAAGGTGACAGCCATCATAGAAGGAAACGATCTCACAACCATGTCCATGGAGACCTTGATGGGAAAGCTAATGACTCATGAGCTTGACCTCAAGGACTTCGAAGAGCCTGCTCCTAAGGCTAAGGAGATCGCACTCAAAGCTCACCGACGGAGGGCTGAACCCGAAGAGACGGATGACGACAACTCAGAAGATGATGATCAAGCCCTCATGGTTCACAACTTCAAGAAATTCCTTTGCTTCAACCGAAGAAAGAAGGAACCACAAGAAGATGAAGAAGAAGAACCTACTTGCTACGGTTGCAAGAAGACGGGACATGTCCGAAAAGACTGTCCATTCTCAAAGAAAAGTAACCGCTATGAGAAGCCATACAAGAAGACCTCTTCAAAGAAATATGCCAACACAAGCATTTGGCATGAAAGCGATGCTAGTGACTACGAAGAAGAAAAGAACTCTCCTCAAGATACAGCTAATGTTTGCCTAATGGCAACATCCGACAAGGTATCTAACGAAACTCTTGACGACTTCACTTTTGATGAACTTGGCGATGCTTTTACTGATTTACTTAGTGACCATAAAAAGGTCATTGGTAAATACAAACAAGCCAAGGACAAAATCAAAAGTCATGAAGTTGAAATACAAAGACTTTCTCTTTTACTTGATAATGTTAGAGATACTACACCCACGGATGTCACTGATGAGGTATCTAAGCTTAAGATAAGCTTACATGATGCCGAGGCACGTATTGAGCAACAAACACAAGAAATTACAACACTCAACACGGAGCTTGCAGAAGAAAAGAATAGACACAAGATTGCCATTACTAAGTTGCATGGTTTGAATGCTAAGATTACTGAATTGTAAGCTGTCTCTAAGAAACTAGAGACTAAATTGGGAAAACAGGTTGCTCAACCTCAAACCCAATCACATGAGACACACATAAAGCATGACACTACTCATACTAGTCAACCACGTCATACTCATGCTGCTCACAATCATGCTTACATGTACACACACTTTCACAAACCTCATTCACGTAGAAATAATCATCATATGTCACATAAACATCATGCTACAAGTAGATACAGTCATCATCATGTTGCACAAAGACACAATCAACATCACTCCACATATAGACAATCTCATCATGCCATTCCATATAGACAATCTCATTATGCCATGCCATATAGACAACATTATCATGTCATGCCATATAGACAACATCATCATGCCATGCCATATCAACAATATCACCATGCCTCTCCACATAGTCATCATCACCATGCTGAATCTACATATCATCAATATTCTTATAGACATCATCAACATGCTCCTAATGTAAACAGGAATGCTACATGCACCTATTGTGGTTTACATGGACACATATCACCATAATGTAGAATCAGAAGATTAGTAGATAAAAAGATATATGTATGGTTTCCAAAAGCTAACTCTTCAGGACCCTCAAGAACTTGGGTACCAAAGGTCACATCTACTCTTGATGTAGGTGGACCTTCCCTCCTCAACTAAGAGTAAGTGAATTCTCGATAGTGGATGCTCGTGGCACATGACGGGAGACGCACATCTTTTCGCATCACTATCGATGAAGAGAGAAGGATATGTATCCTTCGGAAATAACCTAAAAGGGTATATTATAGGTAATGGTATTATTGGCTATCCTCCTTCTCCTGTAATAAAGGATGTTTGCCTAGTGACCGAGATAAAGCATAACTTGCTCAGCATCAGTCATCTTGCTGACCATGGTTATGACATTAACTTTGGACAAAACAAATGTCTTATATATGATAGGTCAACAGGAGACATTGCTTTTGAAGGGGTAAGAGAGGACAATATTTATATTTTCTATTTGTCTATAGATACTAACCATGCAGGTAGATGCCTATATGCTCACAAAAATGAACGGTTACTATGGCACCAGCATCTTGGTCATGCCAACATGGATACTATATCCAGGCTATCAACCAAGAAGCTAGTTAGAGGCTTGCCCGACGTCACATTCAAAAAGGACACCGTATGTGCCGAATGTGAGTTGAATAAGGCAACCAAATCATCTTTCCATTCCATAAAATCTGTAAGTACTACTAGACCCCTACAACTACTTCATATGGATTTATTTGGTCCTAGTAGAGTAGCCAGTCTTGGTGGAAAACTCTATGCATTTGTTATTGTTGATAATTTTTCAAGATTTACTTGGGTTTTCTTTCTTACTTATAAAAGTGATGCTATTTCAGTTTTTAAGATTTTTGTTAAGAAAGTTCAAAACGAAAAAGGCTACATGATCACTCGAATCCGAAGTAATCATGGAGGCGAATTCGAAAATTCTGATTTTGAAAAGTTTTGTGATTCCAATGGTTTTGATCATGAGTTTTCTTGTCCAAGAACTCCCCAACAAAATGGTGTTGTGGAGCGAAAGAATAGGACTCTTGGCGATATGGCTAGAGTCATGTTGAACAAGTTTTCACTTCCGAAATACTTTTGGGCTGAAGCTGTCAGTACAGCATGCCATATTTTGAATAGGGTACTTATTCATCCCATTACGAAAAAGATACCCTATGAGCTTTGGTTTGGGAGAACCCCAAATGTTTCTTATTTTAGAGTTTTTGGCTGTAGATGTTTTATCCTTAACACCAAAGACAACTTAGGCAAATTTGATGCCAAAGCTGACGATAGTATTTTCCTTGGCTATGCTGCCAAGAGTAAGGGATATAGAGTTTTTAACAAACGCTCTTTAATTGTGGAAGAGTCTACAAATGTGACTTTTGATGAAGATAACAGTGCAGCAGCTACTCTTGATGATGATGTTGAGCCATCAACGTCTACTCCAATGAACACCACAACCGAAACAAATTCTCTGGAAAGCTTGCCTAAGAAATTCTCTTTCAAGCCTTCACATCCAGAAAATTTGGTAATCGGTGAGGTTTCACGAGGAGTAACTACTAGATCATCATTAAGAGACTCTATTGCTAGCACTGCCTTTATTTCACAAATTGAGCCTAAAAATATTTCAGAAGCTTTCAATGATGAATCTAGATTTCGGCTATGCAAGAGGAACTCAACCAATTCGAGAGGAGCCAAGTATGGGAACACGTTCCTAGACCAGCTAATCACTCGATTATTGGTACTAAATGGGTTTTTAGAAACAAAGTGAATGAAGATGGTTCAGTCACACGCAACAAAGCTCGTCTAGTAGCCCAAGGATACAACCAAGAGGAAGGTATCGACTACGATGAGACGTATGCTCCTGTTGCTAGATTAGAATCCATTCGGATGCTTTGTGCATTTGCAAATTTTCAAATTTTCAAATTATTTCAAATGGATGTTAAAAGTGCTTTCTTGAATGGTTTTATTAAGGAGGAAGTTTATGTAAAACAACCCCCTGGCTTTGAAAATCACAAATTTCTCGACCACGTGTTCAAGTTAAAGAAAGCGCTATACGGCCTCAAATAAGCCCCCAGAGCTTGGTACGAACGGCTTAGCAACTTCTTACTTGAGAAAGGTTTTTCAAAAGGAAAAATTGACACTACACTTTTCATAAAATCTTTGAAGGACACTATTCTTTTAGTTCAAATATATGTAGATGATATTATTTTTGGTTCTACTGATGAAACCCTCTGTCAAGATTTTGCCAAGTGTATGCAGACCGAGTTTGAGATGAGCATGATGGGAGAGCTCAACTACTTTCTTGGGCTGCAAGTCAAACAAATGTCAAATGGAACCTTCATCTGTCAGTCGAAGTATACAAAGGACATGCTGAAAAAATTCGACCTTGATAACGTCAAACCTATCAGCACTCATATGGCTACTTTAACTAAGCTTGAACCAGATGACAGCGGCAAACCCGTAGATCAACGTAAGTATCGAGGTATGATAGGCAGTCTACTCTATCTTACTGCTAGTCACCCTGATATAATGTTTAGCGTTTGCCTGTGTGCTAGATATCAAGCAAATCCTAAAGAATCACACATGATCGCAGTTAAGCGTATCTTTAGATACCTTAAGGGTACTGTTACAGTGGGCCTATGGTATCCCAAGTCAACATCATTTGACCTCATTGGTTACTCTGATGCTGATTTTGCTGGATGCAAGGTCGACCGTAAAAGTACGAGCGGTACGTGTCATTTATTAGGAAAGGCTTTAGTCTCTTGGTTTAGCAAAAAGCAGAATTCTGTCGTACTATCCACAACAGAAGCTGAATACATAGCAGCTGGGCGTTGTTGTGCACAAATTCTGTGGATGAAGCAAACCCTTAAAGACTATAATTTATCTTTCATGCATATTCCTATCTTTTGTGACAACACTAGTGCTATAAACTTGACTAAGAATCCTATTTGTCACTCACGCAAAAAGCACATTAAAATTCGACACCACTTTTTGCGTGATCATCAGCAAAATGGGACGATTAACTTAGAATTTATTGACACTGATCATCAGTTAGCTGATTTCTTCACAAAGCCATTATCCGAAGAGCGCTTCAATTTTCTTTGTCGTGAACTTGGAATTTTAGATGAAGCCTTCATAAATTAAAATACACCTGCGTAAATATCGATTATATCGTGATTCTTTTATGATGAACTTGCTATGAGTACACGACGAAAGGGCCCTTCTGACAACAAGACGTAAAAGCCTAAGCGACACGGTGCACTAGTCCTCAGGACTACCGCTAGCTGGGATCCGGCCCCTGCAGCTAACTCATGGCAAATTCAAAATATTGAATTATGATATAACTCCTTTTTTATTATACGGTATATTTTGATTTATCACCTACTGACATGCTATTTTTCAATTTCTACTATCTGGTTTATTGAATCTCTTAATCATTTATCTTTATAACTTATATTGGTTTCCCATACTTAACCAATATTTCATCCTTTCAGCCTGATTTCAGTTCTGGGACAAAGACCCATAATTCGGACCGAACTCTGCCCTTACCAGAGTTCGGGCCGAGTTCGGCCTCCCTGTTCCAGAATCGGGGACAGGTTCCAGCCGTTGATCACAACTTGATCCAATGGTCCTGATTCACTCCGACCAAGAGAAACCCTTCCTTTATATTCGGTTTCTCTTCCACCTCCTTCTTTCTTACCACCTTTTCCTCTTCTCCTCCACTATTCTCTCAAAACCCTAACCCTAATTTCTTCTCTATAGTGCTCCATTCTTTCCCAAACTCGAGGAGAAGGGCTATTTTCCAATTCTCTTTCACTGCTCATCATTTATTTGAGGTATAACTTACTCTTCTTCTCTATTTCAATTTTCTCTACTTTGTTCTATAGCTCCTCGCTTGCTCAACCGTGGGAAGAGAATTCGGACCGAGGGAGCGTCCTCGTCGAATCCTCCTCCTCCCGTTGAGCAACCCGTTGAACAATATCAACCACCTCATCCATTGTTCAACCCTTCACGTCCACGTGATCAAACACTTACGACGATCGACTTTTTATATCACTAGACGCATCCAATGAATGGTTTAGTGATTTTCGGACACGTCCGGTGTTTGCGGGACACCCCATAAACTTCACAATTTTTGTACAATATGAATCTATGTTTCATGATCTTTGCCTTGATGAGCTTGTTGCTACGAATTTCGTCATCTATCGTAGCGCCATACAAATGTTTTACTACAACTTGACTCATGATGACACTCATATTTATTCCCGAGTTGCGGGCATTGATATCGCCTTTGCTGATTCTGATTTGGCCGAGTATCTTGAACTTCAAGAACTCGATACTTGGGATAAGCTTGTTGAAGCTCGATCGTTCCACTTTCTAGATGGAACTTCCCTTGAGAGCTTCAAGGCAGACTTATGTGCCCCAAAAATTTATTCTCGTAAGCTTATGGCCAAACATCTCAACCCTTACTACTATGAACTTTGTCGGATTGTTTTCAACACCCTTCTACCCAAAGCCGGCTCCACCGATGAAGTCACCTATTTTGAGATATCAGCTTTGTATCATCTTCACTATCGCATTCCTTTTAATCTTCCACGTACCATGATGGACTGGATGATTAACTGTAGGAAGAAACCATGAGCCTTGGTTTATCCCTTATATCTTCCTATGGTCCTTCGTGCATTCATTGTACCACTTCATGATTGTCCTTTCTTGCCTGCTCCTGCCTTCCTATCTAAGGCACGACGACTTCAGGCAGTCGTAGCCTCTCCTGCCACTTCTGAGCATTCCGATGATGAGGAGCCCGACGCCCCTCCACTTGGACATGATGCGCCACCTCCTCCTGCTACTCTTGACTCCATCTAGACCATGCTCCGAGATCGCTTCACCTTAGAGGACGATCGCTGGACTCAGATGGACTACTGTACTATACTGCAGATGAGTGCCCTCAGCAACTCACTGCACGATATTCGGTATTCCATGTCTCGTCATCCTTCTATGCCTATTCCCATGGAGCGGGATCCCGGTCGCGAGGGATATCGCATTGACGATCCTTGGGTCATGCGCTAACTGGATCCGGATGTTGCTATTGTGGACCCCAGCCGTTCCTTCACTAATCCTTCCGACACCGCTGGGCCTTCTCGTGCTCTATGATGGAGATGGCTTCTACCAGATGATGCTGCTGCTGATCATAGTTTATGTTTTATGCTTTCCAGTTTTTCAGTTTTTTAGTTGGATTTATGTACTTGGGTTGTCGTAAACTCTTTATGTTTTAGTTGTGAGTGATGACTCTTATGCTTATCATAGTTCTATTACTCTCTGCTCGTTATGTTCGTTAATATGCAGTTTCTTCTCTTTTGGTGTGTTTGCCCATTATTACTTGCTTATATTGCTAAATGCCAAAAGGGGGAGAGATATGTATATTCTTTATGTGCTTTTGGAGCTTTTTGGGAGATGTTCCTTATCAGGCCAACAGGTTCAACGTATTGTTTACGGGGGAGCTATCTTACTTAGCTCGGCACCGATTATGGGGAAGCTATGCTTTTGTCATTGACTGTGTCCAGGTATGAATATTGAATATACAATTATTATTTTGTCAATTATCAATATGGGAAAGATTGTTGACACAAAGTCACAGTCAACCAAATATCGATAACATTGACTAAATAATACTTGTAATAATTCAATACGACACACGACATCTACATCAAGCTCAAGTCAGACGACAGCTCAGTCTTTGCATATCTGTGTTATATGAGTCTGTATTTTATACTTTTATTGAGTCTAGACTGTTGTAAACTGTGTCATGCTGAGCTCTTGAGACTTGACCAAAAGCCTACCCAACAATCCATAAACTCCACCATCCAGAAATAAGCCCATTGGTCCCTTAGAACCATTCTGTGGTCTGGAGACAGAGTTCGGGCTGAACTCTGCCTCCACACAGAGTTCGGGCCAAACTCTGTCCCCTAAAAATCAGCAACCTAAATTTTAGGGTTAGCTGGTTGCAAGTTGTCCAACGGCCAAATATTTGAAATTTGTACCCGAATTCTGGCCGAATTCTGCCTACAAAAACCCTATAAAAAGGCCAAGAATTCTCTCATTTGAAACCATCCAATCTTTTTTTCTCTTCTCTCTTGAAGCTCAAATAAGCCATACCCTTCCCATCTACTAGCCACAAGCATCCTAAGTCTCGAGTGCTCAGCATCTCTCAGTTAGGAGTCTTGTGCAAAAGTTGAAGAAGTCGCTTGGAAAATTCCAAGCAATCGCCACTGCGATCCTTTGTAAGAAGTTGACGTGCTCTTCTGAAGAAAAGGCACGGGTTGTAAACTATTATTTCATAAATAGTGGATTTAATCCTGAGCTAGAGTTCTCAGGCCTGGACTAGTCCTCCACGAGGGAAACCATGTTAAAATCGGCTGTTTTTGCGTATGCTCTCTTTCTTCTCACTTTAAATTCCGTATTTACTCTGATTAGTTATGTTTGTGATAGAGTTGAATTTTTAATTGGATATTATCTCTATAAACTCTATTCACCCCCCTCTAGAGTTGCCATCTATTCTTCAGTTATTAGATTATGTCACGACCCGCTTCCGAATAATCGGACACGAGTCGGACATGTCCAGCCTTCATCGTTAGACACAACGAAGTAAGCTGTACCAATCTAGGGAATATCTAACCAGATACAAATGAACAAGTACAATCACATCATCTATAAACGAATCCTAAAATCCAGATACATGTCTCAAAGTTATTACATTTCCAGCAAAATGAAAAGTAAAGTCTGATAGTCTCAATATAAGGGAATATAGACTACTAAAGTAAAATGCTAGGCTTCCTCAGCCTCTAAGTCTAGAGCAACTCCATCTGGCTCTACTGCATCTACTGGCTCTCGGCTATAATAGGTATCACACAAAGCCTCCATCTCACCTGCAACATATCCTAGTCAGGAGCGGAGCAAAGTACAGTTCTAGGTAATAAACAAGAACATGATATGGAAATGAATACAGGAGACATGAATATAAAATACAGGAAATGAACATGAAAGTACAGGAATGAAAGTACAAGAAGTAAAGTACAGGAACTAAAGTACAGGAATGTAATCATGAATTTGAAGTGCAAGACATGACAAGTGCACCTTGTTTGAAATACAACTAGCCTATGTGACCGGCTAAGGTGAGTACAGGAGCATGCACAGGAGTACATGAATATCGGTACGACTTAGGACCCGCGTGCACGATGCGAGGCCTAAGCTATCTACATGAATATAGTAACCGGGGTTTGGTCACATAGCTAGTGTATTTCTCCATCCGACACAAGTAAGTACAAGAACAGGAAATACAAGAGTACAGGATATCGTGTCATAACGTGTCACAAGAAAGGTACAAGATACGTAAATGCACAAGACCGTAGAAAAGTACTTGCCTTGCTCCGGAAAGGTACAGGTAATCAGTGGAGCTGGATGTCCTCCTGGTGTATTAAGTACAAGTTGGTTAATAACTAAACAAACTCTAACTTGGTATTTTGAAGTTCTAACATGTCTAACTACAAGCTATTTATAAGATATGTTATTTATTCAATAGTTAACTTCCTACAACTATTCTCTATAAACCATTTGTTAAACTAATAACTAGGATGTAGAGCCAACTACCATTGTTTGGAATAGGAACCTAAGTTGTCAACCTCACCACCATTTTAGCCCTGAGTTAAGCTTAAAGGATCTAGTCCACAATGATACTTAAATTTACATGTAGATGAGCTCATGCAAAATCATTCTTCATATGCAAAACATAGTCACCAAGGACTTCTTGACATTCTAAACCAACTGCAAACACAATCACTTAAAGCCAAATAAATATGCTCAAGTGAAAATCAGCAGTTCACAGAACCTGTTTACCTAAGGAGAATTATAGGGATGAGTTATAAAAGTTATTTACAAGATATTCCCAATACTGGAAACTGGAGGAAGGATTTAAGCAGTGTCAATTCTAATAATGCTAGACTGTTCACTGGACACAGGAATTTCCTCTACCAGGGTACAACTTACCTATCCTAAACTGATCCTGGGCATAGGCCTTCCCATACATCAATCCAATAATTCTAATAAGAGATTACCGTCAGTTATAGGGAATATGCCCTGTTGTTACTTGTCAATTAAGTTTGCTAGCATTCAAGATCAACCATGATACACCAGCCTCCTCTCAATCAATGAGTATCTATCTATCACGAGTTACTCTATAATGTGCTTAATCAAAGCTCAGCAATCAAAACAAAGCCTAACAAAATTAACTAATGAACCTACTGCTGTTCACTAACAGGTTTTTGACTCTGTTTAGGTATCTTACCATAAAGTCAGTCCTAGGCATTGGCATGGTGGTGTAACAAGAGGTGTTATATAGTGTCATATACGCAAACAGTTTAACTAATTGAATCGAATCACTAATATAGGAATCTCAGTTCATCAGTCTATGATACCTGATGATGGCAGCTAAGGTTCCCTGAAAGAACCTTCAGTTAACCACATGAGTTCACTGTCCTAAATCAAACCCAAAACACACTAATTACTATTTTCCTCATCTCCCTGATCAGCCTTTTGCTACCATGACGAGTCCCCCTTTTTGCATAGTTTAGATACACATCTAAATCAGCTATCAAAATTAACAAAATCACATTTAAGTTAACTCTAAAATCACTACCAAAATATGTCCATTTAGCGACGGCCATATCTGTCACCCATCCGTCGGCAATCAGTATTAGCGACCGATAACTGACGGATCTTGGTCAAAATAATCCGTCGGCAATCAGCTCGACGCTAATAATGATCCGTCGCTAAGTAGTCGAAGAGCGACGGAATAGAGACGGCTTTTCGTCTTCACAATACGATGCATTAGCGACGACTTTCCGACGGACTTTCGTCCATTTCAAGTATTAAAAACTTAACTGTGTAGACGCTAGCGACGGATATTCCGTCGGTAAACCGTCGTAATAGTGTATCAGAGGGTATCGTTCCGTCGCTAGTCCGTCGATAGCCGTCGATAACAAAGGACGGATTAGCGACGGAATACTAACGGATTATCCGTCGACCATGTTCTGGAAATGCTTGACATTTCCAGAACCTTGGCGACGGATTATACGTTGCGACACCGTCGAGAGAGCGACTGATTTGTGGCTGATTATCCGTCGCTAATGTTCTGGAAATGTCAAGCTTTTCCAGAACCTTGTCGACGGATTTTCCGTCGCTATTTCGTCGAACTATGTACCACCAGAAAGTTGTCGACGGATATTCCGTCGACCACCCGTCGCTACCTGGAAACAGTTTCAAATCTCCAGTTAGCGACGAAAATTCCATCGAAATGTAGTCGAAAACTGAAAATATCCATCGCTAACTAGTCACTAGTCCATCGCTAAATGAGATTTTTTTTGGAAAAAATTAGAGCAGTTTTCCTGTTCACAAAAATATGCATAAACCAAACAAATATATAATGTACACCAATTATCCAACAATCACATAGACCAAATATATAATGCACACCAATTATCCAAGAATCACATAGACCAAATATGCACATACGAATTTAATGCACAGCAATTATCCAAGAATTATATAGACCAAACCAAATTAATATAAAATAGACATCCATTATCCTGAAAAGTAACCTAATATTCGTCGTTATAATCCGATCATAGCATAAGTATTCCAAAATTCCCATAAATATTCCAAAAAATTTTAATTACAATACTTTAAGAAGGAGGAGGAGTTTGATTACCCGGTAGTGGTAATCCCTGCTGCGACCGACGAATATACTCCTCCACTAGGTATGGCGGTGGAGGGAGGGAAGTGGCTGCATGCCTTTGGCTCACTCGAGCGGTATTTGTGCGTCAGATAAAATAGCAAAAATTCGATTTATCTCCAAGTGTGAGAACGGATGGCTCAGAACACAACCCAAAATTCATTCTAGCATACATTAGTGTCATCTATGTTCTGTACATATGGTGTAGTATATGTTCTATCGTATCTAGTATCTGAAGGATATAACAGAATCAAGATGAACTCATATAATGTAATATTAAAACATCATCTACTACTATATAAGATATAGTGATAGGTTGTCGTATCATCATTGCTGAGGGATGAGGGTCGAAGGACAGTCAATTTTATCTACGACTACATAGTTTTTGTCTCGCCAGTCGAATGGCTGCAGGGACTATGTCCTGATCACCATGTCGTACCGTAGATTAATGCAAATGTAGTCGGAAACTAGAAATATCCGTCGCTAACCGGTCACTAGTCCGTCGCTAAATGAGATTTTTTTGAAAAAAATTGCAGCACTTTCCCTGTTCACAAAAATATGCATAAACCAAACCAATATATAATGCACACCAATTATCCAACAATCACATAGACCAAATATATAATGCACACCAATTATCCAAGAATCACATAGACTAAATATGCACATACGAATTTAATGCACACCAATTATCCAAGAATCATATAGACCAAACCAAATTAATATAAAATATACATCAATTATCCTGAAGAGTAACCTAATATCCGTCGTTATAATCCGAACATAGCACAAATATTCCAAAATTCTCACAAATATTCCAAATTTTCTTAATTACAATACTTTAAAATAGACATCAACTTTATCTACGGCTACATAGTTTCTGCCTCGCCAGTCGAATGGCTGCAGGGACTATGTCCTGATCACCATGTCGTACCGTAGATTAATGCAAATAGAGCTGGAGCTGGAGCCAAAATACAGTACTAATTCACCATGACGTACCATTTTACTCTCTCACTCTCTCTCCTCCCCTCCTCCGGCGCTCTCACTCTCTCCGGCGCTCTCACACTACTAAATCCTATGTATTTTAAGTGTGAGAACGGATGGCTCAGAACACAACCCAAATTCATTCTAGCATACATTAGTGTGAATCATCTATGTTCTGTACATATGGTGTAGTATATGTTCTTATCGTATCTAGTATCTGAAGGATATAATAGAATCAAGATGAACTCACATAATGTAATACTAAAACATCATCTACTACTATATAAGATATAGTGATAGGTTGTCGTATCATCATTGCCAAGGGATGAGGGTCGGAGGACAGTCAACTTTATCTACGGCTATATAGTTTCTGCCTCGCCAGTCGAATGGCTGCAGGGACTATGTCCTGATCACCATGTCGTACCGTAGATTAATGCAAATGAAGCTGGAGCTGGAGCCAAAAATACAGAATCTAAAATACAAAATTCAATCCCTGGGTTCGCCGACCCCCTCGGTAGAACACTCAACACTGGCACGCACAATACATTCCAGAATATACAAAAAATATAATAAAAAAATACTATCTGCAACGAACAATGTCAATATATAATATCCTCAACAAACCAAATCAATATCCGCAAATACGTACAAACTCAGTATCCTCAACAAAAAAACTGAATATCCCAAAATACGTACAAAGTCAAAAATATAGTACAGTCAAAAAATGCAAAAAAGAAACTACTGATTGCCTGGAGCTGGACCCGGAGCTGGAGGAGTGCCACCAGATGACGCACAAATACCGCTCGAGTGAGCCAAAGGCATGCAGCCACTTCCCTCCATTCACCCTCTCCTCTCTCTTGCTATCAACGTCACAACTTTTCCAGTGCTGCTCCCTCTAATGATGATGAACGCAAAAATCAAAGACCCCCCTCTCCTTTCTCACTCTTCATAGTTCTCACAACAGAAAGGATCAGTGCTTTCTAGTTCTCTTCCATCCATCAATTCCTCCGTTCTGATCAAACATCTTCCTTCTTTTCCCTTCCACCATGGCTCTGGACCCATCTGCTCCTTCCTACTTCCCTTCTTCTTATTTGACTCTCTCAACCACATATGATATCCACCTCAAGTATAGAGTCGGGGAAGAAGAAGTGGGCAGGAAGAGGAGGGGGAAGCAGCACAGCCGACGGCATGACCCGGAGGAAGTACAAGGGTTTTTTTCAACATCCGTAGGAGAACTACGAGGATATATCTTTTCACAACATGTCACCTTGTCAAAGATCCTTAATGTGACAACCATGTTACCGCGGTGTCGGAAAACTAACATGTCATAATTTTCTAAGCCGTGTGTTTTGACATAATCCTCCCAACTCTTTCCTCCTATGTAGTAATGCAAGATTACTACACAGGAGAAAAGAGTTGGAAGGATTATGTCAAAACACACGGCTTAAAAATTATGACATGTTAGTCTTCCGACACCGCGGTAACATGATATTCACATTAAGGGTCTTTGACAAGATGACATGTTGTGAAAAGATATATCCTTATAGTTCTCCTACGGATGTTGAAGAAAACCTATATACTTCCTCTGGGTCATGCCGTCGGCTGTGCTGCTTCCCCTCCTCTTACTGCCCACTTCTTCTCCCCCGACTCTACACTTGAGGTGGATATCATATGTGGCTAAGAGAGTCAAATAAGAAGAAGGGAAGTAGGGAGGAGCAGATGGGTCCAGAGCCATGGTGGAGAAGAGGAGAAGGAAGATGCTTGATCAGAACGGAGGAATTGATGGATGGAAGAGAACTAGAAAGCTCTGATCCTTCCTGTTGTGAGAACTGTGAAGAGTGAGGAAGGCGGGGGGGGTCTTTGATTTTTGAGTTCATCACCATTAGAGGGCGCAACACTGGAAAATTGTGACGTTGATAGCATGAGAGAGGGAGAGGGTGAATGGAGGGAGGGAAGTGGCTGCATGCCTTTGGCTCACTCGAACGGTATTTGTGCTTCAGATAAAATAGCAAAAATTCGATTTATCTCCAAGTGTGAGAACGGAGGCTCAGAACACAACCCAAAATTCATTCTAGCATACATTAGTGTGAATAATCATCTATGTTCTGTACATATGGTGTAGTATATGTTCTTATCGTATCTAGTATCTGAAGAATGTAACAGAATCAAGATGAACTCCCATAATGTAATACTAAGACATCATCTACTACTATATAAGATATAGTGATAGGTTGTCGTATCATCATTGTCGAAGGATGAAGGTCGGAGGACAGTCAACTTTATCTATGGCTACATAGTTTCTTCCTCGCCAATCGAATGGCTGCAGGGACTATGTCCTGATCACCATGTCGTACCGTAGATTAATGCAAATAAATATGGAGCCAAAATACATAATACACAATCCAATCCCTGGGTTCGTCGAAAATACAAAACACAGTTCTAATTCATATGTATTTTAAGTGTGAGAACGGATGGCTCAGAACACAACCCAACCAGAGAGGATACTCTGAGAGATCCATCTGAGTATGACGTATACTCTGAGAGATCACCTTTATAAGAATGATATCAGTAGTGGGATTGAGTGTTGGAGGAGATATTATCAGAGTATACGTCCTACTCAGATGGGTCTCTCACCGTTACTATTTTTTTCTGACAGCATGGTGGATGTGCTCCGTCAACAGATTCTTGCTTCGAGCTAAAACTTTACCCCGGAGCTCAAGTTGACATCCTTCATGTAGAGCTCGAGTGAGAGGTTCCTGACAGCATGGTGGTCTCCTTTGTCAAAGTATCCGTGCTCGTCCCACAACCAATGTGGGAAGGAGAGGGGAGTCTTTGATTTTTGCGTTCATCATCATTAGAGGGAGCAGCACTGGAAAAGTTGTGACGTTGATAGCATGAGAGAGGGAGAGGATGAATGGAGGGAGGAAAGAGCACGGATACTTTGACAACGGAGACCACCATGCTGTCAGGAACCTCTCACTCGAGCTCTACACGAAGGATGTACACTTGAGCTCTGGGACAAAGTTTTGGCTCGGAGTAAGAATCTGTTGACGGAGCACATCCACCATGCTGTCAGAAAAAATAGTAACGGTGAGAGCCCCATCTGAGTAGGACGTATACTCTAATAATATCTCCTCCAACACTCAATCGTACTACTGATATCATTCTTGTAAAGGTGATCTCTCAGAGTATACGTCCTACTCAGATGGATCTCTCAGAGTATCCTCTCTGGTTGCTTATCATATCATCATTGCCGAGGGATAAAGGTCGGAGTACAGTCAACTTCATCTACGGCTACATAGTTTTTGCTTCGCCAGTCGAATGACTGCAGGGACTAATTCACCATGTCGTAGTCCAATACAATCCAGAGATTGACATAGTACTAATTCATATATGTAGTCCAATACAAATAGCCTAATACAAAAACAACCCAATATAAATAGTCCAATACAAATAAGTACTAATAGCTAATGAGAACCACGCAGCTCACGCAAACGCTCAGAGATACGATCACGCAACCACCTCGAATAAGTGGGATTGACGACGGCAGGAGATGTAGTCCCTTACAAGTGCTGCATGAATAGAACTTCCGATCTCACTAGCTACTGGTGCTGGATGAATAGAACTCCCGGTCTCACTAGCTACCGGTGCCACTTCCTTCTTAACAGTAGGAGGAACCACCTCAACATTTACTGTTTTCTTTAAACGACATGCCGCTCCTCGGGTCATGGGTGCCATCTGGTAAGATCGATATTCACAAATAATATAATTATAACATAAGCAAGCTAACTAAAGGAACCATCATGTAATTTGAGTATATTTTCGAAAGCAGATAAAGTACAGAAAAATCAATTTTTTGCCAAGTGTGAGAACGGATGGCTCAGAACACAACCCAAGATTCATTCTAGCATACATTAGTGTGAATCATCTATGTTCTGTACATATGGTGTAGTATATGTTCTTATCGTAGCTAGTATCTGAAGAATGTAACAGAATCAAGATGAACTCACATAATGTAATACTAAGACATCATCTACTACTATATAAGATATAGTGATAGGTTGTCGTATCATCATTACCGAGGGATGAGGGTCGGAGGACAGTCAACTTTATCTACGGCTACATAGTTTCTGCCTCGCCAGTCGAATGGATGTAGGGACTATGTCCTGATCACCATGTCGTACCATAGATTAATACAAATGGAGATGGAGCTGGAGCCAAAATATAGTACTACTTCACCATGTCGTACCATTTTACTCTCTCACTATCTCTCCTCCCCCCTCCGGCGCCCTCACTCTCTCCGGCGCTCTCACACTACTAATTCCTATGCATTTTAAGTGTGAGAACGGATGGCTCAGAACACATCCCAAAATTCATTCTAGCATATATTAGTGTGAATCATCTATGTTCTATACATATGGTGTAGTATATGTTCTTATCGTATCTAGTATCTGAAGAATGTAACAGAATCAAGATGAACTCACATAATATAATACTAAGACATCATCTACTACTATATAAGATATAGTGATAGGTTGTCGTATCATCATTGCCGAGGGATGAGGGTCGGAGGACAGTCAACTTTATCGACGACTATATAGTTTCTGCCTCGCCAGTCGAATGGTTATAGGGACTATGTCCTGATCACCATGTCGTACCATAGTTTCTGTCTCGCCACTCGAATGGCTGCAGGGACTATATGTCCCGATCACCATGTCGTACCATAGTATCAGAAGAATGGCTGCAGAGACTATATGTCCCTAACCCGAACCCTCCACCAGCCGCCCTCGCCCCCCCTGCCCCACCCCCCCAGCCACTCCCCACTTATCCCCCAACCACCCGCATCCCCCCCTGCAGGGACTATTGTAGGCTAAGGTATTCGGTTTAGCTTATTAGGGTAAGGTATTGGGTTACCTTATTAGGGTAAGGTATTGGGTTACCGATATTGTGAACCTAGGTTGAAAGCATAATAAGGTTGTAAAAGCATAATAAGGTATTGAGTTACCGATCCGAAACTGCCGATAGTACCGATATCGCCGATATCCTACTTCTTAAACTAGGGTTTGTCATATCGCCGATACTAATCATTGTATTTGTACCCCGTGCTACCTCGTGCGCGCCACCCCTGCTGCCCCGGAGCGCGCTGCCCCCCCCCCGCCGCCCCCCACTGCCCCGGAGTGCGCTGCCCCCCGCCGCCCCCGCAGCCCCGCGCGCGCCAGCACCCCTCCCACCCCCCGCCGCCCCCCAGCCCCGCGCTGTCCCGCGCGCGCCACCCTTGCCGCCCCCCGCTGCCCCGGAGCGCGCTTCCCCCCGCCGCCCGCAGTAGCCCCGCCCGCGCGCGCCAGCACCCCTCCCATCCTCCGCCGCCCCTCCTACCCCCCGTCGCCTCCCAGCCCCGCGCTGCCCCGCACGCGCCACCCTCGCCGCCCCCTACTGCCCTGGAGCGCGCTGTCCCCCGCCGCCCGTCTCAGCCCCGCGCACGCCGACCGCAGCCCGCGCTGTCACGCGCGTGCCACCCCCGCAGTCTCCGCAGCCTCCGCAGCCCACGACGCCCCCGGCAGCCCACGACACCCACGACCACACACACACAGAGAGAGAGAGAAAGAGAGATTACCTTTGGGAGAGAGAGATGAGAGGTCGCCGATCACCGCCGCGGGAGAGAGAGAGAGAGAGAGAGGAGAGAGAATGAAATTTGGAGGGAATAAAAAGTTCCCTCCATCGTTTCAATTTAAGCCTGGGCCCTTTATTTAGCGACGGACCAGCGACGGTTTATATCCGTCGCAAGGCAGTCGCTATTTTTGATACTTGTCGACGAAATATCCGTCGCTGCGTAGTCGAAGAATTGTCCCACCATTTTTCTCAACAATTTTTGCCAAATAATCGATTGCATGGCGACGGCTACTTATCCGTCGCTATATCTCCGACGCCCTAGCGACGAATGAGCGACCTTTTTTCTTCCTTAAAATAAAATAAAAATTATATCGGCTTGTCGTCAGTACTCCGTCGGCTATTTGCCGCAAATCCATCACTAATGCCGACGGAAATTATCCGTCGCTAATGTGCCGTCGCTAATTTACTATATTTTGGTAGTGAATTCCCACATTCACTCAACTGATATAGACACTATATCTCAAAATTAGGATAATCTAAGGATCAATACTGGATACTCAAATGGAAGTATAACTAGCACAGTCTGGAGCTAAACAGTAATTAAGGAGTGATAAAATTGAAATTCAACCAACCAAAACTTGCAATCTCTTAACAAGGCTTTTATTGAAATTAAGGTTTAATCAGTGTAAAGCTCTAAGCCAAGATATCTTCATAAAATTTAACAGGAGGCCTGATGCATATTCAGTCAAAAAATCAGATAAGGTTCATTAATCCTATTTGCATACTTTACCATTATGATAAAATAGAAAATCTCATTTTACAGATACATGAAATCAAGCCCACTTAAATCCCAGCTCTAACAGAGCTAACCAAGCTCTGTTCTAGATACCAACCCATATATTCCTTAATCATAGAAATCAAATGTTGTACACAGTGATCTAAGTGCAAGAGGATTTATCTGTGCAGTCACTCCTGATGCATACAACAATTCAACCCCCAAACTCTTCATGTCTGGCCTGATTCGTGTCCTTCCTCTCAAGGACTTCGATCAAGTTGAATACACGAATCGATTATAAAATCCTGAAGTCCAGTATGCAAGTATTGGTACAAAAAAGAAATCTAAAACCAAATTCGAACAGATGATCCAAAGTTTACCAGAAATTGATTATCAATTCTAATGTGTCCAAATCCTTAACTTTCGATACAAAAAATTAATTCTGCAAACAAAGAAAATCCTAAAATTCAACCAGCATCACCCATAGCGTCGGTCTACTCGACTGTCAGCGCAAAAGCCCTGCCCCTCTGGGGTGTATCCTTCTGATGGTGTGGGGAACGATGCTGTGCTACAGGTGGCCTAGCTCCCTCTATCTAATCCATGACATTCAAGTAATATCCATCATGATATTCCACTTAATTATACTAGGGCACCATCTATATGGTAACTATTCTGCAATATGATAATCATACCCGTCTATCTAGAACCATGTTACCAGAATTCTCGTCACACCAGTAAGTATGGATGCGATAATCCATAGAGTCCGCAACTAATGTACATACCTCTAGAATCATGGTATTTAAAATTTTTGTATTGCCGCTAGCTTGGCTGCGAAAACTTTAAATTCCCACACCCGAGAAATACATCCAAAATCAGACACTATCTCATCGCCCAACCAGCTAATATGGCTGTAGAAGACTCTAGATTCCATGACCGAGGCAGCCTAGTCCATGATATTATCTTGGTAGGAAATCAAGTCAATAATGAATACCAAAAAATAAATTCAATGATGAATCAAGAAAGACAGACAGATACTGTCAGAATCGAATTTTAAGATAGTTTATAATAAGATTCTCAAGGTTCATCCCAGGAATCTTCTCAAGTAGTCCTAACTGTGATTGAGTACTCTCTCAACTAAAGCCTATTCCTTAATTCCTATCGCAGGCGCGCAGCAGTACAACTAATCGTTATACTACCACGACATCGTACTAATGCGACTCTCGACCTGCATGGGCCACTACTAAAAATGTGTCATGACCCGCACCCGCTGTGAGGGTACGAGCAAGTAACAATGCCCAGCCTACACCACAGTTTTGGCGGTAGAATGCTGTCCTAGGTTACTATCTAACCAATAACTCATGCAATTATAATATACTTTTAACAGCTCAACTCCGAACGGATGACAAATATAAGATATTATAACTCAATCACAGTCTAAGCACGATAAGATAATCACAGAAGAATTAACTAAGAATAGAAGTCAACTACTAAAATAATAACAACTCTCAATAATCTCAAATACTACACAAGTCTCAAATCATCTACATCAAGTTCAACATGAAAAACATATGCTAGTCTACTAAACTAAATCCCGATCACTCCTGAGTGTCGGGGCCAAAGGTAGCTATCCCGTCTTCGGGTCTATAATATGTAGGGCAAGTGTCCTCTGGGCAGTCATCTGTAAAAGTTTTAATAGGTCCAGTCAGGACAGGAACGAGTACAACTCATCAAGAAATCCCAAGTAAATGACAGAGAACTATAAGCAGTTATAAGCAGTTATATTGATGAATCATGGCAGTTTTATACAGGTAATGATATAGAGAACAGTTAAGGTACAAGGAGAGGAAAGTACTAAACAAGAAGAGAATCATGGCAAAGACTGTAAAAATATATTATAGCTGAACTAGAGTAGCACGATATAAGTCCAGACAGTATAATAAGAGTCATGTGTGAGTCCAGACAATATAATCCAATACCAGGTGATTCCAGCACAAGATGAGTTGGGTATAAGGTGATTTCAATCAGTGATCAAAGGTTCCAGGGTGAGTCCAGCCTATACTCTAATAGTGTGTTTTAAAATATCGGGATCGACATGTGAACGACTGTAGGTAATACGGCACACCGCACACTCGGCCAAGTGTGGGATGGCTATCATTCCAGTATAATTCCAAGGGAGTGGTTCCAGTATTTGGGTATGTTCACATGCCTATTCTAATATTTTCCCCGCCCAACAAGTACAAGTGAATCCATAACCCGACACAAAAATAGGTATAAGTCCAGCCAGTACACGAATGGTTCTAGTAAATGATTCCAGGGTAATTCCAGTAGGTAGTTCCAGAAATAGAGGCCAGACACGAATAAGTGAGTGTCACATGAAATGGATCCAGTAATATCAAATCGTGGTTGTAATATAGAATCAAATAGAACTAGCTACACTGAAGTATAGTAAACGACAAGTAAATGGAAGAACTATCAGAGAATGTACTCGCCTGCTACTCTGAAAAGAGTAGTGTAATATCAGATGTCTGCACCAGAATTACAGTATCCTAGACAGAGTAATATGGGTTATAATATGTTTAAAATAAGGTAAATGAAGTTTACGATGCAATCTACATAATTTCTAGGTCAATCTAGGTGAAAGTCAACTCTAAGTCAAACCTGGTCAACTGTCTAGGTAAACTAGGCCCAAGTCAAACTTGGTCAACTCTGGGTCAACCCAAGTCAACTACGCTAGTCAAACTAGGTCAATTGGTCACATCTAGACTCAATATTGACTTTTGGTCAACTCCAGTCAATCTTGAACTATTGGGTCAAACCTTGGTCAATTCTACGGTTTTGGGTCAACTCTAGTCAATTTAGGTCTAGGCCAGTCAACTCAAGTCTAAATAACCACCCATAGGTCACTCTAACACTAGGCTACATACCAACTAGATACAATATATAAATATATACATTCATTTTTACATACATGCTTATATTCATCTATTTCTAGATGCTTACATATTTAGCATACTAGCATACATATCTACTTGCATTTCATTACATTAATATTATATCACACATATACCCACATAATTATATAGACAAAACATATATATATATATATATATATATATATATATATATATATATATATATATATATATATATATATATATATATATATATATAGGCTATTAACATATGTGTGCATATAGGAAGAGCCATGTGTGTAGGTGTAGTGAAATGAACATGAGTGTGTGTCTATGTATATTCAAGAAACTGAAATCAAGGCTATGTGTGTAATGGTATAGGTGAGTGTCATGACAGCTAGCTACTAGGGTGTGTTGTGTCAATGGTGTACAGGGCTATGTTGTGTCAAGGTGATGATAGGATAGTGTTCAGTGCACAGTTTTCAGGATTTAGATGGGCGTATGTGTTGAATGATAGTGTGTCAAGTGTCTCGGATTTCAGATTTGGATGTGCAAAACAGTGAAACAAGGCAATGGCAGCCCATACCATTCCACATTCGAAAATCTAAACAATGACCAATCGAAACCCCATCTCACATGAATCCATCTTAACTATAAACAATACATGTGTACACGAATCTAACATGTAAATTTGAACACCAAAAAAATCAGTGAAAACAGGAATAATCTCAGGTTATTAGGTGCTATGCAATTCAGTAATTTAACATGCCAATGACAGTTTTTAACATAAGGCCAACTGTTAATCCCAATATCCCATTCACCAATCCAATCCCTTGTCATTAACCTAATCTAACATGGCAAAATTAAAATTTGAAAATTAGTTTTAAGAAGGGAAGAAGTTCAGGAATTCAAAGAAAACCAAAGTATCAGACTAACAGTGTACACAGTCATGCAAATCCCTATTCGAAACAGTTCTCAAACACTATCATAACTCAAGAACAATTTACGAATTAGTCTAATCTCAGACATGGCAGTTAAATTATGGGAAAGGGTTTGAAAACACATTTAGTTTCAGGAATTAAATCCAGAGTTCTAATCAGTGAAGAAAAAAAAAGTATCACTCACAGTTTCACATACACCATTCAACAACCCAAAATCCAAATCGAAATCTAAAACCTAACACAAATCAGTAAACAATCTATGTAATAGTCTAATACATATGTATGAATCAATTTTCGCAAGTTAACATCGGTTTAAAATAGTTTATCAGGGAATAAATTCTCAGAAATTCCAAAACTAGAACTCGTATCAGTGGTTTAGGGGAAATTGATAATTCAAAACTGAAATCGTGCTAAAAATACAAACTAGTGGTTGGTAAATGATCTAGCACATATGTACATGTCACAGAGGGTATTTTTGTCCAACCAATTAGACACAAATGTGTCCAAACAACGACACATACACATACACGAAACTGGGTACAGGCAGTGTCGTGCACGCGTGCACATCACTCGTGGACACGACACAGTACACCACGTGTCACGTGCACCTACCTATATGTTCGCCTAGGGTAGGGCTAGGTCCTAGGGTGCCTGAAACGTATCTACGTCACGTGTCGTGTCAGATTTTAAGCCATGTCAGTGAAGGTTTTACTCATGTGTGGAGTGCACGCGCGCGGCCAGTGCGACCAGTGCGACCAGTGCGAGGAGGATAACTCCTCGCACACTGCACCAAATGGCCCCATCTTTTGGAAGGATGATGTCAGTCTATGCCCCCATTATCCTCGCTAAAAATAACGTGTCAACGTATCCGACTCAGTTAGATATTCAGCCCGTGATGCAGAACAGTGCACGTGTCCAGTGCGCACGTATCCAACACCAACAACTAACACAAAACGACACAGAAATACCTAAAACCCTTCACAAAAATTAATGTACATATTTAGATCTACAAGTTCATGTTATTAGATTTACAAAAATCGAGAATAAATTCCTAAATGATATTTTATCGAACATCTATACGTACAATATGACACGTGTCCGATACGGACACCAAACGGGCACGAAATTGACCCAAACTTTAGGGACAGCTAGGGAAATCCTAGATCTAGCCCTAAATGCAAATAAAATAAAATATTAATACAATTTGAGGAGTTTTACCTATAGGTGCAAATAGCATGATAAAGCTCCAAATGGGAGATTCCTCCTTGATAGCCAATGCTCCCAAATTGTCCCAAGGCTAGGATTACTGTCATAGCTGCTTTCCAAAAATTAATGTATTAATATTTTATTATAATTCCATCTTCTTAAATATTTTGCTCTAAATATTTCTCTCTCCACTCTTCCTCTTCCTCTTCTTCCCTTTCTCACCAGTGCTACTGCTGCTGTTACTGCGCTGCTGCTGCTGCCGCTGCTACGGCCATCGCCGATGCCGTCCGCCTGCGCCGCCGCCCGCCTGCCGCCGGCCACCCCCTCTCCGACCGACCACCTCTTCACCCTCCTCTCCTTCCTCCATCAACACTTCCCACACCACCATCTTCACCTCCATCTCCACCATCATCACCACCACCATCTTCAAAATAGAAAATCCTAATCCCTTCAAAAAAAGGGGGAAGAGGAAGAAGAAGAAGAAGAAGAAGAAGAAGGGGGAAGAAGAAGCTCGAAGAAGAAATTGGAAGAAGGAAAAGGCTCAAAACCCTAATTCCGATCCCAAATCAGTTTCCCAAGGCAAGTCCTCATCTCTCCCTTCTTCTCTAATAAAGTTTATTTTTATCCAAGTAATTCTGAATAATTAGGAATTCGTATTTAAATTCTGAATTTTAAGTTAAGAACATACAAATTTTCTTTTATAAGTTTATACTAGAAATTGGAACTTGTATAGGATAATATAAACCTGAAATTTTATGTTAGATATAAATATCTTCATATCACAAAGATTATAATTTGGAATGTAAGTTAGGAAATTCTCGCTAAATTATGATTCTGAAAATTTGGTAGCATTTTAACCCAATTCGAGATATTTAAAATTTTGCAAATTCTGATTTCTACTAAATGTTCAAATTTTGGATAGACATAGGCAAAGGGATTAAAATTGGACACAGGAACTATTATTTATGACATATCACGGGTAAGTATGCACAACTAAAGGAACTGATTTGTGGACCTGAACTATTTGGACTTGAATTTCCATGAACACATAAACATACATGAACATGGGACTCTCCAAGGGTAAGTTTGACATACACATTGGAACTGAACAATTGGACCGCACGCCGGAAAGGTAAAAGTACAAGGACCCTGCGCTTCTCTCCTTACTATTAAATACTCAATGTTGTGTGTTCATATTTAGAAATAAGTCTCATTTTTCTACTTTATGCACAAAAATTAAAATGTTGATGTTGAAGAGTTTTGGTTTGATTTGATTTTCTTTATACTATCTACATGATATATATACATATATATATATATATATATATATATATATATATATATATGTTATAAAGTCTTGCATATTTACTAGTATAGTTGGATAAACATTGCTCATTTTGATAACTGCAAAAACTATTAGCAAGCCGCGACCCGACCAATTGCTAAAGGAAAGGTAACCATTACTTGCTCAGGTAAAAGTCTCCAGTTCCTTTTGTTCTTTTATAACTGCGTGGTCCGGTGTTGAGAGTTGCTCCACCGAAGGGGACGGCGAGCCCAATTATTTACTTGCGTGATTCCGGTGTTGAGAGTTGCTCCACCGAAGGGGTCGACGAGCCCATATCTTTCTTTTATCATATATATATTTCTTGTAAATTTTCGGGGCTCCTAAATACAAAGGAGACTCTGCCGAAATTTTTGAAAAATTTAGAAGATAGACAAATTTCTGTCTTTCGGAAATTTTAGAAAGTTTCTTGTCTAGGAAGCATTGGACGGGGAAAACAACTGAATATCCCTAGATATCCCGTAACATAAATAACAAAAGCTGATCAGTATTTCGGAAATCTCGTGAATCGGTACATCTAGTTTCAACTAGGGTGTAGTAGCCCAAGGGAGGCTCGGAAATCTTGGAAATCAATGCATCTATTTTGACAGTAACATCAAATAGATGATTTTTAGCCCAAGGGAGGCTCGAAAATCACAGCCTGATCCCAGGTTAACGGGATTGTTCACGGGAAATATTTAGAGGATTATTCAGAGTATTGTTCTCAAAACTGTATTGCATTAAATTCCATTCTTTACTCCAGAAATAACTCTGTCTATTTTAAGTAGGCAGCTTTCCTGTTTGCTCAAGGGAAGCAAAATCCTACTAAAAGCTCAAGGGAAGCTCGGAAATCTTACTATTCATGGAGTAGGACGATGTTTACATTCTTTGATTTACTAAAGCAAAGATATATATATATATATATATATATATATATATATATATATATATATATATGTAGTCGTGCAAGTTGGCACATCCCTGTCTTTTCTCAAAGGAAGAACTACATATTTCTTTATTTTGCTTAACTTTTACCGTTCTTGGCCGAGGACTTGCTTGTCGTTTTCTAAACGACCTAGTATTTGTTCACTAGGTGAAGAAGAAGAAGAAGAAGAAGACGCCTCCGCCGAAGTATCGCCGCACTACAACGAGGAGTAAATTGTCCGGACTACCTACAGTTATGACCAACACTATCGTAGTAATCCTGTAAATTACTTTTGTAATAAAACTGTAAAAGCATTGTTGGAAAAGTTTCCTGTATAATAGCTTCACTATATTTAATACCATGTAAATTCCTTGTATTTTCCATTCTTGCTGATGATTACAGGCGACAATCGCAATTTCGGTGCGTAGCCTGGGGATGATGTTACGTACCCGGCTCGCCATAATTCTGGGAAGCGGGACGTGACATGTCTTTTAGTGGTGGCCCATACAGGTCAGCAAAGAATGGAAAATCTATGATAAGATGTAGGTCAGACATTGTATAGAGAAAATAGGATAGGGTGCAGGTCTGACAACCCAGGGATAGGATATAGGCCAAGTTCTAGGTAAACCTATGCAAGCTGAGATAAGATGTTGGTCAAGATTTTGGGGAGACCCTATAGGCTATGGTATAAACTTTAAGATATGTTTTAGGAAATATCCAAGAGATACCCAATAGAATTGTCTATGCTAGACTGTATTGCATAGTGTCTTTACCTAAATAAAATTTCTATAGCGAGTATCTATGATCAGGTGTCCTTACCTAGGTCATGGGTAGTATAAGGTTAGACATAATTATTCTAGGCCTATTAAGTTTGGAAGAATAGGACAAGTATTCTCGTCTGAGTTGGTAAAGGAATCTAGAAGACTCCTTAAGGATCTTGGACTTGGTATCTCTAGTAAACCCGGAGTTCATATATATATTGAACCATTACATAGTTAGAAATAGTGAAGGGCCGGGTAAGTATAGATATAAATATATTTTGAATGATTACTGGGTAGGAAAGTACTAGCAATTACTTGTCTAGGGTTTTGTATAATAGTTATTATATAGAGTATTATATACATATTATATTAAGAAGCTAATTCCTTATTCCTTACTCCCTCTAGACTTCTATCGGCGCCTAAGTCCCGACTCGTTCTCCATTATCTGTTGAATTTTCTGTGGTCTGGTTATTTCACAAACCCAATCTACTACAAAAATTTCAATTTTGTTACTTCACTTAACATTCACTAAAT
This sequence comes from Iris pallida, assembly GCA_029216955.1. Classification (NCBI taxonomy): domain Eukaryota; kingdom Viridiplantae; phylum Streptophyta; class Magnoliopsida; order Asparagales; family Iridaceae; genus Iris; species Iris pallida. Next base: position 5,664,977 of record JANAVB010021198.1, read on the forward strand.
GAAAATATAGAATTGTATCCTCAATCTTTTCTTCTATTTACATCTTTTCCTGGCATTTTTATTTCAGGAATTGCCCTCTATCTAATATCCATTGTAATTTACTCTTTTGATATTCTTTTCTTTCTTTTCTTTGAAGTGAATGCTTTGATTGGATTTTGTGTAAATGATAATTATGTGAATGAATACTTGTGTCTTGAGACCTAAAATTCTCTAATGAATCGTGAAATGAGAAGTTGTTGCAGCCATTCGGACTGGCCATCCGAATTGGCGAGGCACATATTCTCGAAACATGATTCAATAATTTAATAAAATTTCGAGGATCAAGACATAATTTTTCATAATGAATTTTTGAACTTGATATTCGAATTTTGATTTCATTTTACCTTGATTGGGAATTTGAAAAACGTCATTTAAAATGACATATAGTGCTTTTGATAATATAGATATATGAGTTTATTTTATTTTATAATATTATCTATTAGTTTGATACCATGATAAAATAATGTTGATGATATTTGGAGAACTTGAAATTAAGTATTACTTTTTGAATATTTTGGATTTCTAAGAATATCATGACCTGTAAAGCTACTTCACAATCATGATTCCTACTCATCCTATGGATATCAAGGAAAATGTAGCAAACCTTGGTAGTGAAATGATATCTTGTTGCAGCTATATGTGTAATGGCGAGGCACAAGATTACTATATCTCGCCAGAAAATGAGAATAAGAAATATAATTTTGAATTCATGGATCATACATGGTTATGGTTTGAAACAACATGGTATCTTTCTATGAAATTTCAAGAATCTTGATAATTTTTATTTTCAGATTGTTCTCATCTTCGTGAAGCTTTTGATAACTATATTTCGAGATATTTTGTTTAATAATTTAATAAATTACTACTTCACCTCTGTAAGGTAGGTAGAATATTTGTTTTCTCTGTGATCATTTTTGAAAAGTTTATCTTTAAATTTAAATTTCGAGGACGAAATTTTTGTAAGTTGGGTAGAGTTGCATAGCTGCTTTCCAAAAATTAATGTATTAATATTTTATTATAATTCCATCTTCTTAAATATTTTGCTCTAAATATTTTTTATATAAACAAATAATTGATATAATAATAATAATAATAATAATAATGTTTTCATTTCTTATTTTTTTGAGATTTTTATTTTTGAAAACCCTAAAAAGAAAAAAAAAGAAAAAAGGAAAAAAAAAGGAAAAAAAAAGAAATATATATTTAGAGAAAGAGAGAGAGAGGGGCAGCCTCTCCCGAACCCTCTCTCCCTCTCTCGAAATCTCTCCCTCTCTCAACTCTCGCTCTCTCCCGGACTCTCTCTCCCTCTCTATATATCTCTCCATCTCTCTCTCTCTCTCCACTCTTCCTCTTCCTCTTCTTCCCTTTCTCACCAGTGCTACTGCTGCTGTTACTGCGCTCCTGCTGCTGCCGCTGCTGCGGCCATCGCTGGCACCGCCTGCCTGCGCCGCCGCCTGCCTGCCGCCGGCCACCCCCTCTCCGGCCGACCACCTCTTCACCCTCCTCTCCTTCCTCCATCAACACTTTCCACACCACCATCTTCACCTCCATCTCCACCATCATCACCACCACCACCATCTTCAAAATAGAAAACCCTAATCCCTTCAAAAAAAAGGGGAAGAGGAAGAAGAAGAAGAAGGGGGAAGAAGAAGCTCGAAGAAAAAATTGGAAGAAGGAAAAGGCTCAAAACCCTAATTCCGATCCCAAATCAGTTTCCCAAGGCAAGTCCTCATCTCCTCCTTCTTCTCTAATAAAGTTTATTTTTATCCAAGTAATTCTGAATAATTAGGAATTCATATTTAAATTCTGAATTTTAAGTTAAGAACATACAAATTTTCTTTTATAAGTTTATACTAGAAATTGGAACTTGTATAGGATAATATAAACCTGAAATTTCATGTTAGATATAAATATCTTCATATCACAAAGATTATAATTTGGAATGTAAGTTAGGGAATTCTCGCTAAATTATGATTCTGAAAATTTGGTAGCATTTTAACCCAATTCGAGATATTTAAAATTTTGCAAATTCTGATTTCTAGTAAATGTTCAAATTTTGGATAGACATAGGCAAAGGGATTAAAATTGGGCACTGGAACTATTATTTGTGACATATCACGGGTAAGTATGCACAACTAAAGGAACTGATTTGTGGACCTGAACTATTTGGACTTGAATTTCTATGAACACATAAACATACATGAACATGGGACTCTCCAAGGGTAAGTTTGACATACACATTGGAATTGAACAATTGGACCGCACGCCGGGAAGGTAAAAGTACAAGGACCCTGCGCTTCTCTCCTTACTATTAAATACTCAATGTTGTGTGTTCATATTTAGAAATAAGTCTCATTTTTCTACTTTATGCACAAAAATTAAAATGTTGATGTTGAAGAGTTTTGGTTTGATTTGATTTTCTTTATACTATCTACATGATATATATACATATATATATATATACATATACATATATAGATATATGTTATAAAGTCTTGCATATTTACTAGTATAGTTGGATAAACATTGTTCATTTTGATAACTGCAAAAACTATTAGCAAGCCGCGACCCGACCAATTGCTAAAGGAAAGGTAACCATTGCTTGCTCAGGTAAAAGTCTCCAGTTCCTTTTGTTCTTTTATAACTGCGTGGTCCGGTGTTGAGAGTTGCTCCACCGAAGGGGACGGCGAGCCCAATTATTTACTTGCATGATTCTGGTGTTGAAAGTTGCTCCACCGAAGGGGTCGACGAGCCCATATCTTTCTTTTATCATATATATGATTCTTGTAAATTTTCGGGGCTCCTAAATACAAAGGAGACTCTGCCGAAATTTTTGAAAAATTTAGAAGATAGACAAATTTCTATCTTTCGAAAATTTTAGAAAGTTTCTTATCTAGGAAGCATTGGGCGGGAAGAACAACTGAATATCCCTAGATATCCCGTAACATAAATAACAAAAGCTGATCAGTATTTCGGAAATCTTGTGAATCGGTACATCTAGTTTCAACTAGGGTGTACTAGCCCAAGGGAGGCTCGAAAATCTCGGAAATCAATGCATCTATTTTGACAGTAACATAAAATAGATGATTTTTAGCCCAAGGGAGGCTCGGAAATCACAGCCTGATCACAGGTTAACGGGATTGTTCACGGGAAATATTTAGAGGATTATTCAGAGTATTGTTCTTAAAACTGCATTGCATTAAATTCCATTCTTTACTCCAGAAACAACTCTGCCTATTTTAAGTAGACAGCTTTCCTGTTTGCTCAAGGGAAGCAAAATCCTACTAAAAGCTCAAGGGAAGCTCGGAAATCTTACTATTCATTGAGTAGGACGATGGTTACATTCTTTGATTTACTAAAGCAAAGATATATATATATATATAGTAGTACAAGTTGGCATATCCCTGTCTTTTCTCAAAGGATGAACTACATATTTCTTTATTTTGGTTAACTTTCACCGTTCTTGGCCGAGTACTTGCTTGTCGTTTTCTAAACGACCTAGTATTTGTTCACTAGGTGAAGAAGAAGAAGACGCCTCCGCAGAAGTATCGCCGTACTACAACGAGGAGTAAATTGTCCGGACTACCTACAGTTATGACCAGCACTATCATAGTAATCCTGTAAATTACTTTGGTAATAAACCTGTAAAAGCATTGTTGGAAAAGTTCCCTGTATAATAGCTTCACTATATTTAATACCATGTAAATTCCTTGTATTTTCCATTCTTGCTGATGATTACAGGCGACAATCGTGATTTCGACGCGTAGCCTGGGGATGATGTTACGTACCCGGCTCGCCGTAATTCTGGGAAGCGGGGCATGATAATTACTCTCCATACATAGGAAATAGAAGGGTATTAGGCTCTAATGCAAGAAACTAGAGTGGAAAAGGATTTAAAATGGAGAATCTATGGAATGGGGAAGAATAGACAAACCTTTCTTTTTCCTATGTGCTCTTTTAATACAAAAGAGGCAAGAACTAATTAGGAGATTATTTATAGGGAAGAGAATGACCTAGTGGCTGGTCATAAAGGAAAGAATTAGGGTTAGGGTTTCACTAATGGGCTAGGGGCCAAGTTGTACTAGCTAACTAGCTCAAGTCCTTAGCCTTTGGTCCAATGCAAAAATCTTCCTATTCTCTTCATGAAACTTAGCCAACTTAAGTCAACCAAGACCAACTTGAGTTCGATTAGGGTCCATACCATGTTAACTAAGTCACCAAAGTCAAGGTCAAAATTTAGGACAGTCTCTTAAGTCACAGCTAGTCAAAAGTCAAATTAACAATCACCAATGTAATAATTCATAAAATAATTCAAGGAGGCCAAATGACCAAAATACCTTCATGCTCAAAAGTAGAAAATTATCCTAATGACATGGTCAGGCTCTAGGTCAGATAGTCTCTCAGGTTACACTAGCAAGGCATCAAAATCACAAGCCATGACTTAAAACAGTTTTTAAATAATTTAAAAATGATTAAAAATCACCAAAAAATTATAATGTGAAATAAATATCAATAAATAATAATAATAATTACAAAATTTCAAAATTATCCTCATCTGGAAAACTGGGTGTTACAATCCTTCCCCCTTAGAAAAATTTCGTCCTCGAAATAAAGATGATCGTACCCCTACTAGGTCAAACCCCCAACAATCAAGGTCGATAGTTAACATGCTACACAATCCTACTGGTCATGATATCACGGTCTTGATCAGGGTCACTATACTATCTATTACAGCACAAACATCCTGACATGTACTAATAGAATCACACAACAAGATGGAAAGAAGAACATGAAAGACAGACCTGCTAACCCGTCACCCGTAGCGTCGGTCTACTCGACTGTCAGCGCAAAAGCCCTGCCCCTCTTGGGTGTATCCCTCTGATGGTGCGGGGCACGGTGCTGCACTACAGGTGGCCTATCTTCCTCTATCTAATCCATGACACTCAAGTAATATCCACCCTGATATTCTACTCAATTATACTAGGACACCATCTATATGGTATCTATTCTGTAATCTGATAATCATACCCGTCCATCTAGAACCATGTTACCAGAATCCTCGTCACACCAGTAAGTATGGCTGCGATAATCCATAGAGTTCGCAACTAATGTACATACCTCTAGAATCATGGTATTTAAAATTTTTGCACTGCCGCTAGCTTGGCTGCGAAAACTTTAAATTTCTACACCCGAGAAATACATCCAAAATCAGACTCTATCTCATCGCCCAACCAACTGATATGGCTGTAGAAGACTCTAGATTCCATGACTGAGGCAGCCTAGCCCATGATGTTATCTTGGTAGGAAATCAAGCCAATAATGAATACCAAGAAACAAATTCAACGATAAATCAAGGAAGACAGACAGATACTGTCAAAATCGAATTTCGAGATAGTTTATAATGAGATTCTCAAGGGTCATTCTAAGAATCTTCTAAAGTAGTCCTAACTGTGATTGAGTACTCTCTCAACTAAAGCCTATTCCTTAATTCCTATCGCAGGCGCGCAGCAGTACAACTAATCGTTGTACTACCACGACATCGCACTAATGCGACTCTAGACCTGCATGGGCCACCACTAAAAATGTGTCACGACCCGTACCCACTGTGAGGGTACGAGCACGTAACAACGCCCAGCCTACGCCGCAGTGTCGACGGTAGAACGCTGTCCTAGGTTACTATCTTACCAACAACTCACGTAATTATAATGTACTTGTCAGATCTCAACTCCGAACGGAGGACAAGTATAAGATATTGCAACTCAATCACAGTCTAAGCACGATAAGATAATCACAGAAGAATTAACTAAGAATAGAAGACAACTACTAAAATAATAACAACTCTCAATAATCTCAAATACAACACAAGTCTCAAATCATCTACATCAAGTTTAACACGAAAAACATATGCTAGTCTACTAAACTAAATCCCGATCACTCCTGAGTGTCGAGGCCAAAGGTAGCCATCCCGTCTCCGGGTCCATAATATGTAGGGCAAGTGTCCTCAGGGCAGTCATCTGTAAAATTTTCAACAGGTCCAGTCAAGACAGGAACGAGTACAACTCATCAAGAAATCCCAAGTAAATGACAGAGAACTATAATCAGTTATAAGCAGTTATATTGATGAATCATGGCAGTTTTATACAGGTAATGATATAGAGAACAGTTAAGGTACAAGGAGAGGAAAGTACTAAACAAGAAGAGAATCATGGCAATAAAGACTGTAAAAATATATTCTAGCTGAACTAGAGTAGCACGATATAAGTCCAGGCAGTATAATAAGAGTCATGTGTGAGTCCAGACAATATAATCCAATACCAGGTGATTCCAGCACAAGATGAGTCCGGTATAAGGTGAGTCCAGTCAGTGATCAAAGGTTCCAGGGTGAGTCCGGTCTATACTCTAACAGTGTGTTTTAAAATATCAGGATCGACATGTGAACGGCTGTAGGTAATAAAGCACACCGCACACTCGGCCAAGTGTGGGATGGCTATCGTTCCAGTATAATTCTAAGGGAGTGGTTCCAGTATTTGGGTATGTTCACATGCCTATTCTAATATTTCCTCGTCCAGCAAGTACAAGTGAATCCATAACCCGACACAAAAATAGGTATAAGTCCAGCCAGTATACGAATGGTTCCAGTAAATGATTCCAGGGTGATTCCAGTAGGTGGTTCCAGAAATAGAGGCCAGATACGAATAAGTGAGTATCGCATGAAATGGATCCAGTAATATTAAATCGTGTTTGTAATATAGAATCAAATAGAACTAGCAACAACTGAAGTACAGTAAACGATAAGTAAATAGAAGAACTATCAGAGAATGTACTCGCCTGCTACTCTGAAAAGAGTAGTATAATATCAGATGTCTGCACCGGAATCACAGTGTCCTAGACAGAGTAATATAGGTTATAATATATTTAAAATAAGGTAAATAAAGTCTACAATGCAATCTACATAATTTCTAGGTCAATCTACGTCAAAGTCAACTCTAAGTCAAACCTGGTCAACTGTCTAGGTCAACTAGGCCCAAGTCAAACTTGGTCAACTCTGGGTCAACCCAAGTCAACTACACTAGTCAAACTAGGTAATTAGTCACATCTAGAGTCAATGTTGACTTTTGGTCAACTCCAGTCAATCTTGAACTATTGGGTCAAACCTTGGTCAATTCTAGGTTTTGGGTCAACTCTAGTCAATATACGTCTATGCCAGTCAACTCAAGTCTAAATAACCACCCATAGGTCACTCTAACACTAGGCTACATACCAACTAGATACAATATATAAATATATACATTCATTTTTACATACATGCTTACATTCATCCATTTCTAGATACTTACATATTTAGCATACTAGCATACATATCTACTTGCATTTTATTACATTAATATTATATCACACATATACCCACATAATTATATAGACAAAACATATATATATATATATATATATATATATATATATATATATATATATATATATATATATATATATATATATATATATATATAGGCTATTAACGTATGTGCGCATATAGGAAGAGCCATGTGTGTAGGTGTAGTGAAATGAACATGAGTGTTGTGTCTTTGTATATTCAGGATTAGGCCTAGGGTGTGTGTGTATCATGAAAACAAGAGTGTGTGTGTGTGTGTTTATTAGGGATGAACTTAGTGTGAATTAGGAAACTGAAATCAAGGCTATGTGTGTAATGGTATAGGTGAGTGTCATGACAGCTAGATACTAGGGTGTGTTGTGTCAATGGTGTACAGGGCTATGTTGTGTCAAGGTGATGATAGGATAGTGTTCAGTGCACAGTTTTCAGGATTTAGATGGGTGTGTGTGTTGAATGATAGTGTGTCAAGTGTCTCGGATTTCAGATTTGGATGTGCAAAACAGTGAAACAAGGCAATGGCAGCCCATACCATTCCACATTCGAAAATCCAAACATTCGAAAATCCAAACAATGACCAATCGAAACCCCATCTCACATGAATCCATCTTAACTATAAACAATACATGTGTACACGAATCTAACATGTAAATTTGAACACTAAAAAAATCAGTAAAAATGGGGAATAATCTCAGGTTATCAGGTGCTATGCAATTCAGTAATTTAACATGCCAATGACAGTTTTTAACATATGCCCAACTGTTAATCCTATTGTCCCATTCACCAATCCAATCCCTTGTCATTAACCTAATCTAACATGGCAAAATTAACATTTGAAAATCAGTTTTAAGAAGGGAAGAAGTTCAGGAATTTAAAGAAAACCAAATGTATCAGACTAACAGTTTACACATTCATGTAAATCCCTATTCGAAACAGTTCTCAAACACTATCATAACTCAAGAACAATTTATGAATTAGTCTAATCTCAGACATGGCAGTTAAATCATGGGAAAGGGTTTGAAAACACATTTACTTTCAAGAATTAAATCCAGGGTTCTAATCAGTGAAGAAAAAAAAAGAAAATATCAATCACAGTTTCACATACACCATTCAACAACCCAAAATCCAAATCGAAATCTAAAACCTAACACAAATAAGTAAACAATCTATGTAATAGTCTAATACATATGTATGAATCAATTTTAGCAAGTTAACATCGGTTTAAAATAATTTAACAGGGAATAAATTCTCAGAAATTCCAAAACTAGAACTCGTATCTGTGGTTTAGGGGAAATTGATAATTCAAAACTGAAATCGTGCTAAAAATACAAACTAGTGGTTGGTAAATGATCTAGCACATGTGTACGTGTCACAGGGGGTGTTTTTGTCCAACCAAGTGGATATAAACGTGTCCAAACAACCACACATACACAAACACGAAATTGGGTACAGGCAGTGTCGTGCACGCGTGCACATCACTCATGGACACGACACAGTACACCAAGTGTCACGTGCACCTACCTATATGTTCTCCTAGGATAGGTCTAGGTCCTAGGGTGCCTAAAACGTGTCCACATCATGTGTCGTGTCGGATTTTAAGCCGTGTCAGTGAAGGTTTTACTCGCGTGTGCAGTGCACGCGCGCGGCCAGTGCGACCAGTGCGAGGAGGATAACTCCTCGCACACTGCACCAAATGGCCCCATCTTTTTGGAGGATGATGTCAGTCTATGCCCCATCATCCTCACCAAAAATGGCGTGTCAACGTGTCCGACACAGTTAGATATTCAGCCCGTGATGCAGTATAGTGCACGTGTCCAGTGCGCGCGTGTCCAACACCAAAAACTGACACAAAATGACACAGAAATACCTAACACCCTTCACAAAAATTAATGTACATATTTAGATCTACAAGTTCATATAATTAGATTTACAAAAATCGAGAATAAACTCCTAAGTGGCATTTCATCGAACACCTAAACGTACACTATGACACGTGTCCGATACGGACACCAAATGGACACGAAATTGGCCCAAATTTTAGGGACAGCTAGGGAACTCCTAGATCTAGCCCTAAATGCAAAGAAAACAATATTAATACAATTTGAGGAGTTTTACCTATAGGTGCAAATAGCATGATAAAGCTCCAAATGGAAGATTCTTCCTTGATAGCCAATGCTCCCAAATTGTCCCAAGGCTGAGATTACTCTCCAAACACAGAAAATAGAAGGGTATTAGGCTCTAATGCAAGAAACTAGAGTGGAAAAGGATTTAAAATAGAGAATCTATAGAATGGGAAAGAATAGACAAACCTTTTTTTTTTCCTATGTGCTCTTTTAATACAAAAGAGGCAAGAACTAATTAGGAGATTATTTATAGGGAAGGAATGACCTAGTGGCTGGTCATAAAGGAAAGAATTAGGGTTAGGGTTTTACTAATGGGCTATGGGCCAAGTTGTACTAGCTAACTAGCTCAAGTCCTTAGCCTTTGGTCCAATGCAAAAATCCTCCTATTCTCTTCATGAAACTTAGCCAACTTAAGTCAACCAAGACTAACTTGAGTTAGATTAGGGTCCATACCATGTTAACTAAGTCACCAAAGTCAAGGTCGAAATCTAGGACAGTCTCTTAAGTCACAGCTAGTTAAAAGTCAAATTAACAATCACCAATGTAATAATTCATAAAATAATTCAAGGAGGCCAAATGACCAAAATACCCTCATGCTCAAAAGTAGAAATAAATTATCCTAATGACATGGTCAGGCTCTAGGTCAGATAGTCTCTCAGGTTATACTAGCAAGGTATCAAAATCACAATCCATGACTTAAAACAATTTTTAAATAATTTAAAAATGATTAAAAATCACCAAAAAATTATAATGTGAAATAAATATCAATAAATAATAATAATAATTACAAAATTTCAAAATTACCCTTATCTGAAAAATTAGGTGTTACAGGAGCATCGGTAGTAGCTTTTGGGGGCGCTCCTCCACCAGTTTTGAGGACTGTCCCGGAGGTTGCTACGACTGTTCCTGCCACAATACCAGCAGTTGACGTAGGAACTCTTCCTCTTCCTGCACAGTAGACTCCTCCGTTAGTTGCAGATGTTCTTCCTCCTCCGCCTCCTCTGTCTACAGACATGGGTCAGATGCTAGCCTTCTTCCAGCAGATATTAGAGACATAGAGGGTCCAGTCTGAGGCACAACAGAGACAGACCGATGCGATGCATCAGGGCATGGAGGATGACCATCAGTTGGCTTTAATAGTCGTGGAGCGGAGGGCTCCACATCAGGGAGCGCATTCGAGGCCAGGCGACATTCAGGACTTGAAGAAGCTGGGACCTTAGGATTTTAGCGGGACTGAGGGCGTGGTTTATGCTGACGACTGGATTGAGGACATCGAGCAGCAGATGAGAGCTTCCCGTCTAGCAGACGACCTGAAGGTCGAGGTGGTGGGGCTACAGTTGTTGGACATCGCTCACACCTAGTTCAGCAATGAGCCAGCTCTTGCTGGGGAGGGCCATACCTGGGCCGAGTTCAAGGACCTCTTTAAGGAAAAGTTTTTTTCACCTACAGACAAGATTAACCTAGCGAGGCAGTTTTAGAACCTTCAGCAGGGTAGCATGTCTGTGAAAGAATACACTGCAGAGTTCGGCCGACTGGGCTGATATACATTCGCGACCCAGAGATCAAAGCGAGCCATTTTCGAGAGGGGCTGATATGGAATATCATGATCCTTATCCCCTCTTTCTATGAGATGTATGTCATGATCCTTAGGGAGGCCCGTAAGATAGAACGGGAGTGGGGCTTGAAGCCCAAGAGGGATCGTGATCTATTCTCGGGGCTACTAGCAGCTCGGGGGCTGCTAAACGCCCTCAGCTTCAATATCGTTCTTTTCAGCATCATCACCCGCAGGGTCAGGTCAGGGCACCAGTACAGCAGGGCAGCATCATCAACAGAGTATATGTAGAATGCTCCATGGTGCAACTACTATAAAAGGCATGGTCATATCTGGGAGGTCTGCCGAAAGAGGCTGCGTATGTGCCTCTATTACGGTGACGTCGGACATCAATTGAGAGATTGTCCTACGAACCCTCGTAGGGTAGCTCGTGGAGCAGTGGCAGCTCATAGGGCACCGGCGAGGGCACCTGCAGCACAGCAAAGGGGTCCACTTCCGATTCAGCAGCAGTAGTTTGCCCAGCACCACCAGCAGCGGGGTATTCAGGGCAGAGCGTTCGCTCTAACAGCCAAGGGGACTGAGTCGGTGGCAGATGTTGTGGCAGGTTCTGTTCTACTCGATTCCTTTCCTACATTAGCTTTGTTTGATTTCGATGCTAGTTTTTTGTCTGTTTCTTTTGCTCTTAGGCACAATATTATTACTGAATATCTGGGCAGGACTTGTAAGATTATGACCGGAGTAGGCATTATCCTGGTTAATAATATTGGCAAGGGATGAGAGTTACACTGGGAGGCCAAGATTTGAGCGCGTGTTTGCTTGTAATGCCACTTCCGAGTTACGATATGGTACTCGGTATGGATTGGTTAAGCAGGCACCATGCTAGTATAGATTGTAGAGGAGGCATAGTTTTGTTTATACCGTTGGGAGAGCCAGAGTTTGAGTTTGCTAGAGGAGCAGCGGAGCTGGAAGATAGATTCTGTGGAGCCTTGTTGGCGGGGCAGGAATTACCATATCTATTTATAGCAGAGCTCTTGGATGTTTTCCCGAGGAGTTGCCTGGGATGCCGTCGGATAAAGATGTTGAGTTCTCCATAGACTTGGTGCCGGACGCTGATCCTATTTTACAGCATGTCTATAGAGTCAACCACAGGAAGTTGGCAGAGCTGAAGTAGAAAGTCGACGAGCTGCAGGACAAAGGCTTTATCAGATCCAGTTCTTCACCTTGGGGTGCGCCAGTTCTATTTGTACCGAAGAAGGATGGTACGGTACACATGTGTATCGATTACAGAGCGCACAACAACCTCACTATCAAGAACAAGTATCCGTTGCTGAGGATTGACGACTTGTTCGATCAGTTGAGCGGTACGAAGGTGTTCTCGAAGATCGACTTGAGTTCTGGGTATCATCAGTTGAAGTTGAAGCGGGATGACGTTCCGAATACGGCTTTTCGGACTCGGTATGGCCAGTACGAGTTCACCGTCATGCCATTTGGGTTGACCAATGCCCAGCAGTGTTTATGAACTTGATGAACAAAGTATTCCATCAATACCTTGACAAGTTAATGGTGGTCTTCATAGATGACATCTTGGTATACTGGAAGATGCCTGAGGAGCACGAGGACCATCTGCAGATTGTGCTGGAGACTCTGAGGAAGGAGCAGTTGTATGGAAAGCTGTCGAAGTACGAGTTCTTCTTGGACCGAGTAGAGTTTCTAGGCCATATTGTTTTTGGTGATGGGATCTCTGTGGACCAGAAAAAGATTTCAACGATAGAGTCTTGTTTATACCCAGTCCAGTTGTCGAAATTTAGAGCTTTCTAGATTTGGCTGGCTATTATCGGAGGTTCGTCCAGAACTTCTCTCGGATTGCAGAGCTAATGACTAGACTCACCAGGAAGGACGTAGAGTTTGTTTGGACTGAGGAGTGCCAGGCTGCCTTCGATGAGCTGAAGAAGAGGTTGACTACAGCTCCTATCTTGATGTTGCCATCTGGGACTGGTGGTTTCACGATTTACAGTAACGCTTCTGAGAAGGGCTTGGGTTGCGTTCTTCAGGAGCACGGGAAGGTGATTGCCTATGCATCTAGGCAGTTATGTCCTCATGAGAAGAACTACCCTACCCACGATCTGGAGTTGGTAGCCGTTATCTTTGCTTTGAAGTTGTGGAAGTATTACATGTACGGAGAGCAAGTTGAGATCTTCACGGATCACAAGAGCCTGAAGTATATGTTCACTCAAAAGGAGTTGAACATACGGCAGAGGAGGTAGCTTGAGCTGATGAAGGACTTCAATATCTCATTGCAGTATTATCCGGAGAAGGCTAACATAGTTGCTAATGCATTGAGCAGGTATCCAGTCGCTATGTATTTAATGGCAGATCGTCATCTTTTGGCTGATCTGGATAGTTTGGGTATCGAGGTGATTATTTTGGGCATAGAGGTTCAGATGTGGGGCCTTCAGATTCAGTTTGAGCTGATGGACAGACTCAAATCAGTGCAATATGATGATATTGCCTTGAGGAGCATCAGGGAGCAGGTGTGCCCAGGTTTGTTCGACGATTTCTCTATCGCGGAAGATGGGTCGTTGAGACATGGTGCCAGACTGTGCGTACCGAGTGAAGAGATTCGGAAGGAGGTTCTTCAGAAGGCGCATCGTTCTCAGTACTCTATGCATCCTGGTGCCAACAAGAGGTACAAAGACTTGAGATAACACGGTTGATGGTATGGCATGAAGCACGAGGTGGCTCAGTTTGTCTCTAGGTGCTTGGTGTGCCAGCAGGTGAAAACCGAGAGACAGAGGCCAGGTGGTCTGCTACAACCACTACCCATTGCGGAGTGGAAGTGGGAGCATATCACAATAGACTTTCTGTCTGGACTTTCGCGTTCTCCAGGAGGAAAAGATGCAATTTGGGTCATTGTTGATCGATTGACCAAATTGGCCTACTTTTTGTCTTTCAAAGGTGGTTTGTCTACGGAGAAACTGGCGAAGATGTACGTACGACAGATAGTCCGATTGACGGGGTTCCAGTGAGTATAGTCTCAGATCATGATAGTCGATTCACTTTCCACTTCTGGATGAGTTTGTATCTTAGCTTGGGCACCCGACTCAAGTTTAGTACCGCATACCACCCCTAGACAGACAGACAGTTAGAGAGAACTATTCAGACTCTCGAGGATATGCTTTGTACCTGTGTTCTGGACTTTGAGGGATCTTGGGAGGACCATCTTAACTTGGTAGAGTTTGCTTACAATAACAGCTACCAAGCCAGTATAGAGATGTCACCATTTGAGGCTCTATACGAACGGAGGTATCGTACTCCCTTGTCTTGGGATGATGTCAGTGAGAGGGCTTTGTTTGGCCCTGAGATGGTCGTGGATGTCGCGGAGAAGGTCAGAGTTATTAGAGATAGACTTCGGGTGGCGCAGGATAGGCAGCGATATTGGGCCGATAGCCACCGGAGACCTTTGGAGTTCGAGTTGTAGTTTAGATTTTTCTACTGTTTGAGTCTGATTGTGATTGTTTTAGATCAAGCTTTAAGATTTGTGTTTTGTTCTAGGTGGGTGATCTCGTGTTTCTGCAGATTTCTCCGTTGCGGGGCATAATTCACTTTGGTGGAGGCGGGAATCTTAGTCTACGATTCATCAGACCTTTCCGTATCTTGGAGAGGGTCGGTGCAGTGGCATACCGACTGGAGTTACCGCCTACACTAGAGGGAGTACACAATGTGTTCCATGTGTCGCAGCTGAGACGGTACGTGGCAGATCCTAGTCACATTTTGGAACACTCCGAGATCGAGGTGGGACCGACTCTCAGTTATCCAGAGAAACCGATTAAGATCTTGGACCGAAGGGAGAAGGTGCTCCGGAACCAGGTCATTCCTTTGGTTCGAGTCGCATAGAGGCATCACTCTCCAGGTGAATCTACCTGGGAGAGAGAGGACGACATGCGGGAGCGATTTCCTTATCTATTCGAGCCTTGAAGTAGAAGTTTTTTTGTTCTGTTTTTGTTCGCTGTAATAGTTTCGTCTTGAATTTCGAGGACAAAATTATTTTAAGGAGGGTACACTTGTCACTACCAATTTTTTAAAATAAGGATAAAATTGTCATTTTTCAATATCAGAATATTTGTGAATATTTATTTATCATATATTGTGTTTTTGGGGATTTGTTAGTCGGGTTTGAGTTTCGTTTCGTTTCGATTTGAATTAGTGACCCGGGTAGTTTATACTCTAGTCGGGACCCCAAGATTAGTTAGCCATGGCCCACAAATCCTACTATTTATGTTAGTGTAATTAGTCAAATCCCACTTGATTAGAATGGTTAGATTAATCACTTAAACTTGACCTTTTTGACCCCAACCTCTTTCATTCATTTAATTAGCCAAAGGAGGCTTAGAGAGGGGCATCATAGACATTTCCACATAGCTAAACCTAGCCATAAGGGGCCGCCAAGAAGGCGAAGTCTTCATCATCTCTTTCATTTTTATTTTGGCCTCTTTTCGCATTTTAGGGTTCTTCACAAACCTAAAAAGAGATCCCATTGATTCATCCCTCTAAACTTCTCATTTCTCTACCAAAGTTTCTCATTCTTGCAAGGAGAAGGAGCTACAAGTGTTTGTGGAGTCAAGAGCAAGGTAGGGTATCCATTTGGAAGAAGAGTTCGTGTCAGCTCCGTGTTCTTTGGAGTTTTTATTGGGAATCAACTCCCAATAGGTAGATTTCTCTCCCTCTTGCCATTTATATAATATATATGGATTTGACTCATAGGAACCGACCCCACATGATAGATTCACCATTTAGAATGTTTTAAAGGCTCATTAGAGTCCTCTTTTGGCGTTTGTATGAATATTAGTGTGTCCCATGGAGAGATTCCAAAGGGGGCACACCAAGTGCTTGTGAAAATGCCAAAGAGCACAAGTTGATGTATAATTTCAGTTTTAGATTAGTTAGAGGATAGTTTAATCATGTTAGGATTGATCCCCATGGTTTACATTAGGTATCCTACAAGTTTGGGCATGTGGTTTTGGCGTACATATCATATTTTTCATATGTCTATAAGGTATCTTGTATATATATATATATATATATATATATATATATATATATATATATATATATATATATATATATATATATAATAGTGGACTGTTTTAGAACTATTTCATATATATTTTGTATGTGTGTTGGTGCCTTGATGAGTGTTGGAGAGATGGGGTTTCATGGACATCCTCTATATTGGTTGGTGGGGTTGTATAGTGGGTGATGTGGTTGATGTGAGTGTGAGGTTGAGTGGTTTAGAGTTGTGAATTGTGTTTATGTTTGTGTTTGTTAGAGTGATTTGAGTGAGTTTTTGAGTGGTTTGTTTGAGTGGGTTGAGAGGAATGAATTGAAGGGTATTAGAGAGGGTTTTGTAGAGTGTAGCGAGGGGAGATTGAGGGGGGTGTGGGGCTGCCATAGGCACTACTACAGCAGCCATCATCCCCCCCCCCAAAATCTGTGCAGCAGCAGCCCCCAAAGGGGGACTGCAGCAGCAGCCATGCTGCTGAATTCAGCAGCTTGCTGCCCTATTTAGAGCAGCAACAGCAGCACTTGATGGCTGCTATAGGTAGCCATCAATCCCCCTTTGCATGCATGTATGTAGGTGTGTGTGAGTGAGATTCTAAGGGGGGGTGTGTGTCTTGTTGTGGTTTAGTGAGTGAGTTAGTGGTTAGATGTATAGGTATATAGTTTCATAATATGGTTAGTAGGAAGTGTTAGATATATATGAGTTAGATATGTTAGTATCTTAGAAAGTGTGTTAGAGTCTTGGATAAGATACCAAGTTGGTATCTTGGTTTTAGGATACTTGAAGTATAGGATTAGTTAGATGTTCTAGAGTGGGATACTATATAGCTAGTGTCTAAGAGGGTATCATAATGTGGGTTGGCAAGGTATTGGGTTTACCTTGGTAAGATAATGAGGATAGGCAAGGTAAAGGGTATTTACCTAAGTAGAGGGTAAGGTAAAGGGTAAGATGTGTTTAGATACTTAGATATCTTGATTGGATGTTAGCCTAAGAGTCTAATAGGATCTAGTTAGCCTAAGTTAGTGGTTATCTACTAGCTAAGGTATTATTTATATAGGGTAAAGGGTATTTACCATATATCCAATGTAATGGGGTTAACAAGGGTAGATATGGTTAGAACTAGGATAACTTGGTAGGTAAATGTTAGAAATAGGTTTTTTTGGTCTAGTTTGACCAAGGTTGACCATTTTGACTAAAAGTCAACGTAAAGTTAACAATCAACCTAGAATGGACTAGAAGTTGACCAGAGCTGACCAGTTGACCAAAAGTCAACTGTAAGTCAACTTTTGACCTAGATTGGTTTGGGGGTTGACCAGGGTTGACCAATTGACCAAAAGTCAACTGTAGGTTAACCTTTGACCTAGTTTGACTTTATGTTATCTAGTATGACCTAGTATGACCTAATATCACTTAGTTTGACTTAGTTTGACTTGTTTTTACTTCTAGAAATATATATTGATACAACATTCCATCTTTAGGTCCTCGAGGCACTGTATTGGACTTAGTTGACATATTCTATCACATCTCAGGCGAGTACATTCTCTGATAACTTTTCTAATTTGCGATAACTGTTATAATTCATGTACTTAGTGTAGATATACTTGTTCTTGACACATTGGTCACACGGATTGGTATTCATGGATCCCGACATGAGATGTTATTCCTTGTTATCTTGGTATATCTTGTGCAAGCCCCTTGTAGTTCTTGTGCAGTATATAGACACCTATTCTTGAGGGGGCTTGCTCCCTTCTTGTAGAATCTCGTGTCGTAACGTGTCTTATTTGGATCCACTCTACCAGTCGGGGCGGAAAGTATTTGCGTAGATGTGTGGTCATTATCCGTCTTATTTATTTCTTGTAGACCTTGTGAATGCCAATCCTACACTTCACGTATGATTGGCTAGATCATTAGACCTTGTTCAGACCCAAGCCGGTCACATATCGAAACTAGTATTCACACACTTAGCTAGATGATTCTTGATTCTTGTACATGCCATGATCAGTTTTACTTGCCTTATTCTAACCCTAGATTCACAGCTTACCTTGCCATGATACTTACATGTACATTCATGATTTCTTGTATATACTCTCTATTTACAGTCTTCTAGCTTTTATCCTATCTTGTGAACTGTTGTTAGTTGATTGTGCTCCTTCCATCCTGACTGGATATGTTGACAAAATATTATAGATGACGGTGAGGAGGACTGTTGTACTTACTACGGTCCACATGACATAGTGGGTATTGACTTGGAGACCCTGGTTCAGCAGGGATTAGCCCGGCTGAGGAGACTTTAGCTATAGCTCAGTTAGAGTAGGTTTTGAGTGGACTTTGTCTCCAGCTTGCTACTTATGTTTGTGATATTATTTTGAGATTGTATAGCTATATTATTCGTGACTCTCTTCCTCTCTCTGTTGAGCTGGATATTGCACTCTGTGATTCATATCTATCTATATTCGTGCCTTAGACTCTTCCTGCTAGATTGTGATTGAGTTATCTATTTTCCATATTATATCCTCCATTCGGAGATGACAGATTATTATATACTGTTGTTAGATTAGCAGACCTACAGCGTTCTGTGCCGTTTCTACGGTGTAGGCTGGACGCTGTTACGCGCTCGTACCCTTACCCCGGGTGCGGGTCGTGACGGCGAGTCCACACATGGTGTGAGGGTTGACCGTTTGCACCTGCGAGTCCACACTCGGGGCGAGGGTGATTGTCTTGAACTAACCTGCGAGTCCACACTCGGAGCGAGGGTTAGTGATTTATTCAAACCTGCGAGTCCATACTCGGGGCGAGGGTTTGGTATCCGTTGATCTCTTGTTCATTTATTTCTTCCAGCATTTCATTTATGCGTAGTCATTCACATGTTCGTGTATCGTCATTACTTAGTCTTGTCCTATTTATATCATGTATTTTTTTTTCATGCATGATAAACTGTTAGATAGGCATGTTTTGTGTATCTTGCTAGTCCCCTAAGGACTTGATGATCTCTTCAGGTTTAGCCGAGTTTGAGCCAAGTGCATACGAGCAGGTTTGAGCTAGCATCAGACTACGGTTCCCTTGTAGCTGAGGTTGTCATTGACGACTAGCAGTTTGGACTCAGTTATTTATTTCATGTCTTTATTTTATTCCATCTACTGGTAGTGGATTTGTATCCACCGGACGTGACTTAGATTCTTGATAACTTGGAAACATTCAGTTTATATTATTCTCTCTTATTCCGTTTCATTGTCATGTATTGATCTTAGTTGTATCCTTATTACTCTGTGGATGAGATATAGATTGCCATGAGATTCTAGCTTTTCTGTGACTCATACACTAGACAGCGTTCTACCGTCGACACTGCGACGTAGGCTGGACTTGGACACAAATTCGTATCCAAAAAGCGGGTACGGGTAGTCACAATATATATATATATATATATATATATATATATATATATATATATATATATAATATAATATATATATATATATATATATATATATATATATATATATTTTTAATATATATATATATATATATATGGAAATGGTAATTGTGTCAAACATCGAATGCTTCTTTAAAGCAGCAAACCTAATTTTACGACGCGATCATGGTACTCCACGCGATGAGGAACTGGAGTGGGACAGATTGACTCCTACAATTAACGACGAAAAAATTTTATTTGTTCGCCCGATCAGGGGGAGGATGGCACAAGCGCTCAGAAAATGGCGGACGAATTGGCGACGACTGGAGAAGTCTGGCGAAGCGGTTCTCGAGCGAGTCGACGCTGTCAATAATATATATATATATATATATATATATATATATATATATATATATATATATATATATATATATATATATATATATATATATATATATATATATATTTCTTTTGACCCCTAGCCTAGTGGTAATGATTGTTGGCCCATTAGTCATGGTCAAACCTGATTTTAATAATTGATCTAACCCTGTCTCGATATAAGGGCTACTTGGACGACGATTACTGAGAACTTCTACTGCTACCGTTCAAGACATGAAGCCATTTTGGCGTATGGTCTGTATTTCCATTATCAATGTAATTTTCATAATTTATTGAGTCTAGGAATACAATGTACACCGAGTCGTACTGGCAAATAGGCTACCCCAAAATGATTTCAAAATATCATTTTGTTTTAAAATAAGCCCATTTACAAAAGCTCATAACTGCTTGACTTTTCAAAAGTCCAAAACCCGATTTCCAAAACCCTAACCAAATCAACTCTGGACCAACAGAATTCGGCCCGAATTCGCCCCGAGTTCGGTTAGTAGAATGTTGGGATTTCAAACCCAGTCTCCCCGCAGTTACGGATGTAAGGACTATTTGTCGAGATTCTCTCAAAGAATTCTGCCCGAATTCTGTCCGAATGATGCCCGAATTCTGTCCAAATTCTTCCTTTGTAAACCTATAAATAGAGAAGAATTTCTACCATTTCAACACACCAATTCATTCTCTCTTCTTTTCTCTCTAGGCCTACTATGGTATTCCAAAGTGTTCCAAGCCTTTCATTTTCAAATCCCAAGCCAATTACAATCCTCTAGTCAATTTGCTAGCGCAGTACGGTCTAGAAGTTTCAAAGTGATTGTAATCAGAGGCTTGATTGAAGAAAGACACTTCACAATTGAAATTGGTCGAGTACTTCAGATCAAAGCTCGCGTTGTAGAAGTTGCAAGAACTTTGTATGAAAACTTGCGGTATTTTTCCATAGTAGATTTCAACTGGAAGCTGTAGTTCTTCTGACTGGACTAGTCCTCACAAGAGGCAAACCAGTATACATTGTTGTGTTTGCGTTTGCTCTCTGCTCTCTACTTTTACATTTACATATCTGTGATATATATTCTGTGATCTTGTTGCTAACAATTTTTAAATAGCTAATTTTATGTTGCCTACTTTATTCACCCCCTAGAGTATAGCACTTTACATCTTGTTCCGACAATTGGTATCAGAGCGGATTATACAGGTAAAGCGAGGTAACATTGTTATTATAGTTTTTATTAATATCGTTGTTACATAGATCACTATGTCACATATAGCAACTGTAAAATTCACAAGTGAAGGCCAAGCCACAAACAGACCTCCATTGTTTGATAGTACCAATTATACATATTAGAAAATACGAATGAGTATTATTTGAAATCACTAGACTTTGACCTCTGGTCAATTGTTATCAATGGCTACAAAAATTCTACTATCACCTCTATTCTCACTTCCTCTATTATTAACAAGCCTTATTATAGTTACACGAAGGAAGAGAAGAAGTTAGCTAGCCTTGATGCAAAAGCAATAGTTTTATTGTGCTGTAGATATAAATGTATTCAATCATATTACTACTTGCACAATATCTCATAAAATTTGAAAACTTCTTGAAGCTACTTATGAGTGCAAATACGAAAGCAACGCTAGCAACTCCAAAAAGAAGGTAGTCTTCATAATGGTACAAATGTGTGCATGATAGCATCGAGATTTAAGGTACAACACAATCCCTCATAGGAATAAGAGATTGTATGCCACAACTGTAGAAGATCAGGCCGTATAATAGAATATTGCCCTACTACTACTAAAAAGGAGAATGGCTACGAACGACCGAACGAAGGAAGATCGTCGTCTCACAAGTATGCTACCATGAGCATATGGTATGGAAGTGAAGCAAGCGATTCAGAAAAAGAAGAGAGACATCGTCTAGCTGCAAATATATGCGCAATGGCATTATCTAACGAGGTACAAAATAATCCTCTTTATGAAGAGAGTGAATTTTCTTATGATGAATTATCTGATGCTTTCAGTGATCTATTTGAAGAACACAAGAAAGTAATAGATAAGTATAAGCAAGCTAGAATGGATATTCTATCCTATAAGCGTGAGAATGAAAAGCTTACTTGCTTATTGAATGATGCTAGAAATACTTCTACTTCTGATAACTGTACAGAGATTTCCACACTTGATCTCAGATTGCATGAGGCACTTGAATGTATTGAGAAAAGCAATCAAGAAAATGCTAAACTTAAAGAGGAATTAGAATCAGAAAAGAAGAAGTGTCACGACCCGCTCCTGAATATTCGGCTACGAGTCGGACACGTCCAGCCTACGTTGGAAGACTCAGCGTAGTAAGCTGTAAACATCTAAGAAAAAACTCCAAGAATAAACATGAAAGTAAATATCACAGCATCTAACCGTCCCATAGAATCACAACATCACTAGTCATTAGTACAATTTATAGATAAAAGTATCGAAGACAAATCCAGTAACAAGAATGAAATACGACTATGAAATCTCAATATACAATATCTAGAAGTAAAGCTAAACAAATCTAAACCTGTAACCTCTAATTAAGTCATGGCTCTATCCTGCCCAGCTAAGATCCTGGGCTTTGGTCCATAAGGTGGAACGATATCCTCAAGTACACCTGCAACATATCCAGTCAGGAGCAGAGCAAATTACATCTAAGGTAATGAACAAGTACATCATGAGATGGAAATAAGCATAGGGTACATGTGAATATAAAGTACAGGAAATAAAACATGAATGCTAAAAAGTAAATACAGGAAGTACATGGAACATGAATGAAACCTGAACATGAAAATATACAAGGAACCTAACATGTGCAATATATCAAAATACATCCAGAATGTGTGACCGGCTTGGGTAGCACAGGATACAGGGTACATGAATAATGGTACTGCTTAGGTCACGTGTGCACAGTGCAAGGCCTGAGCTATTCACATAAATTTGTTTTGGATTTGGTCACACATCTGTATTATTTTCCCTCCCCAGACACAAGTAAAGTACATGAAGCATGAATAAGGCACAAGTCTATATCATGTAACATCGTGTCCAAGATGAAAGTACAAGACATGAAGTAAATGAACAAACCAAAGAATGTACTTGCCTTGCTCGGAAAGATCAAG
This sequence comes from Iris pallida, assembly GCA_029216955.1. Classification (NCBI taxonomy): domain Eukaryota; kingdom Viridiplantae; phylum Streptophyta; class Magnoliopsida; order Asparagales; family Iridaceae; genus Iris; species Iris pallida. The sequence goes on from JANAVB010021198.1 coordinate 5,688,067, forward strand.
AGTGGAAGGATGATAATCTCTAGGTCCTCCTGTTATCATAATTTGATTAGATTCTAAACGACCAATACTACCTTTAAGTTTACTACTAGCCTCAACCTATTCTTATTCCTTGTATATGGAACAACACTACTTGATTTAAACAAAACCTGCTAGCTATAATACTTAAATATGGAGTCTTAAAATATACTATGATACCTACTTCAATTATCTGGATATACTCTAATTGAATTTAATAAGAGATGATTTTAAAATACCCTCCATCAAATACTCTACTCCAACTATTAGTGAATACTGATACAAGGCACAGCTTATTGCTATTGCAACTTAACTAACTATTTCAAAATATACGCTAAAGCAAGGTTCAGTATAACTAAGACTTTAGTTAAACTCATCATTGGCTTCTCTAACCCAAAAATTGACAGGAAAGCTTAGTTTTAAGAAAATAGCATTCAAACCAAAAGTTCAGTTGCATACTGCTAAGTAGACCACCTGCAGATCACTTCATTCCCTAACCTCATATCCATAACAACCAAGCCCAAAGCATAAGTTTGATCCTAACAGCTACTACTTCCCAGATTGCAATTCACAAATTTAGAAGAAAAATTACAGAACCAAAATGGCAAAAGAATTATACAATCAATTGGTAAAAATAGAATTATACAAACCGAATGGAAATAATAGAAATTATACAATCGAATCGATTTTAACTCAAAATGAAAAGTCCTGCACTTGCTAACTCCCAATCCTACCAATCCCTGTACACGACACCAACACGAAGCATTGCTGGACGTAACAACCCGACTCACTGCATTCCTACCACAGTCCCTGGCCCAACACTTTCCATTAATCCACACATGACACAAACATTCTTCCATATTAAAGAAAAGAGGAGATTACCTGAATGTAATGAAACTGATCGAAAAGGGAGACACAACTAAGAGGTCGGACACGATCTTCTTCGTGTCCAAGCAGTACAAGATCCTTTGATACCTTCCAACAAGCAATTTCAAAGCATCAAGAAACAATAAAAGAGTCTCTGAAGAACTGAATCCATCTTAAAGGAAAATTTGAGAGTTAATCAAGAAAGTCAGGGATCGACAAAGAATTGAATCCAAAACTTACACGTGGTTCAGATCCTACACCGTTCTCCGATACCCTCGATCTGATCGATCAACGCGATCCCGATCACACACTCTGCTCGGACATCAGTTTATCGACAGCAAATAGTTCGATCATCACACCTATCAACAAATCAAAGAACGATTAAATTGAATCTCGACCAAATAAATTTGGAGAAAACATCGATTGATCCAAAACTCACCTAGACGATCGGTCAACAAAGATGGACGTGGAGCTCAAAAAGATCGTCGGAGCAGACGATCGCTGTCACGACCCGCTCCCGAATAATCGGATACAAGTCGGACACGTCCAGCCTTCGTCGATGGACACGACGAAGTAAGCTGTACAATTCTAAGGAAAACTCCAAGATACAAGAAATATAAGTTATCACAGCTGCTATACATGTTCCCATAATCACCACAATCCATAAGTTATTTATACAATATCATCCGGAGACAAATCCGGTAACATGAATAAAATTTATACAATCCTGAAATCCTCAATACAAATATGATAAAATCCTCTAATATAATTCTAGGAAAAGACCCAACTATAATTCCAAAATTCTAAGTCCATCCTGAGGTACAACGCTATCCTGGCTTCGGGCTCTGGCCCATGAAGGAGGTACAACACCATCAAGTAAACCTGCAACGTATCCTGTCAGGAAAAGAACAAAGTACAACCCCGACAAGAAGCTCTAAACAATGTAAACTGAAATGCATGAAAAAGAATCACAAGATAAACTGTGGTACAAGACAGGAATATGAAAATGTAGTACAAAAAAAATGATGAAACTATGGTACGGGATCCAGAAATAATGAGATATACTATCAGTGTAACATGCAAGTGAAATAACTATCAGAGTATGTGACCGGCTGGGTAAACAGTGAACAGTGAACAGTGAACAATGAAAAATGGTACGGCTTGGAGTCCCACGTGCACGATGTGAGACCCAAGCTATTAGTCAATGCCTAGCTAAAATAGGATTGGTCACATATCTGTAGTATTTTCCCACCCCAATGTACAAGTAAGGAACAATGAACTATGAACAATGAATGGTGAACGGTGAACAATGAACAGTCGTGTGTACAATGTGTCAATATGAGAACAAGAAACAAGACAGAAATACAGAGTAAAGAGATCGAATCGGTGTACTTGCCTGATTTATTGTAGATGCCTAGTCCAAAGTCTAGATAATCTATGTCAAATAAGACACGATTATTCTATAGAAAAATAATAAAGCTCTTATAATATATATTTATGGCTAAACTCTTTTCTACCTTAGACAACTTATTCTTATTACCAACTAACCCTTATCATTATTCTATTATTAGTCCTATAGGCATTCATGTATCTATCTAAAGGTAGTACAGTCCAATGAATTCAATCCAACAGGACTGAATCTCTCAATGCAATCCTCTAGTGAAAACTGATATCCTCACTTAGGTTCATGGGTGGGACTGAAATCTCAGTTCAGTCCAATGATAAACTCACACTGCATTGGTTCCAGGGAATCAATCAAGGACTGTATTCCTGAGTTCAAATCAGGATGCATATTTCCAAATATTGCTATTACTAAACAGTTAACTCACTAACCAATCAAGGTTAGAATCGACTTAAAAACAAGACTTAAAGCTCTTCAATGAGAAGATCACTCTAGGTCACTCTTATGATAGAAAGTAATATGGAGTAATCTGTCATGAAAGAACATAGGTGAGGTAAATATAGGTTAAAACTTGTCAAGAAGTTCCACACATTTTAGCACCAAAGGATAACCCTGGTTCCATTCTTAGCATCAATATTCCCCACTGATTTGTACTAACAGTCTTCCAGAATAATGGTTCAGTGAAAACATAAACTTGATATATATGCATTCAGCCATCTATCAAAATTTACTGTCCTCCCCATCTCAGTAATGGAACTGTCTTAATTAGTCCTGGCAGCACTGCTGCAATATCAGTTTAAATTGCTTACAAGTTATTCCTGCATATGATCTTAAATCTCAGATGACACTCAGTCCAAAAATAGGCTGAAACGAGTCATCTTCAGGTTACTCTAGACATTAGCCTCACGCTTGGTTTTAGATTTTAGGTTCATAATCTGTAATTCTGTCAGGACTTACACAGGACTTGCTATCCATAACTCTCCTCAATGGGTATTGCACATGAACACTAGTCCTAACTGTACTAATTAGTCCACTGATGATCTTGGCTAAACCCCAACTACTATCTTCTATTATTGTATACATTATAACATTACACTAGTGTACAACGTTCCTGAATTTTGAGGTAATAACCAATTTATCTAGAGGATAAACAGTCGAACGCTCCACTAATGTCTGTGTCTTCGGCTCGAATCCAGTCCAACAACCGCTACATAATACTAACTGTAGCTCACAACATTCAAAATTCACTACAATCCTAAGCCTAAAGGTTTTCCATAGTAAATCAAATTCGAACCCATCTGATACTCTTCAACTGTTATCACCATTCAAACTGAATTGCTTCGATACCCAGATACGAGTTCGTGTCATCATTTCGTGAATACTCGTGTCCCTATCTCTGTGTCAACGACTAGGTAACACACCAATCTATTCTAAACCGAATTAAAACATAATTCCAATCACTACAATGAACCCCGAATCCTAGAATAAAGAAGGACAATAGAGTAGAGTAGGAAACACATACAGAAGTTTACCTGAGTGTTAGCCGTCACCAAACGAGCCTTCCTCGAGTCCGACACGGTCCTCTTGAGTCAAAAAATTGATGGTAGAGTCCACACGAGCATTCCAACAAATAGTTCATATGCAAGAATAAAAGGAGTGATTGTGAGTTCGATTTGAATGGTACCAACTCCAAATTTGGAGAAATTTCACAAGAGTCGATCCAGGACTCACCAATCGTGAATCCAATCAAAATTCAAGAAAGAAACAAGAATTCGACCAATTGAACTATTCGTCACAAAACATAAATTAGTCGAGCCAGCGACAATCAATTCAAAAATAGTTTCAAAATTGCAACAGATCGATACACAAGAAATTATCCAAAGGACTTACGTGGATTTGAACACTCGGAGGAATAGTCGGAGACGGAGTTGATCTCTACAGAACCATCATCATTGATCTATCCAACCGAGAAGAACAGAGAAGAAATGATCGCTGTTCTCAACTCCGGCGATGGGATGCTCCGATCACTTCGTAACAGTCGAGCTTCACTTCGCCATGGCTGTTGTGATTGGAACGCAAAAAAAGGAGGAGGATTTTTGTAGGTCGCCACAAGCTTTGCTGTAAGAGAATTGATGGAAAAGAGAAGGGATCTGGGTTTATTTATAGGTGGAGAAAAAGGGGCAGGCAGTTGTACGGGTAGAGTCGAGACGGTTGGACGGGCAGCGTCGTCATCGTCGTCCCATGTGCACAGAAGAAGGGAAATGAAAGGAATGAAGAGTGAAGTTGAATTTTTTTGAATTTAACGGTTACTATCGGGTTTGGGTTAGCGGCTTTTAGGATTTCGGGTTTATCGGGTTGGGATTGAACCCGCGCCCAAAAGTTAAGAGGTCGGGCTGGGTCTAATAATATGGGCATGGCTGAAAGTATTAATTAAGTAGGAAAAAATAAAACATTGTTAATGGGTCACTTGGCCCATACAATGTGTGCAATTAAGCTTAAGGAAAAACAGAAAATAAAATCAGGAATAAAGAAAATATAAAAAATGTTTTAAGAATTAATTAATAATAGAATTTAATATTCAAATAATTAACTAGGAATTAATCAAGAAAAATATAAAAAATATATCTAATTCATGATAATATAACCCATGAGTCAAGGACAGCTAAACTGATAAATATAAATTAGAGAAAATTTAAATGCATCCAATAATCGAAATAAATATTCTAAAATAATAATACTAATCTCCGATTCCAGAAAAATTACAAAATTTCAATAATTCGGAAAAGCGGGGTTACAATCGCCCAGCCGTATGCCATCAAAAAGGAGGAGCCCTTGTGCTGTCGCCGTGATGGTGCTCGTGCCGACTGGCTCTGTCGCTGTTCATCACAGAGCTTGTAGCGCCCCGCTTTCGATAGGCGACAAAATTTCATAATATGCTTGCGCCGAGTCTGATCGGCCGGGAACTTAGATGGCCATCTGACTCGATCGCTAAGCTTGGTAAACGTTAACGCCTTGCGGCATCGATTCAAATCGATTTGGATGGAAGTTACGAGAATCGATCCAACTAATGGAACGACTTCTGTTGGAATAAGTCCTAGATGCAGCGGGCTGCGTCTCGACGAGTGAGCTCTCTATAAGAGTCCCTTCGACGGGACCGGACCGCTGTATGGTTTTCTTGGAACTTTGCCGCTGGGCTTGATTGAAGTGCTTTCGTATAGTTTTCATGGATGCAATTACAAATTTCGATGCAAGGGGAAAAGAAGAAAATCTAACAAAGTGTTGGTGCCATTGCAGGAGCTCACATAACTAAGGATTGACGTTGTGTAGCGCTTGGACGATCGGCACGAAGCAAAGTAATCGGTGGGTGATTCGGCCCCTTCTTTTCTACTCTGTCCCGCAAACTTATTCCTTGCTTCAAATTTATTCAAATTGAACGATGCCAAGTTAATTGCATGCTAATCCACTAAGTCCAAGAACTCGGGAAAACGTATCGATTTAGAGAAATTCACTCTGAAAATACAAGTCTATCACATAAACCAGAAAGTTTAAGGTTCTAGTAAAAAGATAGACTATTTTACATGCTGTAAAATATTATGAAACGTCGATCGTGGGTTATGATGACTCGGACAATTTGGTGCCTACGGGACGCTAAATCGGAGTACGGCTTGGGAAAAATAAAACGTTGCATGAGTTGGAAGAAATGATAATGTCGTTCAATACTATCCGTGCAATACAAAACTGGTTGCATATATAAACTGTTCACGCATTGGCATGGTCATAGACAGCTTGTGCACAAGTTGATATTTTCCTCGAATCGATATCCGGGGCATCAGAATCGACTCGACCTAGGGGGAATGATTAATCGTGCTTCGGCACTGATGTATTTCGGAACCGTCAGTCAGGCTTGCAACCTAGACTGTGGGGGCCGAAATGCCATTGAGATAGTCCCACGTGATGTGTAACATCAATGACCGTATATAAGATAGTAGCATGCTCACCTATTGTCTTATGCAGGTGTAAATATTATCTCTGTTTTCATGTAGGGACGAGCACGACCATGGTAAGAAATATGATAAATTGCTATGGTTCACTGTATGCTTTATTACACAAAGATGGCTATCGAATATGAACTGAATTCATTTAGTTCTAATAGAAAGACAACTCTAAAGCATGCCTACCCTAACAATCAGAGTCGGTTTAGACGAGTGGGTTCGTCTCGTCCACTTAGCAAGTGTGCTAATTCCATTCCCCCAATTTCTCCAGGTGCGACGGGCGCGCTCAACTAAACTGGAGCTGAAGTACGGAGAGGTGTTTTGAAACTCTTCCTATGCTGAAGTATTTTGAAGCCAATTCAAGCCGACGGCTTTGTATAAAGGGGCGAATGTATGGGACGGCAAGCGTAGTTCAGGCAACTTGTCGAATGTATTTTCTTTATGTTTTCAATCAATGTAGCCGCAACGGCATCCAATATAATTACGACTTGCACTTCGTTGCAAGCTATGAATGAAAAGTATTTATATCTTCCTATACTGCGTCTTATATTCTGATGTGAATTGTGAAGCTTTTGACTTGGCGTATTAATATCAAAATGAAAAGATAACCATTTGAGAACTTGTCATCTTGCCTTGCACGAGCGCAACTCCAGGCTCGTGCGGCATCACGCCTTAGCGAGGACGATCGAATCGGCAAAGTAACACCGGGGACGAACGATTTGTCGACTCGGGGCGTGACAAATTGGTATCAGAGCTCAGTTATGTTTCCTTGGATTTTCGAAATATGTTTCATTGTTGGAATGTCCGTTGCGATGGCTTGATTGAATGCTTGTCGATATGCTGCGTGAAATACAAGTTCCATACAGGTAAGCCCGTAGATATTTTTGAAAAATACTAACGGGTTTATACTGTTTGTAGGAATGACTAAGCGAGATAAGAAAATTGCCGGCCCAACAACCCAAACCGTAGATAGTACGTCGAGTACAAAAAGTACTGGCCCTAGCGAGACGACTATGGAGAAGATGCTACAGTTGATGGAAATGCAGCAGCAACAGCTTCAGACACAATTCAAAACCCAATTTGAGGTGCAACAAAAACAGATGAATGCCCTGACTCAGATAGTGATGAGAATGGCGGACAATACCAAGACGTCGGACGAAGAGCCCGAGGAAAATCAAGGTGATCAAGAAGAAGACGAGGAGGAAGAAGGCTCCCCGTAAATGATGAACTCTCCTTCCATGTTCAAAGTGAAGGAGTTTCGCAAAATAAACCCGCCAAAGTTCAACGGCCGAGCAGAGCCCGATGTGATAGTAGGATGGCTTGCAGAGATGGAGGACTTGTTCGATCTCCTCTGCATCGAAGGGTCCCAGAGGGTGGCCTGTGCGGCGCTGCAGTTACAACTAAGAGCGCATGACTGGTGGGCGACGAAGAAACAAGAGATCTATGAAACTGATTTCCACAAAAAGATTTCTTGGGAAATGTTCAAGACAGCCTTCCTTGAGCAGTACGTTCCTCGCGCCATCCGTCGACAGAATGGGGATGAGCTCATGATGTTGAGGCAGGAGAATATGAGTGTTGAAGATTATGATGCAAGCTTCTCGAAACTTGCAAAATTTGTCGGCACCTTCCTGTCTAACAAAGAAGAATGGTACGAGCGTTTTCAGCAAGGCCTCAACGAAGAACTGCGTAGGGACATCATGAACCAACGATGCTAAACTTATCGTGAATCCTACGAAGCCGCACTTGATAGCGAGCGGATCTTTGGCCGTATGTCGCAAAGGGCCGTGCCTGTCGTTCATAACAACTTAAACAAGCGTCCTAACGACGTCGGGGGATCGGGAATATCTAAACGTCCGAACACATTTGATAAACGGGGCCATGGCGGACCACATTGCAGTAGATACGGTAGGCGTGGGCACCGAACCACCGATTGCTTGACAAAAGCCTGCTTCAAGTGTGGCAAGGTAGGCCACATAGCAACGTATTGCCCACAGAAAGTTCAGAATCAACATAATCTACCAAGAAACATTCCGAATCCGTATAAAGAACCGATACTACAAGGCGCGTATGCGGTGCCCGTCAACCAACAGAACCAATGCCACGGAGCTCACGGCCGAATTTATGCCTTAACTCGGGACAAGGCGCTTGCGTCCGATACGAATGTAACAGGTATATTACTCTATAAAGATATACCTGCTCGAGTATTATTCGATTCGGGTGCGACGCATAGCTTTATATCTGCTGATTTTGCAAGAGAAAATAAAATAACCATGCAATCACTAGATATAAATATTAGCGTTAGCACTCCGTCGGGAGTCGATATGCCCGCAAACTTTATTTGTAGGGATGGCCACATTTGCATCGGAGAAAGATATCTATCCTTGGATGCCGTCGTACTAGACATCAAAGATTACAATATAATCCTGGGCATTGATTGGTTGGGCGCTTGTCGTGCAACGATCGAGTGCGCGGAGAAGAGAGTGGTATTTCGTCTTCCTGGCGAGACAGAGTTCTCCTATTCGTACGGTACGGTCTCGAAGACAGCAATGATGGTGTCGGCAATCTCGGCGAGGCGTATGCTGCGTTCCGGCTGTACGGGATACTTGGCATCAGTCCGAGACACGCGGAAGGATAATACAAACACAATGCAGACTGATGTTGTGGAAGACTTTCCCGACGTTTTTTCTGACGAGATGCCAGGGATTTCGCCGGATCGAGAAATAGAATTCAGCATCGACACCTTTTCGGATACACGGCCGATATCCAAGGCACCTTACCTAATGGCTTCAGCAGAACTGAAGGAGCTGAAGGTGCAATTACAAGAGTTGCTAGACCGCAGATTTATTCGCCCTAGTGTCTCTCCGTGGAAAGCTCCCGTAATATTCGTAAAGAAGAAGGATGGGTCGTTGCGGCTATGCATCGACTATCGGGAACTCAACAAGACGACCGTGCAAAACAAGTATCCTTTGCCGCAAATCGACGACTTGTTTGACCAACTGCAAGGCACGGCAATATTTTCAAAAATCGATCTTCGTTCAGGGTATCATCAATTGAAGATCAAGTCCGACGACATATCGAAGTCTGCCTTCCGCACTCGATATGGTCATTACGAATTCCTCGTCATGTCGTTCGGTTTGACGAATGCCCCAGTCGCGTTTATGGATCTGATGAACCGAGTCTTCCGACCACAAATAGATAAATTTGTAGTCGTTTTCATCGACGATATCCTTGTCTACTCAAAGAATCGTGAAGAACATGCAGAACATTTGAAGGTGGTACTGCAGATTCTGCGTGAAAACAAATTTACGCCAAGTAGAGTAAGTGCGAGTTCTGGATGAGTAGTGTGACATTCCTCGGGCACGTAATCTCTGCCGAAGGTGTCGCGGTGGACCCAAAGAAGATTGATGCGGTGGTGGATTGGAAACGGCATGCCTCGGCTAGCGACATTTGGAGTTTCCTGGGCTTAGCGGGCTACTATCGTAGATTCGTGCGAAGCTTCTCTAAATTAGCATCGCATCTGACTCGCCTCACCCAGAAGGGAGTAGTATTTGAATGGAGCGACGACTGTGAATCCAGCTTCCAAGAGTTGAAACAACGGCTCGTCTCAGCTCCAATCCTTGTACTTCCAGACGGTCCAGAAGGCTTTCAGATATTCAGCGACGCGTCGGGAACTGGCCTCGGGTGCGTACTCATGCAGAGAGACAAAGTCATCTCCTACGCTTCACGGCAGTTGAAGCAGCACGAGAAAAACTACCCGACACACGACCTAGAATTGGCGGCGATCGTCTTTGCATTGAAGTTATGGCGGCACTACCTCTATGGTGTGGCATACAGAATCTACACAGATCACAAAAGCCTGAAGTACTTATTTATGCAACGGGAACTCAACCTACGACAGCGACGTTGGCTCAAACTCATAAAAGATTACGAGCTAACGATCGAGTATACACCGGGCAAGGGAAACATGGTGGCCGACGCACTCAGCAAAATGTTTATGGGAACACTAGCCATAAACAAAGAGATACGACGAGACCTTGAAGCGATGGGTATCGAACTCGAAATTGAGTATCGACACCTGCACCTAGCTCAACTGAAGTTAGGATCGAGCCTGCTTAGCAAGATAAAGAGCGCACAGGAGGACGACTCATGCCTGAAGAAAATGCGCGAGCTGATTTCAACGGAAGGGCGACTGACTTTGCGGAAGACAGAGACGGGACGATGCGACTAAAGAAAAGGCTCTGCATTCCTGAAACTGCCAAACTCAGAAAAGAAATTCTGACAGAGGCGCACTATACGAAGTACTCGTTACATCCTGGAAGCACCAAGATGTACAAGGACTTGTGCACAAACTTTTGGTGGCACGGCATAAAGAAAGACGTGGCTACGTTCGTATCACAATGCATGGCGTGTCGGCAGGTGAAGGCGGAACACCAAAGGCCAGGCGGCGAGCTGCAGAACATCACCATTCTCGAGTGGAAGTAGGACAATATCTCAATGGATTTCATTGTGGGATTTTCGAAGACGCCGCGAGGGAAAGATGCGATTTGGGTCATTGTTGATAGATTGACCAAGTCGGCTCACTTCATCACAATCAAAGTAGGGTCGATCGGTTAGCACAAATCTACGTCGATGAGATTGTTCGACTACATGGGGTACCGGCCTCAATAATTTCGGACAGAGACGGGCGATTCCTATCATATTTTTGGACGAGCCTCCAAGCGGCGATGGGGACCAAACTGAACTTTAGTTCGACGTACCATCCCCAAACAGACGGTCAGACGGAGAGGGTAAATCAGATCCTAGAAGACATGCTGCGTTTGTGTGCGATCGACCTAAAGACTAGTTGGGATACGCATTTGCCGCTTGCGGAGTTTGCGTATAACAACAGTTATCAGTCGAGCATTCAGATGGCTCCATACGAAGCGCTCTACGGAAGGAAGTGTCGTTCGCCGATATGCTGGAATGAAGTCGAAGAGCGACAAGTGCTTGGACCAGAACTGGTAGAGCAGGCTGTCGAAAAGGTCCGCTTGATTCGAGATAGACTTCGCATCGTGCAAAGTCGACAAAAGAGCTACGCAGATCTTCGTCGACGACCGCTAGAGTTCTTGGTCGGGGACCATGTGTTTCTGAAAGTAACGCCCATGCACGGTGTGATGCGGTTCGACGTTAAAGGCAAGTTGAGCCCAAGATTTATAGGCCCCTTCGAGATCATTGAGCGAGTTGCGACGGTTGCTTATCGGATCACACTACCTCCTGCCCTAGCTAATGTGCATGATGTTTTCCACGTTTAACAACTTCGAAAATACGTGCACGATCCAAGTCATGTGGTTAGCTTCGATCATTTGGAGCTACGTACTGACTTGTCTTACTCGGAGGAGCCTATTCAAATTTTGGACCGCAAGGAGAAGGTGCTACGAAATCGGTCGATATCCTTGGTCCGCATGCTTTGGCGGAACCATACCATCGAAGAGTCGACGTGGGAGATGGAGGCAGAGATGAAAGAGAACCTACGTTGTTCGTTTAAATTAAGGTCAGACCCTTGTTCTTAAGTTTCGGGACGAAACTTTTTCTTAGTGGTATATTATGTAGCGTCCCGCTTTCGATAGGCGACGGAACTTCATAATATGCTTGCGCCGAGTCAGATCGACCGGAAACTTAGATGGCCATCTGACTCGATCGATAAGCTTGGTAAACGTTAATGCCTTGCGGCATCGATTGCGCCGAGTCAGATCGACCGGGAACTTAGATGGCCATCTGACTTGATCGATAAGCTTGGTAAACGTTAATGCCTTGCGGCATCGATTCAAATCGATTTGGACGGAAGTTACGAGAATCGATCCAACTAATGGAACGACTTCTGTTGGAATAAGTCCTAGATGCATCGGGCTGCGTCTCGACGAGTGAGCTCTCTATAAGAGTCCCTTCGACGGGATCGGACCGCTGTATGGTTTTCTTGGAGCTTTGCCGCTGGGCTTGATTGAAGTGCTTTTGCGTCGTTTTCATGGATGCAATTATAAATTTTGTTGCAAGGGGAAAAGAAAGAAATCTAACAAAGTGTTGGTGCCATCGCAGGAGCTCGCATAACTAAGGATTGACGTTGCGTTGCGCTTGGACGATCGGTATGAAGCAAAGTAATCGGTGGGTGATTCGGCCCCTTCCTTTCTACTCTGTCCCGCAAACTTATTCCTTGCTTCGAATTTATTCAAATCGAACGATGCCAAGTTAATTGCATGCCAATCCACTGAGTCCAAGAACTCGGGAAAACGTATCGATTTAGAGAAATTCACTCTGAAAATACAAGTCTATCACATAAACCAGAAAGTTTAAGGTTCTAGTAAAAAGATAGACTATTTTACGTGCTGCAAAATATTATGAAACGTCGATCGTGGGTTATACTACCTCGGACAATTTGGTGCCTACGGGACGCTAAATCGGAGTACGGCTTGGGGAAAATGAAACGTTGCATGAGTTGGAGGAAATGATAATGTCGTTCAATACTGTCCGTGCTATACAAAACTGGTTGCATATATAACCTGTTCACGCATTGGCATGGTCATGGACAGCTTGTGCACAAGTTGATATTTTCCTCGAATCGATATTCGGGGCATCAAAATCGACTCGACCTAGGGGGAATGATTAATCGTGCTTCGACACTGATGCATTTCGGAACCGTCAGTCAGGCTTGCAACCTAGACTGAAGGGGCCGGAATGCCATTGAGATAGTCCCACGTGATGTGTAACATCAATGACTGCATATAAGATAGTAGCATGCTCACCTATTGTCTTATGCAGGTGTAAATATTATCTCTGTTTTCGTGCAGGGACGAGCACAGCCGTGGTAAGAAATATGATAAATTGCTATGGTTCACTGTATGCTTTATTACGCAAAGATGGCTATCGAATATGAACTGAATTTATTTAGTTCTAATAGAAAGACAACTCTAAAGCATGCCTACCCTAACAATCAGAGTCGGTTTAGACGAGTGGGTTCGTCTCGTCCACTTAGCAAGTGTGCTAATCTTATTCCCCCAATTTCCCCAGGTGCGACGGGCGCGCTCAACTAAACTGGAGCTGAAGTACGGAGAGGCGTTTTGAAGCTCTTCCTATGCTGAAGTATTTTGAAGCCAATTCAAATCGACGGCTTTGTATAAAGGGGCGAATGTATGGGACAGCAAGCGTAGTTCAGGCAACTTGTCGAATGTATTTTCTTTATGTTTTCAATCAATATAGCCGCAACGGCATCCAATGTAATTACGACTTGCACTTTGTTGCAAGCTATGAATGAAAAGTATTTCTATCTTCCTATACTGCGTCTTATATTCTGATATAAATTGTGAAGCTTTCGACTTGGCGTATTAATATCAAAATGAAAAAGATAACCATTTGAGAACTTGTCATCTTGCCTTGCACGAGCGCAACTCCAGGCTCGTGCGGCATCACGCCTTAGCGAGGACGATCGAATCGGCAAAGTAACACCGGAGACGAACGGTTTATCGACTCGGGACGTGACAGAGCTACTCACCAGTGAACTCGCCCGCCGGAGAGGTAGTGCAGTGCTTGCCGTTGAGAAAATTGCCGCCGAGGAGGTCGTACGCCTCCGATGCGGTTGAGAACTGCCTAGTCGTCAGTGGGGTCGCCGCCATAGCCATGGCCGCATCGTCTTCGGAGGAAAGGTGGTGTGCCGTTGATGCTATGATGTCGCCGACGAAAGAAAAGAACCACCGGAGCCATGGCAGCGCCGCCGGCCATCGATTAGGGTTAGGGTTGGACTTCAAATTGGAGAAAAGGAATTGATGGGGAAGAGATTTCGAAACAAAAGGAGAGTGAGCTAAGAAAATGAGGTTCTGCTCGTTTCTCTCTCCTCTCATCTTATATAATGGAAATAGAATTTTTGCACAAAAATCCCTGAACAATGAAGAATTACAATATGACATCAAAAGTTGTTATACAGCTGTTATTGGTTGTTAGAAATTTTCTATATTTGTTAGGAATTTAGTTAAAAACTTAGAGACCACTCAAATTAGTCACCCCCAATTAATTAGCTAAAAAAATCTTAAAATACAATTTAAACCTTTTCAAACGCATAAATGCTATGAAAAATAATCAAAGAATCATTAAATATTTAGAATAATCAAGAATTCAAAAAAAATTGGGAAGTGGGGTTACAAGAAGTAATCTATTGCTTCATGTAGTATTGATTCTCTTACTGCTAAATATAATGAGGCATGTGCTATCTCTAAAAAGTTAGAGATTATATTAGGGAAAATAGGTAATACCTACTACCCAATCAAAGTTCCGTCCTATAACACATTACACAAATGATAGGACATGATCAAAGAAAGCACGCAAAGCAAATGTTACACATCACCATGCTTTTTATTACAAGTATCTACGCACATCATATCACACCACTACACGTTCTCATACTGCTGTACATAAGACTAATGTTAATGCTTTCTGTCATTATTGTGGTTTGAATGGATACATTTCTAATCATTGTCAGATTAGAAAACTTGTTGATATGAACTTGTGCAAATGGGTTCCAAAAGCTTACAAATATGGATCCAAGTTTTGGATACCAAAGTCTTCGCCTATTAGTGCAGGTAAAGCTTCTCATATCAAATAGAACCATGAAATATGTTGGTTGCAAAGCTATAAAGGTCATCTTTTAAGCAATTGTATCAACATAAGTGTGGTCACTAGAACCACTTTAGTTATACTGCCAAAAGCAAGGGGTACCGAGTCTTCAACAAAAGGACTATGATCATCGAAGAGTCAATAATGTCACTTTTGACGAACTAAATCAACAGATGATCGATGATGATGATGAAGACATCAGTACACCAAGCATAGCTCCTGCAGAACCTCCAAGCACAATACCTGCAGAACCACCGAGCAGAGCACGTACCAAACCAGAAGTCGGAACCAGCTACCTTGAGAGTTTACAAAAAAAATAACGTTTATGGCTGACCATCCCAAGGACTTGGTAATAGGTAACATTACCAGGGGTGTAAGTACTCGTTCCTGTAACAGAGATATAGTTTCCTGTGATGTATTTATTTCACAGTTAGAACCCATAACTATTGAAGGAACATGTAGCAATAATTTTTGGTTAGATGCTATGCAAGAGGAATTAAACCAATTTGAACAGAATCAAGTTTAGGAACTTGTTCCCAAGTCCATTGATCATCAGATCATTGGCACCCGCAGGGTAATCCGAAATAAACTCAATAAGAATGGTTTAGTCACTCGTAACAAGGCCCGACTCGTAGCTCAAGGATACAACCAAGAGAAATATATCGACTACGATGAGACCTATGCCCTATTTGCGAGATTAGAATCCATTCGCATGTTATGTGTATTTGCATGTTTTTATAATTTTAAACTTTTTTAAATGGACATAAAAAGTGTATTTCTTAATGGTTTTATAAAAGAAGAAGTTTATGTACCTCAACCTCCCAGATTTATTGATTTCAAAAATCCTGATTATGTTTCAAGTTGAAGAAAACCTTATACGGTCTGAAACAAGCCCTTTGTGCTTGGTATGATCGTTTAAGCTCTTTTCTACTTGATAACAGTTTTTCAAAAGGCAAGGTTGATACTACACTGCTTATAAAATCTTTCAAAGAAAATCTTCTTTTAATTCAGATTTATGTTGACGATATTATCTTTGGATCTCCTGATGAGTCTTTTTGTCAAGAATTTTCAAAGTGTTTGCAGAGTGAGTTTGAGAAGAGCATGATGGGAGAACTCAAATTCTTTCTTAGACTGCAAATCAAACAAACCGACAATAGGACGTTGATTAATCAAGCCAAGTACATAAAAGATTTACTAATGAAGTTCGATCTGAAAATCGGCAAACCTCTTGGCACTCCAATGGCAACTTCAACCAAGCTTAATATTGATGAGCAAGGCAAACCGGTCGACATACGTAAGTATCGAGGTATGATTGGTAGTTTACTTTATTTAACTACTAGTCGTCCTGATATAATGTTTAGTGTTTGCTTGTGTGCACGTTTTCAAGCTAACCCTAATAAATCGCATATGTGAGCAGTTAAGCATATCTTTTGATACCTTAAAGGCACTTCTTCTGTCGGCTTATGGTATCCCAAAACTACGTCCTTTGACCTAACCGGTTACTCAGATGCTAATTTTGCTGGATGCAAAGTAGTTAGAAAAAGTACTAGCGGCACGTGTCATTTTCTAGGTAAGGCTCTAGTCTCTTGGTTAGCAAGAAGCAAAATTCTATCGCATTATCAACTATCGAGGTTAAGTTCGCCGCAGGACGTTATTGTGCACAAATTTTGTAGATGAAGCAAACCTTAGAAGACTTTTGTTTACAGTATTCACACATACCTATTTTCTGTGACAAAACTAGTACTACTAATTTGGCTAAGAATCATGTATGTCATTCTCGCACTAAGCATATTGAGATTCAACAACATTTTCTTAGAGACCATCAAACAAATAAAGATATAAAACTTGAATATGTAGACACAGAGAACCAATTGGCTGACATCTTTACGAAACCATTAGCGGAAGATCGTTTGAATTATTTATATCGAAAATTAGAAATTTTAGATGTCAATAATATTAATTAATTTTATTTTATGAATTATTTTTAATATACAAAACTGTTTTCGCAATAATCCTATAAAGGGTCTGTCTATCACCACGACTAAGGTCGAAGTGAAACGTACTTAAGCGTTCTCATGTGAACCTCAGTTAGCTGGGACAATGCCCCTACAGCTAATCTGAGACAGTCGCTGCGTAACAAAATTTAATTCATAAAATAATATTAATTATATTAATTAAAATTTAAAATAACTAAACTTTGAATTAAATAATTAAAAAGGATTGATCAATACAAGTGGCATTTTATTTTCTGTACAAAAATATCTCAACAGAACCCCATGCGAACTTGCATCGAATTCGGCTCGAGTTCGACCCGAGTTCTGTTGGTGTCGAGTATTTTTAAGTCAGATTTGAATATGGCCCCTTCTATTCACCACCCTTTCCTCCTCCAAACAGAGCAGCAGCCGCGAAAGAAGCTCCAAAATCCTAGATTTTTCAACTTCGATTTCTCTCAAATCCTTTGGAGTTTTCTATCCAAATTTTGGATTCGCGCGTGAAATCTCGTTATCTTCCACATACTCAATTCTCAGAAGGTATAATTTCCTCATTCTCTCGATTTCAATTTCTTAAATTTTTATACTTTTCTAGAAATTATGCCTAGAATCAACAACCCCTTTAAGAGAAAGAAGACGACGGCTAGTGAAGAAGCCCCTTCTTCGGATCCTATCCAAGGATTGCTCTTTTTGCCCGTTCAATCGAAAAACGGGGCGTTCAATGAGTTTTTCTTCAAAAGTCTTGAACAATCCTTATTATGGTATGTCGATTTCTCAGTTCGCAACATATACCCTGGTGCACCGATCAAGTGGATAATTATTCCGTCCCACAAGACCTACTTTGAAGCATTAGGATTGTACTATCTTGCCACTCACTCATTTTCTATTGCAACTAATGCTATTCGATTATCTTACTGTAATTTCACCCTTGACACTTTCACTGTTAAGAGCCATGTTGCTGGAATTGATATTCAATTCAATGATGCCGACCTAGCAAAAATTCTAAACATTCCAAATGAAGGTGATCCGCTAGACGATATCACTGAATTTGAATTTCCCGGAGACACAACTTTAAACAGTTTCAAGAATGAAATTTGTTCCCCTAATCAAGTTTGTTCTGGAAAGTTCAAAGTTGCACATTTGAACTTATTTTTTTATATGAATTGTATCGCATCGTCTACTCCAGTATCTTGCCCAAATTCACTTCCAAAGACGATGTGACCACCCTTAAAATGTCTGCTTTATATCATATTCATAAGGGGATTCCTTTTTTGTTTCCAAGACGATTATTCAGATGATGGGTCGTTGTTGCAAAAGGCACAGGAACCTTGCTTACGCGAAGATTCTTCCGATCATCTTTCAGCACTTTAACATTGACATATCTACTTGTGCTCGTGACTCTGAACCCAAGTATCTTCAGCTCTCTCGTTATAGCGCAGCTGTTCCTCCTGCTCCTCCTACTGCACCACCTCCACCTTCTCAGGATTATCCTATGACGTTTGAGGGTATCCACCATCATTTATTTGATATAAGACGTGCTCAGCTGGATGAGCACAACTATTTTCGAGCGTTTGTTATTGACACATTGAGGGAATGAGAGTTTTGCGATGCTAGTCGGTTTCAGGCCCTGGCAAACTCCTTTGCGGATCTTCATTTCGCCCAGACTGGTCAGTATGTCAGTTCTCTTACATGAGATCCCACTATTTTTAGCTACCGCTATGAGGATGAGGCGGTTCATCACTTCTTTGAGCCTAGTAACGCTTATGACTGGTATTGTGGTTCTGGTGCTACTTCAAACCCTTCTCATGGAGCTGGCACTTCTGGAGCTGGTGCTTCTGGACATGGTGGCGATGCTGATCTCGATGACGATGATGACTCTGTTTAGCTGTTAAAGATTTTCATCTAGACGTTATTGTATTTTGTCTAGATGGTATCTGATTAGACTCTACTTTTGTCCATGAATGCTTGGAAATGCTCCGACATTCCAAGATAGTACTTTATCTTTTATTATTAATACTATTGAGACTGTTTTCTGAGTTGATTGTATTTCAAACTCCTATTAGTATGCACTTTCTATTTCAGTATGTATTATTCTATTTTATTCCTAGTATGCACTTATCATTTTATCCGTAGCATTACTTATCATGTTTATGCTTCCTTCATAGAACTGTCTATGAAATATATGTTATTATTTATATATTTTCTGTATTTCTTCAACGTTCGTTTCTTAAGTATGAATTACAGGGGAGCTTCTCTCTTTCTAATTATTTTGCTAAGTGACAATGGGGAAGAAAATGGATCTAACATCTTTTGCAGGATACAAGAATTTTTTTTAAAAGAGAAGACAGTACCTACCATACAAGTTCAGAACAGTACCCTACAAATTTTGATTTTTTTTCAAATCAAGATCGAGATGTTATATCGGTCAAGGTTTGTCAATTATCAAAATGGGAAAGATTATTGGCCCATTGGTCATTGTCAAACCTGATTTTAATAATTGATCTAATTATGTCTCGATATAAGGACTACTTGGACGACTGCTGAGAACTGCTACTGCTACCGTTCAAGACATGAAGTCATTTTACGGTATGAGTCTGTATTTCTATTATTAATATAATTTTTATAATTTATTGAGTCTAGGAATACAATGTACATCGAGTCGTACTAGCAAATAGGCTACCCCAAAATGATTTCAAAATATCCTTTTGTTCTGAAATAAGCCCATTTACAAAAGCTCCTAACTGCTTGCCTTTTCAAAAAGCCCAAAACCTGATTTGCAAAACCCTAACCAAATAAATGCTGGACCAATAGAATTTGGCCCAAGTTCGGTCCGAATTTGCCTCGAGTTCGGTTAATGGAACGTTGGGATTTCAAACCCAGTCTCCCCTCAGTTACGGATGCAACGGCTATTTGTCGAGATTCTCTCAAAAAATTTTGTCCAAATTCTGTTCGAATTCTGCCTGAATTCTTCCTTTGAAAAATCTATAAATAGAGAAGAATTTTTACCATTTCAACACACCAATTCATTCTCTCTTCTATTTTCTCTAAGCCTACTACGATATTCCAAAGTGTTCTAAGCCTTTTATTTTCAAATCCCAAGCAAGTTATAATCATCTAGTCAATTAGCTAGTGCAGTACGATCAAGAAGTTTTAGAGTGATTGTAATCACAGGCTTGATTGAAGAAAGACACTTCATAATTGAAATTGGTCGAGTACTTCGGATCAAAGCTCACGTTGTAGAAGTTGTAAGAACTTCGCATGAAAACTTGCGACATTTTTCCATAATGAATTTCAACTGGAAGCTGCAATTTTTCTGACTGGACTAGTCCTCACAAGAGAAAAATCAGTATACATCATTGTGTTTGCATTTGCTCTCTACTCTCTACTTTTACATATCTGTGACATATATTCTGTGATCATATTGCTAACGAGTTTTGAATAGCTAATTTTTCACTGCCTACTCTATTCAACCCCCTCTAGAGTATAGCACTTTACATCTTGTTCCTACAGTGATGAGGCGTGCGGTCTGACTGGTCAGGAGATCGATTCCCGGTTGGAGCATTCGAGAACACAATTACCATTTTCACAATATATATATATACCCTAAAAAAATATAAACCCTAATGGTGTAAGGAGCGGCGATGGTTAACCTCCAGGCAGGCGGGAGTGGGATTCGGGAGACCGGACATGGAAGGAAGATGAGAATGGGTAGTCTACGTTGGTGAGGTGGAGGAGAACGCAGATCAGGGGCAGTTTGTCCCAGGGTACTAGGGAGTCGGACGGCGGATATGCTAGGGGCGACAGTAGATGTTGGACGGCTCTTTAGGAAGAGACGGATGATCTGGCACCCAGGGAGACGGCGGCGGGAGGACCTAGTACCGCTGGTGAGGGCGATCAGCAGAGGCAAATACAAGGGAGGGGGGTAGGAGGCAAATCGGGGACAAGTACACAGGGTGCACCTGCCAAATACTACTCCCCAAACCCGACCATCGGGGGAAGGAGGGAACCCGGTTCAGACACCTCTGCCGCGAGTGGGGAAACCTTGGGCTGATTTGTGCCGATCAGCCTCCTGAACTTCATCGATACCATAGAGATATATACAGCCCAAACTGCTAGAGGACAATAGGATTCTTCTTAGTGACTACGTAATGGGTGATTGTCTATGTAATGGGTGATCGGTCAGTTTTTAGCCAGTTCAGAGTACGCTAACCGCACTTGGCGACCACGGGGGAGTACGGAAGTTTACTCAAGGGAGATGGATTTTTCTTTGTCAAATTCGATCTATAAAAGGATTCAGAGCGCATTCTTAATAAGGGACCATGGACCTTCGACGGTCGACTTATTATTCTGAATGAATGGAGGTTGATTGTTAAATGTGAGCGGGAACTATTGCACATTGTTCCGATCTGGGTGCGCTTCCCTCATCTCCCAACACCATACTGGAGCGAGGCAATTATAATAAAGTTAGCTAGCTTAATAGGCACGTCCCTTAAGCCGGATGACGCTATTGCTACCAAGGCTAGGATTATATACGCTCGAGTCTTTGTGGAGATTAAGGCACCAGCGCACTTACCAAAACAGATGGAGTTCATGTTACTAGGTGGGGATATTCTAGCCCAAGTAATGGAATACGAATGGGTTCCCCCAGTGTGTAAAAAATGCATATGCTTTGGACACATTAATCGACTTTGCCCCAAGCCAGAGGGAACCATACACACGATGGAGGACACAGTATCTTACATTGCCTCGAACCAATCTGTAGAGTCCAGGGGAGCAGTTGACATGATTGAGGAAGTTACTGAACTACAGGAGTTAGGAGTAGGCAAAGAAAGAGTGCATTCTCAGGCCCTGATGGTCGTTACTAAGGGCCACAAAGGGTAGAAGCGTCCAGTAGGGAAAGGGGGAAGGGTTGCAGCTAACTCTTGCACAGACTATACACAGAAAGGAGCAGAGACCACCATATTCTAACAGCTTGAGGAAACGGCCGTTGGTGGATGGCTCGGCCACTGATAGGGATGAACGTCTAGGAGGAGTGTCGTTTAAGGGCGGGATGGTCCCTTTTGTTGGGCAGCACATTATGGTGACAAGGTAGCAGACAAAATTGACTGAAAAAGTCGGAGGGGGAGTCACCCACGTTTAGCTCTGCTAGAAAGCGACACCAATCTGGGCTTCGAGGAGGGGAAAAGAATAATTAGAGAGCAACAAGCAAGGTTATGGAGACGTAGGCGTTGAGTAAGGACAATCCTATGTGGCAGCTACTAGTCAGGTCTGACCACCCAGAAGAGAAGATGGGTATGGTGATTGGAATTCGAACTGAACTCACTAATGACCATCGAGTGAGTTTCGAGAAGGATATTGGTCATGCCAATCTGTTGATTTAATGTCTATCCTAACATGGAATAAGCGGGGAGCGTGCTCGATAGGTAGATGGAGGAAAATTAAAGATATTGCTACGAAGGCTCATAGCTCGATATCTGCATTCCTAGAGACCAAAATCAACTCGGACGGATGCTTTCTGTAACCCATTTTTCCAAAAATTTTTAAAAAAAATTCATTTTTATTTATTTGAATTAAATGGTAATTTATTTTGAATTTTTTAAATATTTTAATTAAATAGTTATTACGATATAATGCTTTGGTCATGGTTAAGTTTTGAGATACAAGATGACTGGAAACTTTGGCACGAATAGTGTAATCGTGAGCTTTGGCTAGCATATTAGACATAGTAGAGATGGCATAGCCATAACCTTGTCCGATGTATTAGATCAAGCTAGATTGTGGCATTCTTCATAAGTATTGGTAAATGTTATCGTATTAGGCCTTAAAGCCCGTAAATGTTATCGTATTAACTGTTGGGCCTTAAAGCCCATAAATGTTATCGTATTAGGCCTAAACCATATACATATAGTATATATTGGTTTGGACACGAGCTATGAATGTATAGATACAAAATATTTATTAGGGTCAAGTCCATAATATTAATTACTAGGGTTGGGCTCTAAACCCATATAAATTAAATATATTATACTGGGCCACTAAGCCTGTATATAGATATATATACTTATATTGTAATCTTTTGCTTAGCTTTCAACCCATTATATTTACTAATTATTAGATTGGCCTGCAACCTTTTTCTTTCTATCGTGACATATCTATTTCTTTAGCATGGCCCAAGCCAGAATCCTTTAACTCCACCCTCTTATTCTCTTATATATATATACTACATAGTACGATAATAGGAGGAAACCCTAAGACTCTCTAGCCGGACATACCTTGATTCCCCTCCGTCTTTTTCTTCATCTTCTTCCTCCTTTCACTGTGGTCTTTGCCTTTTCTATATTGTTAAATTTCACATCCACTGCCATCACCTCTCCCATGCGACCACCACCGCAAGGGCCGCTCAACCCAACGAACATAGTGCCCGGCCAACAGCGGCCGCATGGGCACTACCATGTGCGGCTAGGCGCGCAGCCGCACGAGAGAGGCAGCGGGCAGCAGGCGCAGCTGCAGGCACGCCACTTCGCGTGTGCGACCATCATGCACCACCGGCTGGAGGTCCCTACAACGTTTCCCCTACCGACCACTAACTTTCTCCGTTGGTACCGCCCTGTCCCTGCAGACCATTATGCGCAAGAAGCCAACACCTCCGTATAGGGCGGACCAGGCGTATCCGGGTAAGCTACAGCGCCCAACGTTGATACTGCTTCCTGCCTTGGTTTGTCGACCCAGAGATAACTGTCGCTCGCCAGCGTGGCGACCCGTCTCGAGCACGGAAGGAAGGGGTCATGTGTGTGCACCGACCGTCTGTTGCGGCACTGAAGACCCCGATACTCCTCCTCTAGACCCATCGATATCCCATCCTCCTCAAGCCCTAGCTGCAGTCTTGGCATAAGAGTCGGACCTTCATCAAATAGTCGCGAGTCCCCTGCAGTGGCTTTCGTAATAGATACAAGCTAGAGCCGTGATATTGTGGGTTGAAGAAAGAAGAAGCATTTCCTTCTCAAACAGAGAAATGGAATTCATACAAGAAATATCTTGGAACGGTGGGACCCATTAAAGATATGGTGCTAATTTTGGGAAGGAAGAGGTACAAATACCACTTTGCCCTCCCTTTCTGTAACAAGTAGTGTGTATGTTAGAGTTATATTTTATCTAACAGTATTATATATTTCTGATATATCAGGATTATAAATGAGTAGTTATATAATATGGTGGCAGTGTTACTTATTTGTTTTGTTAGATATTATATATAATTGTTATGAATGTATGCTTGTATATATATGGGTGACTGCCAGTATGTATACATGTATATATACATATGTAATATATTTATTTATAAAGGCAATGTATATACCTATAAGTGTATATGTATATGACTCTAATCAAAATATGTTTTTTTGTATAACTTTATACGTATATTATCATAAATATATTTTTCTAGAAAGGCTAACATACTTTTATTATACATATTTTATCAATCAATTTCGGCTATAAAATTATATATATTTGTAGAAGTATTTATGTAAGTTTAAAATGTTATTAGTATTTTTCTAAATAACCTAATAAGGACTTGTTTGGATAAAATATGGATATGTGATTTTCGGTTGTTTGTAGATTTTTTTTGGGCCATAACAACATTAGCAGGGCTAGGCTTGATCAAACCCTGATATCACAATCTCAACACGGCTCGGACAAAAATCCTGGCAAGTATACCTTGCCTTCCTCTACAGTTTATTTATATGCTTATGCTTCTTTCTCTTTGATATATGCATTATCTAGTTTCTTTGATTGATCGCTGATATGAGTTTTCCTTTATATTATGCACACTAGTTTACTGGTCTTTTTCATATACCATTATGGTTTGACATTGGATATGTTCTCCTGTACCTTGACAGAGTCGTATCGTGTCGTAGGACGAGTAAGCCATAACTGAACTGCTATACCTTGTTTTCAATTTCTCAACCTGCGAGTCCACACTAGGGACGAGGGTTGATTTCTAGAATCTAACCAGCGAGTCCATACTAGGGGTGAGGGTTAGTAGTTGTTCACACCTGCGAGTCCATACTAAGGGCGAGGGTGATTCTTGAAGCTAACCTGCGAGTCCACACTAGGGGCGAGGGTTAGTAGTTGTACAAACCTGCGAGTCCACACTAGGGGCGAGGGTTTGGTTATCCGTTGATCTCTTGTCATGTGTTCATGTTTCTTTTCCAGCAATTCATTTATGCGTAGTTGTTCTCGTATCCATGTTCATAGTCACTTGTTATGTTCTGTCTTTCCTGTTTATTTCTTACGCATGATAAACTGTTAGATAGGCATGTTTTATGTATCTTACTAGTCCCCTGAGGACCTGATGATCTCTTCAGGTAGTGGATTGCACGGAGTAGTTAGCTGATCGTGATGATAGTTGATTATATTTGCAGGATCCAGGTATGCTAGCGATATTAGTTTATTATCCTCTCGTGCTTTATAGTCCTTATCATGATATATTCTGCTTGTTAGCCTACTTTTATAGACTCATGTTATATTTTTGGAGTCTAATCGGACATATATGCTAGTGGGCTGCAGAACGTGAACCATAATATTCATTCTTGTATTATATTCGTCTTATGGATTGAGATATAGTTTTGTCATGCCAAAATTAGGCATATTACGCTAGTATAGATCGCGTATACGTATTCAAGTTAGGCTGGAGTCCGCTTGATACGTAGCTGGCTTGTGCATGCACTTGCATCCCGAAAAGCAGGTACGGATCATGACAAGTTTTTTTTGGTGGCCCATACAGGTCAGAGCATATTGTCTTGACTACGTTACTGTATCGAACAAGCCTGCAATAGGATTAAAATAGGATCTCAATCCACAACTCCTTGACATTTTCCTTTCAACTCCATTATCGTCATTGGATTTTGTATATACAATCGGTGTTCCCCTATCATTGACATCTCATATTATTGTTTCTAGTTTCTTCCTATTTCGGAGAGACGAACGCCCGTGCTTGATGTAAGACGGAAAATGTCTAGTACTAGGTATATACTACGTGGGTCAATTACATTGTTTGGATGATTTTTTTTCAATTAAGTTTATATTAGAGGGAATATAACTTAAGATATGAACACAATAAAATTTTCGAGGATTGATATGAACACTATTGATTGATTGGAGGAAACTTTCTTGATGGGTATAATATTTTTTTATAAAAAATTGTGATTCTAAGGTGGGTAGAAGATGTATTGCCAAGTGCAAATTATTGATGTAAATTTATATATATATTAAAGGTGAAATTCTTAAATGATGATTAAGAAGGCAATCAAGAAGGATTTAAGTACTTTGGACTTCAAAAACTTTCAGAATAATATTAATAGTTTATTTGAGTTAATTAATGTGGAAAAAAATTCCTTGAGGAATGAACTTAAAATTTTGAATTTTGATAGAATGGATTCAAAATTTGCAATTTGAGGATTGAATTAAATTTTGCATTTTTAGGTTGAATCATCCATTTAAATTTTTGGATGGAAATTGAGTTAAAATTTTGAGGACTACGGAATTCAAAATTTTGAAATTAGATATGATCGATTGATGTAACGCCCCAGTCCCAAAATATATAGGGCAGGAATACGAATACATGCCAGCAGCACTTCACTAATGGGCCAAGCTACACAACAAGCCCATTAGCGAAATACTTAAGCTGTAAATCATGATAATACCCAGAAATACGACACAGTCCACATGTATATACATCTAATCACATCCACAGAGTCCACAAAGAGGTCAAGAATAAATAAGGAAATGTCTCGAATATCCAGCAATAAAAGTAATAAAGTCTATGCAGGTAAAACATCCTGAAACCACAGAGATAGAAACAAAGTACAAATCAACTACAAGTCTGATAAAAAAGAAAAGAAATAATGTAGCAAGACTAAATATGAAGGTAACATAATCACGAGAATTCCTCTGCCTCTATCTCGTCCTCATGTGCCGGTACACCCCCGATCTCAGCTCTCGAACCATAAACCTCTGGGTAGTCTTCAGCTTCGTCTAAGCCTGGGAAATAGCCAGGTCCTCAGGGAACTAGCAAGGTGCATAATATACATGCCAAGGTACAGAAATAAAAATATGAACTAAGGCAATCTATAGTATCCGTCTATGTACTATGCAAGTGAGATACTTTTCTATAATACCAGACCCCTTCCACTAAGGCTCACTAGCACCTCAGCAGGATATTGTCCCCAGTACATGTGTCACGGCACCAAGGATAATCAATTCTCGACAGTGATAATCCCTTACTCTGCTACAAAGATAAAGGTCACTAAACAACGGGCCACACGACAATAGGTCTGATATTGTAGTCAAGTTCTCCCCAATTCTCATGTTTAGAATCTAACAATGTCAAGTCTGTACAGTCATCTTAAAAATAAAAGCAATACTGATAAAGAAATCTAGAATGCTAACACGAGGTCAATACCACGAATAGTCATGTAAACCTCGCATCATGAATGTGTCCGTGTCTTGTGGTCAATCGTGTCAATAGACACATCAGTATGTACGTAATGCCTAATGTTAATACTCGATGTCACTATTATGACATAGGCACCCATCTATAAACAGACACTAAGTATCAACGTCCTACGTCATGCATTGCTAATCAAAAAGAACAACAAAACAGAAAAGAATAATCTGTAACGAAGGCAATGCACGCTTGCCTATAACTGCTGTCTGTAGGTGGTCCTGACCAACCCGGTTTCCTTGTCGATCCTCCCAAGCTCACCTATAATAATACACTATACTTAATATTCTATATCAAGATACCATATATAAATTATATGAGTATCTACGTCTCCTAGTTGTCATAAAGTTGTTACGACACTGCATCAATTTTTAAGTACACAAGGTACCAAATTCTCCCGTATATACTTTACAATTATAACAAATAATATATTTAAATTCTAAAATTTATCTATAAATATTTATATATTGCTATAATGATATTTTCAATAGGGAAACCCTTTCACAAGAGGTCTTATATCAATGCCACATATGACTTCCTCAATTCGATCCATTAATTTTGTTCTGAAATAATGATAAAATAAAATTAATAAATTCTGTTAAAATTTCAGAAATTAGTTAAAATAGTATTTATAATGTTAAACCTTGCACAACATAAAGTTTAATATGGATTCATAGAGTTTTGACACTTTTGGACACAAGGAAAACAGAATTTTTTGGAGTTCGGTGACACGGTAAATGTCATAAATTTTTAAAAATAGTAAACGGATGCAAAACCTAACTTTCAGCTATGCGTCGAAAAGGTATCGACATCTTGATTATGAATAAAAATATAAAAAAAAGTTATAAAATAAACTTAGATAGGAGAAAAGTGGCCCATAACAAAATTTGTCAGTTCTAGATACCCTGTCATAGAATCGATGCCAGGGGGAAACCGCTTGGAACTAGGGGATTCGGCAACCAGAGATTGGAGTAGACACATAAATTTAACTCTCAGATTTGGTTTAAGAAGAAACGGATGAAAAAAAGTGGGTGAAACATCATCTACAAGTCGACTAACCTGCTGTGACATTTCAGACTTTGATTCGGTCGAGTTTCGGCCCAAGTAGCACGTCGTGCACCTCTCTAACAGCTTCAAGATTGCTCCTACAGTTGCTAGGGTAGAAGAGAACATCGAAGGGGTCACAAGAGTGGTGGTGGTTGGCGCAGAAATCGAGAAGAAATTATATTTTGTGAAAAAAGGGGGGGTCGGCTAGGGTTTCGGGTTAGGAGGTTGTGGCCGCGTACAAGTAGAGGCTACGTGGGGTGTTGGTGGTTATGAAGAGAGAGGAAAAGGTTAGGGTTGGGTTTGTATTTATATTATTACGGCATGGTCTTTGGTTTGATCTAATTTGGATATCTTTTGGTTCTCCAAATTATATTATTAGTAATAGGTTTCCTAATTTGGATAGTAGTTTGACCAAGTCAAAGATATAAGAAAATATTGTATATGGCTGCAATTTAATCCTTAAAATTCTCTTAAATATATGTATACTTGGTTTTGGTACTCCTAGTTAGGCTCTAACTAGTAGGGTTGACTAGGTTAGGGTCCGAGTAGCATTACTAGTCAAATTGGACCCAAAAATTAATTTAATGAGTCTCATGTGCCATTTGTAAATAAGTAGCACATGGGAACTCGATTAGATGGTACACACTAGGCATGTGCATTGTAGACTCAAGATGAATCAAAACCATATATTGGGTCATATGGTTTCGATCTATGTCAAGTTCCAAAATCAAATTGAACGTTTGGCCTAGAATTACGATAAATGATCAAATGGTCTAAGTTTACCCAAAATCATGTGAAGCCAAAAGAATGTTGGGGAACAAATTTAAATGGGACATAATATATCAAACTGAAGGTGGATGAGTCTAGAATTCAATTATATAATTGTATTGAAGAAAATAATATTTGTTGTGCTTCAAAAATCAAAGCTACGGTAAACTACTAACATAGCCATTATTGACTATAATATTTAAAATATTCATATAAAATAATTAAAGATAATTAAAATAAAATCCAAAAATCAGGGGGATTACAACCTACCCACCTTAGAAAATTTCGTCCTCGAAATTAAAAATAACACAATTATATAGAAAATTCTTATCTTATGAATAATTAGGCTAAGACATACTGGCATCTAAGAATAAGTAGGGATAACGCTCATGCATAGAATCTTCATGCTCCCAAGTTGATTCTTCCGAAGAATGGTGCCTCCATACAACACGAACCAGTCTAATCGTCTGTCCTCTGAACATCTTTTCACTCGTATCCAAGATACCTACGGGTTGCTCCTCGTATGATAAACTGGGTCCCTCCGTGATCTCAGAGTGATCGACCACATGACTGGGATCAGTCACATACCTCTTCAGCTATGAGACATGGAATACATCATGCACTCCCTCTAGTGATGGGGGTAATGTAAGACGATATGCCACCTCTCCTACACGCTCATGATATCGAACGGTCCAATATACCTTGGACTCAACTTCCTCCTACTCCCGAATCTAATAGTGCCCCGCGTCGGTGAGATCCTCAAAAATACATGCTCTTTCTCCTTGAATTCCAGTGGTCGACGATGCGTATCGGCCCAATGGTTCTGTCGGTCTTGAGTTGTCACGCCCAAGAACCAGAATACTGGAGAACGGAGGACAGACACAGACAGCTACGTACATTGAAGTATAATCTACCTCGATATACAGTCACGGCTGTCTAGATGCATGAGGGTTAAGCTACAATACATCGGTCTCTACGGTCAAGAACAAGCCTAGTATCTCAATCTCAAGCAAGCAAATAAATTGTACAAGATGTTAGATCATCAGACATACAAAATAAGGCGTCCCAAATATTACATATTCAGATGATCATGAAGCTAGTCATACAAAATATGAGACTAACAAGAGTTAAGTCATACATGATCAACCCTAGGATTTGTCAATCATGTTACAGCCCTTAGGCAAACAGAAATTAAGTTTCAACACGAGCTAATACTTGTTTGGCGGATAAACGTCTCAAAAGAATAATTTACAATAGAGTGGGAGAGCAAAATAAGAAACCCACTCGTTGCCAGGATTACGTCTGGTGTTCACCATCTGGCTGATAAGAAGGAAGATCCTCGGGTATCACTCCGAAATCTGACCATACAAAACCAGCTGGATCAGACCCAGAAAGAGCAAGTGCCACAAGGGAGGATTCACTTAGGAACTAAAACGAACATATAATGAAAGAAGAACTAATAAAAGAGCATAGTTAAATAACATGAGGGACTGAGTTAACATAAAACATTAGCTGTCATAGGAGGAACAAGAGGTGGAATATAATTCCTATGTTAATCATGAGATAATTCATTCAAGCACGACCAATCAAGTCCTACGGCTTGCTATTGTTAGCTAACTAGGATTATCACAAGCTTAGTTACTGACAAGATGCAATTAAGATATTTCCGCAGTCACAAGTCCTGCAGACTATCCAGGTTATCCAGGCGATGAGATTTATTAGAGTTATAAGAGTTATCAAGCTTACTGGTGTACTTTCAGTACTTATGTTTTTAAAAAGTTTCCCACATGACAGAGGGCTCTAAATGTGTCCTACTCGTCGGCAGGCTACAAGTCCTTCTGGCGTGGCCGGGATAATGGGATCGCCTGTAACTGGGAAAATCTTTCTATATGAACTACTTGATCAATCTAGTCATTAACCTAGTCAGATTCATTATAAATCCCTGACCGTGGTAACCAGGAATCAATGTCCTAGACATGATACAAGACGAGACAGGTAGCTTATACAGGCAAAATCAAGAAAATCAACCACGGTGTCAAGACAAGAGTTACTTAGCAAGTCAGGGTAGCTGTCGCAACAGTATTCAAGATTATCATGTCATGTCAGGTTACTTGTTACTTGTCAAGATTGCTTGTCAGGAGTGCACCTCGACGGGCCACTATCAAGATTATACATGTCTTATCAAGTTACTTATCATGTCAAGAGTGCTTGCCAAAAGTGCGCCTCGACGGGCCACTATCAAGATTATATAGGTCGTGTTTATGTCAAGTCGTGTTCATGTCATGATTAATACTGGCAAGTCATGCTATGCTCAGCCAGTTATCGAACCGGGTCATTACAAGATGGGTCAAGTACAAGTTACATGCAAGATCACATGCATATACATCAAGAACTAGGAGAACATGCATAGGGGCAAGGGGTATCATGGCAACAAGTAGCGTTGGTCAACTGGTGCCAAGGAAATGATAGGTGGCGCCAAGGGGAATAGGTGACGCCTAAGTTAGGTTGCGCCAGGCTGGGGTGCACCAGGTCAGGTCGGGCCAAGTCAGGTTGCGCCTGACTGGGGTACGCCAGGTCAAGTTGCGCCAAGTCAGGTTACGCCTGACTGGGGTGTGCCAGGTCAGGTCGTACCAAGTCAGGTTGTGCCTAACTGGGGTAAGCCAGGTCAGGTCGCACCAAGTCAAGTTGCGCCTGACTGGGGTGCGCCAGGTCAGGTCGCGCCAAGTCAGGTTGCGCCTGACTGGGGTGCGCCAAGTCAGGTTGTGCCTTATTAAGGTACGCCAGGTCAGGTCGTGCCAAGTCAGGTTGCACCAAAACCCGCACAACCTGATGGTGTGGCACTAAAAAGTGTGCGCAACCACTGTTCATCTTCTTCAACCAGCATAAAAATGCTTCGTTGACCCATGAACTTCAAAAGTCCGTAATTCTATCAAAATAAATTGAAATCCAACTTTTCAAAGGTTAAAATTGGGTAGAACGAAATTTTTTACAACATGAAGCAACTAGTTTTCGAAAATACCAAGTAATAGTAGATCAAAACTAAGAAGAATGAGAAAAGATCAAAACTTTGATCTACAAAGATCCATCCATCAAAACCAAAAATGACAAGTTCTAAAGAGGCTTAGAATCAAGTAAGGAAGACAATAGAAAAGTAAAATTTGAGATCCATCATGAAGCAAGTTGCACTTGCCTAGGGCTTGGGTGTAGGTGGGTGGAGTAAATGAAGAAGATGGAGAAGTAATTAAAATTTATGGAGGAGAGAGAGAAGTTGACTTATATATCAACCCCTTCTCATCTCAAACCAAGCCAAGTCATGTTGAACCAAACCAAATAAACCAAGGCAAGATTAAACTAAGACTAGGCTAAGCAAGACAAGTCTAACTATGATCCACCTGACAAATGTCAAAAATCTGTATATGTATAATAAAAATACGTATAACGGGAAACGGGAGTGACAACTCTACCCTCCTTAAAAGAATTACGTCCTCAGAATTTAATCAAGAGGCTAGAGATGTCGGGACAAGCTATACTGATCATAAGCAAGCTACGACTAGCAGTCAATCAAGCAATCATTTATGCAAGCAAGGAAGTAAAAGCATAAGGCATAAGGAAGACATTATACCTTATGAGTCAAACAGGTGTGGATATCGCGAGCGGATATCATCCTCATGCTCCTACGTTGACTCACCCAAAGAGTGGTGATCCTAAGCAAAACGGACTGAACTAATAGTCTTGTTCTTGGGTACCTTTTCTCTTCGGTCCAATATGGGCCTTTCCTTATACGAAAGGTTGGTACCAACAACTAATTCCGAATGATCAAGGATATGGCTCAGATCCGGAATATACCATCGTAATTGGGATACATGGAATATGTCAATGGTGGAAGAGCGAGATGATAGGACACATCACATACTCTCTTGAGAATATCAAACGATCCTATATACCTAGGACTAAGCTTTCCCCGTACGCCAAATCGAACGACGCCACGGGTAGGCGAGATCCTAAGGAATACGTGGTCATCGATAGAAAACTCAAGAGGATGCCGATAAAAATTGGCCCAATGACGCTGACGATCTTGTACAACTCGAAGATGATCTCTAACTTGTCTGACCACCTCGATAGTCCGAGTAACCATTTCTGGACCAAGCATCTGCCTCTCGCCTACATCGTCCCAAGCTAAAGGTGATCTGCACTCTGTCATACAGTGCCTCAAACGTTGCCATCTGGATA
Source organism: Iris pallida (assembly GCA_029216955.1). NCBI lineage: Eukaryota > Viridiplantae > Streptophyta > Magnoliopsida > Asparagales > Iridaceae > Iris > Iris pallida. The sequence continues at coordinate 5,721,517 of JANAVB010021198.1, forward strand.
CTGGCCTGAAAACTGTTATTGT